>JRHT02000035.1:45123-134344 GCA_011800875.2 Suillus brevipes Sb2 | reverse complement strand
GTTAATATTCGAACTGAGGTACTACAAGTATGTACGGAGGTTTATATACTGAAGATAGCACAGGAAATGTAAGTAAACAGTTGTCCGAAGCTATGTACGAGACATGTGGAATATTATGGTGAAGTGTCACGGATCATAATAGAATGGAGACGGATATGAAAGGGCAGAGTGGATCAGTAATGGAACGGAATACGAGAATAACCGAATACCGGAAACATAGGAATAATACTTAAAAGGAAATGGATCAAGAACATAGTCGGGTATTGAGGATTACCGAGAAGACGGAAGTAAGGAATACCGAATAACGGAATAGGCTGTGTTATCCTTATGTGAACAGGACAAGCTTATCGTATCATATCAGAAATGGATCTAGACATCGGACGGGATCCGATACAGGTCCGGAAGTCTGGATCCGAAGCGCGGGAAAATAGTCCGGATATACTCGGACAGGTTCCGGAGGTCCGAAGATCCGAAGGTTCGGAGGTCAGGGGTACAGGCTGGCTGCAGTATCCGGAAGGCTGGATATCAAGTCGGATGATGGACGGAGGTAGTAGGGCTGATCCTACTGAAGTATAGCATGCGCAAAGGAAAGGATGGTGACAATAGGGATGGGAAATGGGGTCCGGAGTATGGGATATGACAAACATGATCTTCGTCGGTTAAAGGTCCATAGATCATTAGCTACCGTCTATCTGTCGTTCCATCGCTTAGGACTTGATGGTACTGGTGGCCCAGGTGAAGGTACTGACCTGAATGTTGCCATGCATCATTTCGAGGCAGCAGCAAACTTCGTGCCTGGAGGCTTGCTAGGTCGCCTTCGAGCAAGTCTACGCTGGGTTCGCCATGCAGGTCAACATAGACATTATACTGAACTCGAGGCGTATGGGACTTCCATGCAACTTATGGACGCTTACATGTGCGCGACGGCTTCGGTATCGTCTCGTCATCGTGCCATGAAGGACTTCCCGAGAATGCTTGCCGTTAATGCTGCCTCATGTGCTCTTCGTGGTGGTGACGTGCGTCGCGCTGTTGAGTTGTTGGAACAAGGCAGGACTATCATATGGACCCAGATGACAACGCAGCGGCCCTGATGAAGAGGTTCAGAGAGCTCAGCTCCCTCCTTGATAGACCTCCTGTGAGCCATACAGAAGGCGCCCCAAGTGTTAATGTAGAAGCAGAAAATACCCGGTACAGACGTCTAGTGGAGGACTGGAATGGAGTTGTAGAAGAGATCCGGAAGATCGAGGGCTTCTCTCGTTTCCTACTCCCCCCCGTATTCGCCGATCTCCAAGAGGCAGCTCGTGATGGGCCTATCATCATGCTCATTGCAAGTCAGTCGTCTTGTGATGCCATTATCATCCCGTACAAGCAATCTCCGACTAGCATTCGACTTCCTACCAATCTTGAGAAACTCCAGACATTGGTGGTCAAACTCCAATGCACAAGTAGATCAGCGCTGCCAAAAGCCTTGATGGAATTGTGGGACGACGTCATCCGCCCGGTGGTCGACATTCTGGGCGGATTTGCACGACAACATTCCCGAATATGGTGGTGCCCGACGTCTGTCTTCAATTTCTTGCCGTTGCACGCTGCTGGCGAGTACAGGAAAGATGGCCAGTTCCTTTCACAGCTCTACATCTCTTCATACACGCCATCGCTTGCTGCGCTGATAAAAGCTCGCACACATGATAGATCCCTGTCAGTGTCCTTTGCTGCTATTGGTCAGGATCACCCACCCGGTGTTTCATTCACTTTGGATTGTGTGGAGCGTGAACTGGAATTAGTGCGGAGTCTTTTGCCCCCTCTCCCAACTGTTTCCTTCACCAAGATAACGAGCGTTGATGCAACGAGATCGAGGGCCCTACACGCTCTGCAAGACAATACTTGGCTCCATTTTTCGTGTCATGGGACACAGAACTACGAGGACCCGTTCAATTCGGCCTTTCTCATGCGCGACCAACCGCTTTCACTCCTCGATATCACCCAAACGGATCTGTCCCGGCATGAGTTTGCATTTCTTTCTGCCTGCGACACCGCAGCCGGTGACCCGAGTACTCCTGACGAAGTAATACACCTAGCGGCTGGCCTGCAATTTGCTGGGGTCAAGAGTGTTGTTGGGACATTATGGAAGGTCACCGATGCGACTGTGCAGCGGTTAGTGGAGGAGTTTTACAAGAACTTTTGCAAGGATGGCAAAATGAATTCCAAGCGAGCTGCCCAAGCGCTGCACCAAGCGGTGCATTCGTTGGCTAGTGACAAGGACATGGCCTTGGACCAGCGCATAGTGTTCGTGCATATTGGTATATGATGCCATCCATTCTGTGTGTCCTCCCACCTCGTTGATTGAAGCATTCTTGAGATGGTCTGACGACTTTGCATGTAGCATCCCGTCATGGCCATGCGCAACCTGTTACCGAGAAGATAAATCCATATTTCAGATTTTTGAACTGTGGTGACACCTCCCCGATTGTTATGTGCACTCAGTATAGACTTGCATCTGTATCTCCTAGTCTGTTGCCTCGGAGGCGGATACAACCGCTTGGTACTCTTAACTTTTCCGGTACGAATGACTCAGTTCAAAATTGTGACATTGGTTACGGGTTCGACTTGAATTTCACTCAACATTCATATTCACTTGAAGATATCCATCTCAATATTCAAATAATCCAAGAAAGGCGTAATAATCACCTCATCAATTACTTTTCGTCCAGCCTGGAACACGCCCTGTCCAACCCCGTTGACTTGCTCAAACCCACTTCTCATCATGATTCTCATTCAACATTTCAACCCCTTTCTTGCTGCAGACTGATGGATGGATGATGGGACCTGATCATCGGCTCCTTTTCTGGGTACCTCCCGCCTCCCGGCATGCATTTTATACTCCATGTTGGTGATACCTAGAGGATATCCCGAGCTTGATTTGAGCCGCATGGCACATGGGACACTCTGGTCGAGTTGTCGAGATGCGTGAGTCTCTAAGTTTTACCATTCATCCTCACAGTTGCTAACATCAAACTTTCTAGTTCTGCGAGATGATTATTTTATTACTGCAATATCGAGTGTACCGTTGGATTCTTTGATTCGATTCCTTGTCGATTTTGTACCTAACACCGAGCCTGAATGTACGGTTGTCCGACTAAATGATGTGCTGAATAGCGAACTGACCCAAGCTCAAACGTTCACCTTCTTTTCGCCCACATCAGCCGTCGAACGTCGGAGACGAGCCCCAGCCTGCAACTCTCGTGTTTTCTGCTCACCCACCCACCACTCCCTCTCTCAGGTAGTCGGCTGAAGCTCATAACTTTGGCCAGACAGTAACAACAACTTTCGCTATCTCCCAGCTTCGTCCGACGCATCACTCGTATCCTGGACACTCGTGATAGGTAACCTGTTCGGGCCTGCCCGCCCTTCACAGCTCACCTTTTCACCCAGGTCTTGGGTTGTTGTTTCGGACTGGAAAGCCCGTAGAGTCCTCGTTACACGAATTGTTTTGTTTGGCGCAAGCACCGTTTCGTTTCGTTTTCTTGAATATTCGAATCCCACTCGTTTTCTACTACATCTTCCTGAATGTCAGACACGAAGTATCGAAACGCATAGATGACGAGTAACAGACCAGACCAGGCCCTTGGCATATTCCGAAGGCCCAAGTGCTTACACGATCGTCACAGGTGTCGATTCCGAGTTCACTGGGATAATTGTCGTGTCACATCTTGCTGGACTGACACACTGATTGACAGTCCGTAAGTAAATCAGGATGTTGCAAGAATTATATCAAGCATCGAGTACTCTGCGATTAATAATTTCAATATGGATCTACATAAACGTTATGTAACGGAAACCCAGGGTCAGAAATTCGGAAATTCCGCCACTTCCCGGAATGCGGACTCATCGTGCACGCCTCATGGTACACAGCTGCATCAATATTAACTTGTGCCCATTGCCCACTGAATCTAGATACTATATAGGTTGGCTTCGGCTTGGGTATTTGCCAGCTTTACGCCCTGCTGTGGTTCGTTATAAGGCTACACCCGGGCCCAGCCCTTCTCGATCATTTCATTTCTCCATCATGGATCCTTCAGAGATAAGAGAGAGAATTGGTCGCTTTCGAATCCTCACCATAGGTAGAGCGAACACAGGAAAAACTACCATCCTCCAGAGAGTCTGCAATACACGGGATAACCCCGAAATATTTAACAGCGCTGGAAACAAGGTGGGCATCACACTGCTAGTAAGAGGCTAGTACTAGTGATGACTGACCCATTGACATCAGATCGATTCTGCAGTTTTAACGGCTTCCAGAGAGGTAAGGTGTGCTCTTAGTTCATGACTCGAACTGACTTGCTCTCAGCGTGGAGAGCACGATATCGAGAACGAAATGGTGTTTCGAAGCAACCCAGGATTCGTCTTTCACGATTCACGCGGGTTTGAAGCAGGCGGCGAATCCGAATTTGAAAAAGTGAAGGCATTCATCGCGGGCCGTTCGAAGGAAGTCAAATTGAAAGATCAACTCCATGCTATCTGGTAATTGCAACTGATCAATCGCAACTTGCGCTACCTCATGTTTTCAACATAGGTACTGCATCCCAATGGATGAGGCAAGCAGGTCATTTACCGCAAGCGAAATCAAATTTTTCTCTCAGTGCGACACAGGAAGCAGTGAGCTTTCGCATCCGACCTTCGTTGACGTTTGACTGATGCGCAGAATCACAATCCATAGTTCCAGTGATGGTATTGTTCACAAAGTTTGATGCGCTCTACGACGTCGAATTCGCAAAGTTGAGAAAGAAAGGAACATCGTGGAAAGACGCTAAAGAACTGGCCCCGAAGCACGCTGAGGACTTGTTTGCTAATGGGCCACAGTTGCAGTTTCTCAAGGATGCCCGACGCCCTCCAAAATGTCATATATGCCTCCCCAGTAAGCTATTGATCCGTCGACTTGTGAATCTGATACATGATGACCGTTGGTCTGTTAGACATGAACAAGGATGATGCAGATTGTGGATCACTCATCGAACGCACAGCTGGAACTCTGGATAATGAAGTGCTACAGCAATTATTCGTCTCCACCCAGCGGACCAACTTGGATCTCTGCATGAAATATGCGGTCGAAAGGTAACTACCCATGGTCTCATTTACCTGCCGCGAGCGTTAGTACTGATATTGTCCAGAACACTCCCTAACCTTGTTGACACACTAGCATCTGAGGTTCATGAGGATATGGATATAATACGGAATATGGCTGCCTGGTTTCCACATATTTGGGTAAGATTATCGGAATGTTTGAAGGTTGCCTTCATTTATGTTGGGCGTTTACTTGCAGATGGTAAGTCTACTGATCCTCTCTGGCATGTGATCGAAATCATTGCCCACTGTTCGCAGTCTGTGAGTGTGTCGATCCTCCTTCAAGCTCGAGCCATGCTGATCCAAGTCATTGTCCGTTGTTCGCAGGGTGTGAGTGTGTCGATCCTCCTTCGAGCTCGAGCCATGCTGATCCAAGTCATTGCCCGCTGTTCGCAGGATGTGAGTGTGTCGATCCTCCTTCGAGCTGAGCCATGCTGATCCAAGTCATTGTCCGTTGTTCGCAGGGTGTGAGTGTGTCAATCCTCCTTCGAGCTCAAGCCATGCTGATCCAAGTCATTGCCCGCTGTTCGCAGGATGTGAGTGTGTCGATCCTCCTTCGAGCTCGAGCCATGCTGATCCAAGTCATTGCCCGCTGTTCGCAGGTTGTGAGTGTGTCGATCCTCCTTCGAGCTCGAGCCATGCTGACCCAAGTCATTACCCGCCGTTCGCAGCGTGTGAGTGTGTCAATCCTCCTTCGAGCTTGAGTCATGCTGAATTAATCCATTGACCATCTGTTGATAGCACGTGAGCACATTGATCCTTGCAAGCTCAAGCATTCCTGACCACAGTAATCGATGTTCTATCGGCAGGAGGTCAGTGCAAGGTTTTCTACCGACTTTGAGCCACTGACCGAAGAAACCATCGGTCCATTGATAGCTTGTGAGTGTGATCATCCTCAGCCTTCCCCGTCAATGCAATCACTGATCCATTGCCAGGGTGTGGGTGTATTTGTTCCCCATCACTCTCAAGCCAGACTGACCGAACAAATTGCTGCTCTGTTGACAGATTGTGAGTTGATTGATCCACCCTCAATCTCGAGTCATACTGACTGAAGACATTGCCCATCTCACAGGCTGTAAGCGCATCGATCTGCAGTTGAATTCGAGCATCACTTAACAATGAAATTACCGATCCCCGTTGGCAGCTCGTGAGTGTGTTCATCTGCCGTGGAGCTCGAGCGTTGCTGATCGACGACTTATTCGTCGACAGGGTGTGAGTCTCTTCACCCGTAACCAAGCTTGAACCTTGCTCACCGAGGACATATCTCATCCACACATAGGAAGTCATTGTGCTGATTCTCCATCGAGTTTTGCTTATGACTGAAACCGCACATCCCCTAACAGACAGTGAGTGTTTTAATCTGAGCCTTGCTTGCGAATGACATCGCTAACCCATCAATAGGAAGTTAGTTTCTTCATCCTTCTTTGACTTCGGGTCACGCTGACTGAAGATGTTACACATTGGCAGAAAGTGAGTGTATCGATCCTTAGCAGAGGTGGATCATTTTTAACTTTCCATCATGTTTTGCCCAGCTTCATCCGCATCATTATAGAGAGATGCAGTCTAGGTTACTCGCTGTGGTATGTCCACTTGTCACAGATTGTACACATTCCTCACGTTGCGAATGTTCCAGGCCTCTGGCTCATCACCCTTGGAGAACATTGTTCAGCTCAGTTCTGGTGAATTTGGAGGCTACGTTGCGATGAACCTGCTCATTATCGATCATTTAGCTGCTATCATTATCTTCGAACACTCTTTCTACATTCACGACAAGCGGCGCCATCTTCGGGACCAGCAGGAGTCTGTTCCCTCTTTTGAACTCGCTCTCGAGCAGTACATTGCGTCTCCACATGCAGCTGCTGTCAAGAAAGCTGTGAGGGTTGCCGTTCACACACGGGAAGGAACCTCGTCTAGTTGGACAGACAAGCTACTGTTTGCACGCTTCCAGAAGAAGAGAAAACAACCTATTGGTGACTCTCAAAAGATGGAGTTGATCAAAACAATTCTTCAAATCACTTTAGAGCATCGCTTGCGTATGTTTGACCATTATGTTGCGGCAAACAATCACGCTCATCTGCTCGTCTTCAGCAAGACCTTAATGGTACTAGGCAATTCAATGCAAAGTCAATGAGTCACCCATGCATGTGACTGATCTTCAGCTTGATGGCCCATCAGTATTTCAGATCGCGATGATACCAGGTGGGTGACACTGGAAGGCACGAGATAGATTCAAGTAGAAAGTGGATTTTTAAGTGGATAGCACAGGATACACGAGACGAGAAGAAAAGTGCGACGATGAAAACAGTACTGCAGTCAGGGTGGTGCAAAAAAAATACTTGAAGCGAGCGCATTGCCACTGGCAGATCATTAGACAAGCCTTGCATAGGTTAGTTAGTTAGGGAAGGACACTAACTGTCGACCAATAATGAATTGAAGTTTTGATGAGATGTGTACGAGTTGCCCGTCACACAGGCTGTTACCAGCACTATCACCGTGACTGATCTATTAATACCGCTACTAGTGGTAGATCTGATGACTGTGAACTTCTTTGACGATTCGACACACAATTAGGATGCATCAGGCTCTACTTGTACCCGAAGTTCTCCTAAGCGTCTTTGCACATGTGAAACAAATCAAGGATCCATTGTATACCCCGAAACCATTATCTCGACAATGTCTTGCAGCGCTTACAACCACATGCAAAACCTTCTACGAGCCTGCAATGGATTTTCTTTGGGCTGACATGGATTCGTTACTACCATTGCTGGGCTGTGTAACGAGGTTGCATCCATTGATATACCCTAGAGCTCAGGTTAGTGCGGAGTCGGGACAAGTCCACGCGAGCTCAATGTTCTTTCGTCATCCATTCGCTCACCGAACATCTCAACACAGAAATTCTGGTCTCGGGACATCGAGCCATTATCTGAGCTCGAGCGCAGTCAATTTCTCCGTCATTCCGGCCGTGTGCGCTTCCTGAGCGTATCGTCCGACGACGATTTTCGCCTCCTATATTTCCTCCCCTCTAACACATGCGTGCTTCCAAACCTGCATTCATTGTCCTGGGTGGTTATTTTCACAAGATACTTGCACTTCTTCCTTTCCCCTACCCTGCGTAATTGCTATATCGCAATCGTTCAACCAGAACTGGTCCAGGATTCCATCGGGACCCGTTGCGCTGCTCTGGAGGACTTAGACATTGTGACAATGGGGGTCATGGCACGAGCTCCACATTTGTCTGAAACCATCCGTTCATGCAAGGCGCTGAAACGTCTGCAATGTCCACCGCTGGACTCAGCAGCCTGGAAGCACCTCTCCACCGTCCCTACCCTTCTCGATTTGTCGATACATCAAGAAGACTTTTCGAGTCTTCCGTCCAAATTGGACACACACAATCTCAGTCTTGCAACTTTCCTCAACGTTACGATTCTTCGTTTCTGTTTTGCACCAATTGAAGACACCATCGCGCTCATGCAACATTCAGAATTTCCCTCGCTTAAAGAATTCGAGTTTGTCGCCCACATTTTACCTGGGGCAGAATTACGGCCACTTTTACGAGCACTGTCACAGTGCAAAGCGTGCCATACTCTTGAAAACATCGCCATTTCCGACGATGATCCAGATGTTGAGGAGCCCCCAGACAACTCATTTTCAGTGGTCAGGGAGCTTCTTTGTTTCACGCAGCTGCGATCCCTCCGGCTTTTTATTCATTGCTCCATAAACCTTGACAACGACCTTCTTTTGGAAGTCATCTCAAGTTGGCCACAGCTCCGCATTTTATCAATGTACGACACACGTCATCGATCACCGAAAGTTACCTTCCGTGGATTATTCGCAGCGCTCCGTCGATGTCCTCAGTTGCGTACCCTGAATATAGAACTAGATGTGGTGAACATCGACATCGATCCTAAAGCCGATTCATTTCAACACACCTCCCTGATAACTTTGGGCGTATACGACTCTCCTGCAGCGGATACCGAAGCTATCACTCGCATCATTTTCGCCATGCTCCCTAATGTTCGATTTGCGAACACATGGACCAAGCATCTCGAATCTCTTAGAGCTTCTTCCAACTTGCAAGGTGGAGGCGGTGACTGATACGAGTGAAGAGGCATAAGAGGGGCAAACAAAGTGCCGGTGTCATTGACTCGGTTGACCGTGATGAGGGCTGTCCGTATAGTTCCGATGGTGCGCCGCAGCTTCAGTAAGCAGGCTAGTTTCAATTACATAGTTCACGATGCAATTAGTTCAGGATCATATCTTGAACCTCATTCCTATTGACCATCACGTACGTATTACACAAATCCATTGTTTAACATATCCTTCAAGCTCCTCCTTTATCGTAGTCTCAAACATGTCTTTCACGAACCATAGCCTTAAATATATTCCGCCGACCCTTTGCGAGGTCTTGTGGTGCTCGATCATACGACGCAGATCATTCATTAGACAAGCCTTGCATAGAGTACAATGCAGGGTCGATTGTAGCACGAGCTACGCCATTATTCACAAGGGTTGGTTGTCTCTCCTGCAATTTGGCCAAAACTCCATGCACCTGTTCAGCGAGATTTGCTAACCACTCGCTCAGAACACCAGGGCCGGGCCATGGCTTAAAGACGTTTACGGGTCGAGTGTGAGACGACAGAAACGGAGGCTGTCTTTTAATTGCGAGACAAGCTTATGAGGGCTGCACATCAAGTGCATTCTTTAACACCAAGGATCACGCGCTTGGTCTGACAATTGTTTCGGTAGTCGTCAGTTGTGCAAACACATGATATCACCGTATATTAAAAAAATAGAGTTATACATCGGTGGGCGGTGTCTATCGGTCTACCTCACTGAATGGATATGCATTAGTGTACCTCATGTAGAACGAAATATCAGAAACGCACCCAAACACAAGATCCTGCGCGGCAACAGCAATAAGCAACAAGAACAATGAAACCGCGGGGTACATACCATAGTACCGATGATGGCGACAGCGTCAGCAAGCATGTGCTGTAGAAAGAGGAACAGTTAGCGCTTCAATGCTAGGACAGTGTTTTGTTGATCTTACATCTAGGAAACAAATCATATCTCAGTCAATGTCTCGAATCAGGTGTGAATAACG
This sequence comes from Suillus brevipes Sb2, assembly GCA_011800875.2. Taxonomy (NCBI): domain Eukaryota; kingdom Fungi; phylum Basidiomycota; class Agaricomycetes; order Boletales; family Suillaceae; genus Suillus; species Suillus brevipes. The sequence goes on along the minus strand of JRHT02000035.1, from coordinate 124,119 downwards.
TACGTCTCATCATGAAGTCTGAACCCGCAAGATGGGCGAAGCCGGGAGCACGAATTTTGCATCGGTATGGACGATTGGTACCATCCCTAAATGTCGCCCGATCAATGATTTTTAAACGCAGTGTTTAATTGTCACGCACGAGACGAGGTAAACAGCCATCTCTCCCTTAGGAGCCTCAATGGCGCTGTAGGTCTCACCTGGTGGTACTGAGTAACCTTCGCTGAAAAGCTATGGCAACGGTAATTAGTAACAGTTGGGTGTAGTTGAGTGGCGGAAGATACCTTAAAGTGATGAATGAGTGCCTCCATACTTTCTTTCATCGAAGCACGGGGTGGCGGAACGAGCTTATTGTCGTCTACCTTGATGACGCCTGTCGGCATTTTGTTCAAACACTGGAGATGAGAATAGTTGAGTCTAAGATGATGATCATTTGACTGAACACTACGGACCTGATGGATGATGCGCAGGGACTCGCGGAATTCCTGGACTCTGCAAAGGTACCGGTCATAACAATCACCGTTCTTTCCAACTGGGACATCAAATTCAACCTGTGACACATCGTAAATAAACGCGTCTGTAAAACACGAAATTCATACCTCATCATATTTATCGTAAGGCTGCACTCTTCTTAAATCCCAGGGGATTCCACTACCTCGCAGCATGACACCCGTGAAGCCATAATCCAGGGCTTCCTTGGCAGTCACCACACCAATACCGACAGTTCGCTGCTTCCATATTCTGTTGCCGGTCACAACTTCTTCAATTTCATCAACACGAGAAGAGAATTGCGTTGCCCATATGTGTATATCCTCCAGAAGACCGTGCGGAAGGTCAAAGGCGACACCACCGGGACGAACGTAGGCGGCGTGGAGTCGAGCACCAGAAACACGCTCGTAAAACTCCATGAGCTTTTCGCGTTCTTCGAAGCCCCATAAGAAAGGGGTGAGAGCACCAACGTCCATAGCATGGGACAAGACAGCCATCAAGTCTAAAACCATCTTTAAGCGCAGGCTTTATGGAGCGTTCTGTTCGTGACATACGACTAAGGATACGCGTGATTTCACCAAACATGGTGCGAATCCACTTTGCACGTTCAGGAACCTCAATATTAAGGAGTTTTTCGACTGCAAGCGAGTAGCAAAGCTCGTTGGTCACTAGAATGGGGTCACTTGAACATTGGGCGCGACACGCGTCATGAAACTCACTCACTCATGGAAACGTAGTCGAGCCGATCGAAATAGGGAAGAGCTTGGACATAAGTCTTGTACTCGATCAGCTTTTCAGTCCCACGGTGGAGGAGGCCAACATGCTGCAGTAAAATTAGCAATCCCACGCAGGTACCTGAACTGAACTGCATACTGGATCGGCGCGGAGAATTTCTTCTCCATTCAATTCCAAGATCATTCGCAGCACCCCATGAGCAGCGGGATGTTGGGGGCTAAGGATTCAATCAATTTTTGGACGCGCTGCAAATATCATAGACGACACTTACCCGAAGTTCACTGGTCGAGTGAGTTTATTTGATTCGGTTACAACAAAGTTTAGAAGAAATGCTCACCAGTAAAGTGCCGAAATTTCGCGTCAGCTCTGGTCCCGGTCTCTTTCAAAATTTCCGCCGCGCTCAAGCCATGCAAGTCTTCTACAGTATGAGTCCCATACACATTGTTGGTTCCATTGGTACCGGGTTGCAAGACCTCTGGCTGATGACGGGCGACTGAGGACGAAAATGAGCGCAAAAGGGAGCGCCTCGGCAGCACAAGTTGCCGCCGCAGGAGTGTACTGGCCATAGCTATCGTCGATGGAGACGAAGCGTGACTTTCTCGCAGGAGGAGACTGATGAGGTTGGTCAACGAAACGCGGCGTAAATCGGCCAGTGAGAACTGAATAGGACACCCCCATTTGAGGGGTCCCGGTCATTGCCACAACACGTCTCCCGCAACCCCACTTAGTGCTGAGCTAGTCTGTACCATGCTTTACGCCAATGGGCCGAGTGCTCTGCTATGGGCTATATCTATATCCCTTGGATTCGGCTTGATGGCGCTTGCAGATGATACTCCATGCACTTTGCACCATGAAGGCAACTACTACAATCTGAATCCGTTGAAGGCTAGGTATGCCCCAGGTGCAATCATGACATTGCATATGTTCAAGGCTTCCATTTGTTCTGACAGTCAGGACTACGAGTTCAAAACTCCAGGTGGACATTCTTTCTACCTGAATGTCTGTCGAAGCGTGACCACTGAACCCTGGAGCACCGGAGTTCCCGACAATGTTGACATCGCTGGTCTAGTGCGGAAAGACCACCACGACTTTGTTGTAGGGTATGTTATGTCTAGTTCAAACACCATCTCAATAGTTGGCCAACACGATGCAGACTTGTAAATACGACTCTGGAAATGAGGGACACGGACCTTATGTTGCATCTTTCCAATGGTTCGCCCTGCCCTGGGGAAGACAACTTATACGGGAGCTCATCCATCAGATTTCGTTGTGATGCATCGGTCTATGGAGCTGGTGGGGTGTTATATTTCTCAATGTGGGATGCAGTAATTGATGTTTCATCCAGGCAAACCGGTGGTAATATCCCAATTTCCGGAAGACGACAATCAAGCCTGCCAATACACGGTTGAGTGGCGAACACATGTGCGGATTCATGTACACCTCCATTTTCTCTAACTGACAGCTTCTTATTGTGTAGTTTGCTTGTCCCACAGGTGAAAGGGGCCTTATCTCAGGATTAATTGTGTTCTTTGTGATCACGTACGTCATGTTGACGAAAACATATATTTATTGATTGGTTGAATAAAATTTTTTAAGCGTAATGATCATTCTGATGCTCCTCATTGTTTCTAGTACCTTGTATAACCGCTTTGTGCTGAAAAAACGTGGCTTTGATCAATTGGCCCAGTTTTCCAAAATTCACCTCCTCGAACTTACGGAATTTTGCATGGAGCTCTTCCGGTCCGCAGTAGACAACGTTCGCTCGAGCGGTAATAGATGGGCAAGATCGACCGGGGACCTCAACCCTGCATCTCACCAATGGTCATCAAGGGATGAGGAGCAGGCGATGATGGCCGCTGATCCCCTTGAAGATGACCATGATCAGGAACTGCAAGATACTACCATGTGGAGGAATGATACGGCAGATGGGCCACAGGGTGCGGAATTTTTGGGAACTATACGATCATGACTGGATATGTGTACGTTACATGTTGTATCTTTAGGACGGAACTTATCGATGATTATGCCGAGACATATTCCCTATCCAGCAGTGTTCCGCACCTCGCACCTTCAGGCAACTCGTGATAAGAACCACAAGTACGCTTAAGCGAACCCACAATCCTGGTTTTCAATGCCTAAAAACCAGGTGAGTTGTTGTCCAGAGATGATTGGTGTTCGCAGTTGACTCCCCAAATAAACTGTTGCTACCGAGATGATAGGTCGCCAATGCTGAGCGAACATCTTAAGCCAAGTATCTATTTTAAGTAATTGCGACAAGGACGCCGCATAGATACCCCTGGCCTCTGATCCATTGGGTCCCGGTGCGTGAAGTGAGGAATCCAAACAAGTCCACCAGCCACCGCCGCTAGCGTTGCGCTCGATTTATACGATCCAGATGATCATAACTGATGCGTCCGAGTTTGTGGAAATTCTTTGTAGAGTGATCTGATCAGTGATATGCCATTGTCTTATTATTCGCGAAGTTTAACCATGATGATTGCTTGCAACTACAAGCAAGCACAATATTCCCAGAGGCGAGCTTGGAATACTACCTTCCAAATGCAGTAATACCTTCCTGAATGGGAACTGTCACGGATCCAATTCCTTTCTGCTCATCACCATCAGACAAAAATGTCTGCGAGGGTCAAATCATCCAAGCCTGGCCCATCCAAACTCAGAAACTCTTTGAAAAAATCTAATGCAGCAGGATATGCTAAACGACACTTACAAAAGTCATCCCACAAGGGCAAAGCTACTGCATCATTCGATGATGTGTACGAATATGCACCTTCGAAAGTTAGGCGAGCGAAGATTGGTTTAGAACTAGACCGAGAAGAGGCCACTGACCGTCATAAATATGCATCGGACGATGACATTGATCTTGGAGGCATGGGTCAAGAGGGGAGAGAAGGCCTACGAGCCAGATTACTGGGAGAAAATGCAGATGACGAGCAAGTGGACAGTGGGGATGATGAGGAAATCGAGAGTGATGATGCGTTTGAAGAGAGTGATGAAGAAAAATATGCTGGGTTTGATTTTTCCAGTAAGGTGTGTAGTGTTGCTCTCTAGCGCGTATTCATCGCTCATCCATAGATAGCGCAGCAAAGCTGCTGGCACTTCATCAAAGAAAAATGCTCGGAAACCACCAAAAAGCCTTCCTGAGGTTGATTTGAATGAGGATTCAGACGCCGTTGTCTCCGATGCAGCTCCTGCGGATCAACTTGAGGAAGCTGACGATGAAGATGAAGAGATGGAAGACGGAGATGCCGAGAACTTCTTCGACGTCCTAGAAGTATTTGATGGAAAAGCAGACGCCGAGGATGATGCACCAGCAAAGCAGGTCACAGAGATCAGAGGTCTTACATCAAATGTATCTGGTGAGGCCAGTGAGTCGGAGGACGATCGGATGTCAGAGGATGACCATGACAATGAAGAAAACGCCGTATCAGCATCAGAGGATGAAACCTCTCCCGAAGCTCTCGCAGAACTAGAAGACTTCCTTTCAAAACTGGATCCGGCAGAAGACAAAAAACGCAAATCCAACGATGTCTCAACCTCACAGTCCGCTCCAAAAAAACGTCGTCTAATGCAGGAACGCACTGAGGCTGGGGCTGAGGGAGAGTTTGGTGTTTCTGCTGGTGGTGAGTCCCAACCTACGTTCCTATGCAACTTTGTGCTGAGAACGATGGGCACACCTAGGCTCTAGAGCACTCAAACTAGACGACCTTCTTGCCCCGCTTGCGTCTTCAAGCGCTCTCACAACACTCAAAAAGTCTATGAAGGCTCTCACTTCTACCTCAAACAAAACCAAAATTCTGTCAGCACCACTTCCTCAGCGGGCTCAAGAACGTCTCGATCGCGAAGCCGCTTATGAGCAGACTAAGGAGGAAGTGGACAAATGGAGTGCTACGATGAAGCACATCAAGCAGGCAATGATTCATCCAGTCCGTCGTAACTATCTCATTACTAACTCGCGATTATAGGCAGAACATCTGAGCTTCCCGTTGCAAGCACAGCCGGAAGGTCGCGTCTCCAACTTAGAACTTGCAGCAAAATTCAAGGTTAGTCCAACTTGGGCTCATTCAATTCACGTCATACATTAGTCCTTGTCAGCCTTCGAATGAACTCGAATCGGCCGTGGATAATCTCCTGAAATCCGCGCAACTCCGCGATCAGGACATCGCCGGAACTGAAGCTCTGAAGATGGCCCATCTTTCCGTCGAAGAGGTCGCGACGCGACGCGCAGAACTGCGCATGATGCGCGAACTTGCATTCCGGGCCGACAAAAAGGCGAAGCGAATAGCGAAAATCAAGAGCAAAGCGTACCGCCGCATTCGAAAGAAACAGAAGGAGCGGTTGGGTGGCGAAGATGGAGATGGAGATGCGGATGCGGATGTTGAGGACGCAGGAGCGCGGTTGAAAGCTGAGGTGGAGAGAGCAAGGGAGAGAGCAACTTTGAGACACAAGACCACCGGGAAGTGGGCAAAAGCCATGCAGGGACGCGAGGAACTTGATGTGGATCAACGGCAGGCCATTGGAGAAATGTTGGAACGCGGGGAAAAGCTTCGCCGTCGCATACAAGGCGATATGAGCGGCGACGAGTCTGAGGAAAGCGAGAGCGATGACGAAGAGCAAGACGTAGAGACCATCAAGAAAGGTGCATTCGAAGAACTGGCCATGCTCAATGCCGAAAGTCTATCTACGGACGTCAAAAGTAAGAGTGTCTTCAATATGAAGTTCATGCGCGATGCCGCGGCAAGGCAAACCCGAGAAGCGGACGCAGCTGCGGATGACTTCTTGAAAGAGATGGGAGGGGCGGAGCGAGAAAGTGACGACGATGTGTCTGGTGACGGAACAGCGCTAGATGGCCCGTCAGTCCAGCGCGTGGGCGGGCGCGTGATATACCATCCTGGAGCAAGTGCTCATGCAAAACCAGTTGGCTCGCACGCATCGGAGACATCTAGTGTTACCCTCCAATCCGCCGACCTGGTGCAAGATAGTCCCAAAAGTTTGAACGTCATTTCTAGCCCAAGGGTCTCTACCCCGGCGCAGGAAAGCAATCCTTGGCTCGCCACATCATCCTCTTCGGGCCCATCCCGCAAGAGAAGCGAAGTCCTTGTGCAAAAGGGCTCTGACGCCCTCGCGAAGTCCACCAACAAGCTTAAGAAGCGAATTGCTAAAGGAGGGGAAGAGCAAGAACGTATTCGGGATGACGCAGTGCTGGAGATCGATGCAAGCGATGTTCTCACCGTTCTTGAACCAACCTCTACGCCAGCTATCATAAATACGAAGCAGGGAACGGGAAAGGGACAGAAGAAACCGAAGAATGACAATGTCGATGTGCAGATATCACCTCCTGATGCTGATGACTCTGATGGACATAGCGAGGTGAACGAACAGGAGCATACTCTGGAGAGGAAGCGCCAAGGAGGCAAAGGCAGAGGAGTGACTGCATTCAAGCAACGAGAATTGGTCTCCCTCGCTTTTGCTGGCGATAATGTCGTTCAGGTACGAAAACTGTCCTTCGATTGGGTCCACGCGGGGTACTGATATGTTTTAGGCATTCGAGGACCTGAAGCAGACAGAGATCGAAGCAGACGCACCACGAGAAGTTGATACGACCCTTCCTGGTTGGGTAAGCTGAAACTGATATTTTTTGTTTGCCCGAGCTCAACGCACGTTATAGGGCTCTTGGGGAGGTACAGGTACCAAGAAGCTTCCACCAAGACCAAATCTGATCAAAAAAATCGCTGGCGTCGACCCTTCGTCTCGAGCCGATTACAAAAAAGCTCATGTCATCATCTCTGAGAGGCGGGACAAAAAAGCGGCCAAGTACCTCGTCAAAGAGTTGCCGTACCCATATACCAGTCATGCCCAATACGCCCGCAGCATGGACACACCTATAGGCGCAGAGTGGAATACTAGAGTGGGGTTCCAGAGAGGAACTCTCCCTCGTGTTGTGAAGACGGCAAGTCATCTTAATCCTGTTCTTATATCCAGTTGGGTTGCTTATATCCTGTCCTTTAGATGGGTACTGTTATTGAACCCCTAGTGAAACCATCATGATGGCGATTTTTCGTTGATTGTTGCATGCAGTTTCTCAGTTAACAAGGAAATTCTTCAATGGGAATGTGTATGTAACGGCTGTGAGACAGATGGAACATAAGCAGCTTGTAAACTTGAGGAACATGATCGTTATTTCTAAAGTGGTTCGGCGTGTGTGCTGAGATCAACGCCAAACATCACTATCAGGCATATTAATAATCATTATCACTACAACTACATGCATTGTCACAAGGACTGCTTATTTATATCTTTGCAGTGGATTCGACGCACTGGCTGGCGGAGCATAAGTATCATGTGAACACGTAAGTACTAGTAGTACTAGCCTCGAGTTATTTTCTAAGCCGCACTGACTGGTCACTTATCTCACAATGAAAGTCCCTCCCTTGATTCATTCGGCCCTCAGCGGGGTATACAAGCTGTCAACCCACTTGATGGATCATGATGGCCCTTCAGAAAGGGAGCCTCTCCTGCAAACAGCTCAGGTCCAGCAGAAGGTGACCAACATCTCGGAAATTCCAGTGGAAGGGTACTCGTCTGTGCAAGACGAGTCCGACCGTAGTAGGTGCTCGGGACTCGCATGGATTTGACACCGTTTTACTCATATATTCTGCGATACAGACGTGTTCGACAATGTGCCTGATGCAAAGAAGCAGATCGGTAGGCATCGATGTCGCTCAATTGTATCGCCGGGTTGTGAAGCTGATCCAACGTGCTTCAGGACTCGCTAGTGCAGTGATGCTTATATTCAACAGGGTGATTGGAACTGGGTTCGTCATAGCGAAATCATCCTTCGTGAGGGAGGGCTAATGTTTATGTCCAGCGTTTTTGCAGCACCTAGCATTATCTTGCGGTCGTCAGGGAGTGTAGGAATGACTTTCGTCATGTGGATAATAGGTGCACTCGTCGCATCCGCAGGTACTGCTGTTTATGTGGAGTTTGGAACGGTCGGTGACTCGGATCGTCTGCTGTTATCCCTTCTCATTTCACCGTGCTCTAGGGACTGCCGAGGAGTGGTGGGGAGAAGACCTACATGGAATACATCTATCGCCGACCGAAGTTCATGATCACTTGCTTCTACGCGATATACGGATTACTCATAGTGAGTTTTTATTCTTTTTGCGAATGTATTGATTATTAACACAATTCGCAAGGGCTGGTTATCAGCAAGTAGCGTTGTTTTTGGAGAATGTAAATATCACTCCTTCCGTTAGGCCATTCCTTACTGGTCTTCCTAGACACCTTGAATGCCCTCGCAATCCAGCCTACCACCGTTAACGTTCGAGTAGTCGCCTTGCTGTGCTCGACATTCTGTCTTATCGCCCACGGTGCATTCTTGAACTATGGGTTGAAATTACAGAATGCACTGGGTTTTTTCAAGTTATTTGTGTTACTCATCATCGCTGTTTCTGGGCTTTTCTGCGTCGCTGGTGTCCCTGGATTCGCCATACATGCTGGATACAATATTCCACATAATTTTACGTGGACGTCTTTTTGGGAGGGAAGTGACATAGGCTTGAATGCATTCGTCACTGGAATGTATAATGTCATCTGGTGGGTTTTATCTAGTCGTGCACCCACGGGCTAGGTGCTGACTTCTTCACAGGTCATACGTCGGATACTCTAATGCCAATTATGCTTTATCTGAAGTGCGAGATCCTATTCGTACCATCAAGCGCGCTGCACCTCTTGCCATGATCCTTGTCGCGATCGCGTATTTGGCTGTGAACGTTGCGTACTTTGCTGTTGTATCCAAACAAGACATGCTGGAAGGTGGCACCATGGCGGCGTATGGTTTATTTATCACGAAAATACACATTTACGCTGAAACAAATTCTTTCAGAGCTCTATTTTTCAGGAACATATTTGGTCCTGCTACAGAGCGGGTAAGCGATGGCAGTCATGCTTTTCGGCGTATTTTCTTATGTAACGTAAACCCAGATTTTGAGTGCTGTTATTGCACTGTCAGTACTAGGAAACCTTATGAGCATCCTGTTCACGCAAGGCAGAGGTTATGTAATTTCACCTATGAATGATCATGTATGCTGACTATGGCATAGTTGTTCAAGAGTTAGGTAGAGAGGGTGTTCTACCACTTTCATCTTTCTTCGCCAGCAATAAGCCTTTCGATGCACCCCTTACTGGGCTCTTCGCTCAATGGCTTATTTCTATGATCGTCATGGTTGCTGCTCCTCCTGGAGATGCCTATCTCTTTATCGTAAATTGTGTGTACCTCATGACTTGATCTTTGGTCTCATCTGACCACAATCTAGTCTCAATGTACCCCTTGGCGTTATTTAATATGCTTATTTCGGGTGGCCTCCTCCTTCTGTACACCCCTGCATTCAAACCCTACGAGTGGTGCCCTCCGTTCCAAGCGTGGAAGTCCATCGTTATATTCTTTTTCCTATCCAATGTCTTTCTTGCTATTGTGCCCATGATCCCACCGTCTCCAGGATTTGACGTTTATGAACATCTCCCATATTGGGTACGTTACCTGTCTCTTTGTGTGCGAGCAAAGCGTAACTGACGGTTTGACATACAGTCCCACGTCGTTATAGCAGTGTCAATCGGTTTACTTGGCATTATATATTGGTTTGTTTTCTTCAACTGGATACCCAGGAAGCATGGATACCGTATCGCGCAGGAGACTGTCTTACAGGATGATGGAGTCCCGCGGAACGTCCTTCGGAGAATACCAAATGCATCAGGTGATGAAGGACGTGCATAAATGTAAGTAGATGCCTTGTATATATATATCAGTTTCTAGATATCCTCTCATATAGTTATATACGTACAAACGTAGACATCTGAGTGCGTGTCAGACAAGCCGTGGGGTAGTAGGAAAGTGTATAATTACTATTCCACCGTTTACCAGCCCAAGAACCATGCAATTGCCGAACGATGCCTTGGCACTCACAGGTGACATCGTTGGAAGCATCATAAGGATCGTACCAGTCCTTGAATCTACTATCCACTTTCGCTCCAGAAACAGTGGCCCGACGATGGAATGATAGCGGGGATCGTCGGCCGGCGTGGCAATTAAATGTTCTCCTGTCGTTGCATCCCATGCGAAAACGGCACCCTCATGGTCTGCTGCCAAGATCCTAACATTATCTGCGGGTAGAGCAACCGAACGTACTGGTTGCTCAAGTTTCAGTGGACCCAGTAGGCATTGGCTTGTTACGGGATCCCAGACCCGCACGGTGCGATCAAGCGACCCCGAGACAATGCGCCGGCCATCTTTTGAGAACGCAAGGTGCGAAACGAGGCCCTTGTGCTTCCGAGCCACACCCATGCTTCCAACCGACTCGATATCCCAGATGCGAACAGTAGCATCACTAGCGCCTGTTACCAGACGGAGACGCCCGTACTGCTGCCAAAATGCTACGCAACGCACGGGCATTCTGTGCTGGCGAACGAGGTGACTTAACTCTTCCCTTGACTCTAGGCTCCAAAGGCGTACGGTAGTGTCTTTTGACGCGGATGCAATGAGTCGCCCATCAGGAGAGACGGCAACAGAGAACACAGTGCTGTGATGACCACGAAGCTTGATTGGCACGGGCGCCTCCTGAGACCGATTCAAAGAAGAACCAGCCTGAGCATTCCATACACAGACTTGTTTATCATCTGAACCCGATACTATCCTCGTGCCATCAGGAGTAAAGGCTACGGAATATACACCCCCCGAATGACCGCGAAAGGGTTCTGATGCCATCGCCCCTGTTGCTGTGTCCCATATTCGAATAGTACCATCACGCGAGCCCGAGGCATAGCGCAGACCATCGGGCGAGAATGCAAGACACAGGACGGATTTCGTATGCGTCGCTGGGGGATCCAGAATGACTGATGCTGTCTGTACATTCCACATGATGATAGTGCAGTCTTGTCCGCCCGAGATCAAATGGGTCCCATCAGGGGATAATGCAAGGGCGTATATCGCTCCCTGATCACGTTTGAGTGGCTGACCTATCAATTTCCCAGAGAAGGTATCCCAGAGGATTATTGAGCCACTGAATAAACATGACGCAGCTAGCTGACCACCAGGTGCGAAAACCGTCATCGCCACATCACTTTTCGGCCCTTCGATCAGTAGCTCCCCCGATATAACGTCCCACACATAGCATCCGCGGGCAACCGTCGAGATCAACTGTGACCCATCAGACGATAATGAAAGTGATGTGACTTCTCCACCAGATCTGGGAATGTCCATGAGCAAAGGCGACCATTCATCACGAAAGCCTCCAGCTACGACTGGAATTGGTAGTTCATCCTTGAATAGTTGATATAGAACAGAGTTCGTTGGAGAAAAGGGCAATGCACTGCTGTATACGAGAAGTGGGTGCTGTTCAATGACCGCGGTGAAGGCTTGACAGAAGCGCACTGCATCCGCCAGAAGGTCGCAAAGTATTTGATGGCGACCTTGAGTTGACTGTGTGCTTGCTTTCAGCAACGAGAGAAACAGGATGTAACTTTGACTCACTTTGCTCCAATCTTCGAGTCGCATGAGTAACTTAATTGTATATCTAGCCTTCTTCAACAAACTCATCGTCTCAATCCAGTGAAGCAGATGCTTCTCTAGAAATTCGTACACCACAATAGAGAGCGATTCCTCTCTTCCCATCAACTCGCAGACGTGCTCGATCCAGAAGATGCAGGAATATGTAACATCCTCTGGTAGGATCTGAACATCGACTCCAGTTTTTGTGAGGGTCAAGTTGCACATATTTCGTTTCAAAATCGCGCGAAGGGAGCCGATGCACTGATGGGCAAGTCTCCGATGGGATAGAGATACATCAATGAACCATTCATCCTTTTTGCAGCGAGCTCGATCTGTTAGAAAATCCTCAAACGAGGGATGAATAACGTGAATCGGCTCGCTGGTCGTTCCTCGGAAAACACAACCAAGATGCTGAATAGTGTGTAGACTTGGTCGCGTTCTTGGAACCAAACCGACTTCGTTAAGACGGTCGATGGTCAATGCCGTCAAAGGATTTCTGGCAGCTATCACAACGCCGAGAATGTCGCGGAAGTCGGCAGAAAACGCTGGGTCTTCCCATCTCCCAGTGGATTCCAGGGCGGTTGAGTATATAAGATCCAGGGCTGACTCGGCATTCGAGCAAACGTCAGTGCGAAGCAGGTCCGCTAGCCTGTCTCCTGGACTTTGACCATTTTCCACGTAGCGACAGGCAGTAAATGCCCATATAAAGAGCCCGCGTGCTCGAGCTGCTAATGCGTCAATTGCATGATGCCCAGGCCATTCCTGTGGGAGTGGCAGATATTTGTTTTTAGAACGAATGTTCTGTAGACGATCACGTAGGTACAAGTGAATATCCTTATCATTGGCAGGAGAGTTGATGTCGATTGGAGTACTGCAGATATTCTCCCGAGCTTCCAATGCTTCCTGAATATCCAACTCTGTTCGGCTTGTGACAACGATGCGTAACGTCGGCGGCAATTTCACGCTCTCCAGCGCTAGGACACTGAGAAGGTCTTCCCGATCTCCGACGTGTCCACACTCATCCAATGCATCGATAACAACGAACACGGGGCCTTCTTGGCTCCAGACTGCCAATTTGGATTCGGACAGTGGTTGCACCAGTAGTTTGTGAAATTGTTGTCGTAGGGGTGATTGTCTGATGCTCGGAGTGCTTTTGATCACAGTCGAGATGGCCGCTCCCAGTCGATGATCAAATTCGCCAAGTTGGAAGGCAAGAGTTCGTACAACGGCCGCTGGATCATTCCTTGCCGCCATGCGGCGGTTGAAAAATACAAACGCGCCGAGACGACCGAGGTCTCGCGTAATATTGGCGATCGTTGTAGCAACAGTGCTCTTTCCAGAGCCAGCAGGCCCATGGAGCCAAAGCACATTTTGATTGCTAGAAGGATTCATTGCCCAAGAGAATACACTGGAGAGTAAGTCGCTGCGAGTTTGGGGCAAGCACACTGGTCTGGATGGGTCATCCATATCCACTGGATGAAGCTTGGCAAGATTTTGTGTTTGAACTAGATATTGATGAGCGCTGGAAGCTCGGAGAATGCAAATTCATACAGACCTATTGACTGCACATCTTCGTATATGCGGTGAGCGATGAAAGCGATTTGGACCACAACCCCGGTGTTGAGAGATGTCTTCAGCATTGTGAATGTTTGCGTGAAGCGCGCGATTTGCTCATCTGCCCACTGTCGATTGAGCGCACGTCCTAACAAATTCTGAATGAGAATTAGAGACAGGTTTAAGGTAGAGCACACGCACCACAAAATCCATGGCCAGAGTACTCCTGAATGAACAGCATACATTCGATGGTTTGGAACATGATCTTTTTGATGGTCTCCTCTTGAGATGCCAGTCTACTCGGAAAACTTTTCACGTCATCAACAAAGGTATATACGTCCTCCATCATATTCGTTAGGTCTCCAATTCTATTGTCCCTGTCCAGTTGGCCTCTGGCAATCTACATCATTCATCAGAAACTCAAGGTCTCATGCGTTCATGCTCACCGTGTAAACTGATGATACAACCTGCCATGCCAGGTTCACGAATGGATGTATCTGTATTTTCCAGCATTAGCTTGTCATGAATGAACGAGGGGCCTAAATCAGCTTACCTGCGCCGCTACACCTACAATCTGAACGAGCGTATCTAGCTGCGAAATGAGTACAGAAAAAGATTTTGCCACGCCGGATGAGCGAGCGAGTTGCACAGGCTCTTCCGAGTCAGGTCTGTGTAGACGGACTAAGATGTAGCCTCGCTGTGAGGCATCATGGTGCAGTACTTCGTCCGAAGGGAAATTTAACCGAACATCCTGTGCTGTAAAGGGGAGGTTGTAACGACATCACTGGTCAATTTAAAAATACCTCTTACACACTGCGACAATAGGCTGTCTGAGTATTGCTGCCACATCTAATCTGACCTTGCCGAGAGAATGGGAGCCATGTTTGAAACATTTGTTGCGCTTGCTCTGCTTGATCTCAAGCTGTGTCTCTATATCTATGGGTCTGACGAAGCACGTAGTACGTGTCAACTTTTCTTCATGTATTGAAACTGCGCAGCACTTACAACATGAAGTGTTCGTTCCATACAGCCTTGCCATCAACTTCTCTAAACACTTTGGTCTTCTGCGATGGATGCCCTTCCACCAGGATTTTGACATATACATCAGATGATTTTGTGGAATCTTTCTTCGGGATCAAGGCTTCAATGACTGCGACAAATCATATTTGGGATGGTTTCAGTACCAAGCTGTGCTGAAGACCCACTGTCTGCTTTGTAGTACGTCCTGCTCTCCATTAAAACGCCGCTGTGGAGACGCTCAGTGAGAGTTTTGTAAAGATAGCGGTGGCCAACCTGTTTAGATTGCGGTCCCATTAATAGCTGAGTCTTAAGCTTGATGTATGGGTGTTTGGTGCCAGCTTCTCTCGGATAATGAGTTTTTGAAATGATTAACTATTTCTCGGATTGTGGAAAATATCATGCATGTCATGATCTGCTGACTCTACATAGTCACTCCACGCATAAATGATGAATGAATAACCATGCGGCTGCAATATAGAATTCGGAGGATGTATATATGCTCTCAACTCATCCTACTAACCATACTTATACTAGGTGCAAGCATACTCCGGGCCTATACATCGTTACGCAACTCGATCGCTGGTCCGGTTCAATTCTGTCTCGAGTCACGCAGATATCGCACGACGCGCTTTGGCTGATAGGGCAAGGATTTCGCGACATTCAGTAGCCATCTGACAGGAGTGTTCATCATAGGCCACAACGTGAGTATCACGACTATTGTCCATCCGGGAATCATCGTCGCGAGCGTTACAACGTCACTGGTATCGAAAATGAAGGCAGACAAAGCGAGGCCGAAGAATACCATCCTGACGACATACTAAGGTCAGAGCTCTGGGATGGATACACGGGGCATTAGGACATACGCCCATACAAGGAGTGCAAACGGCAAGCTATGCGTCAATGCCAAGTTTTCAATTCCGGGAATTGCATTGGTCATCAGGAACATGTACGAAGCCTGGATGTGTGATCAGCGAAGCTCGTTGACAGAAAAAAGATCGCATACCCCGCCTTCGGCAGTCTGATAGTCTTGGCTGTGGTCAACAAGCAGCACAGCGGCCACAAGCGAGCCCACAGAACAAAGTGCTGACATGTATACCGCAATATTGGACGGTGTCTGTGAGGAGCCGTACGCATCGATGATGCCAGGCACCGCAAGGAAACTGACGTCAACAGCCAACATAACGGTGGACTCCATCCAAGCTAAGCCCTCAACTGCATTCAATATATATCGAGCACTTACATAGAGTGTGAACCCCGTCCACTCGGTACCTAGTTGGGTGATAAAGTCTTTCCAGCGTGGAGCATTGATGGTCTCGTCGACCCATACTCTCTGTATACGCTTGAAGTGCCTGCGTGGCCCATTCCAGAGCATCAGGTTCGAGAACCTGAAAATGAGTGTTTCACGCTCGTGGCCCTCTTTGTAATAGATGGACCTGTCGGCGTCAACGCGCACGCCAGGCTGTCCACAGAAGTTTGTGTATTTGACCTTGGCTATGCGTTATCAGTATCTTTTGTGAATTGAAGGATAAATCCGTACTGAACAATCTCATGAACCGCGCTGTAAGGAGTAGATAAATATAGTGTTGTCATCTACGAAAAAAAACTTGCCTACAACACATACAGAATGAGCATGCATTTTATCAATGCTGCCTGGTTGAGCAATTAGTTTAAATCGACAACATCTGGAGCAAGTCTAACCCTCAACACGGTCCATTAGATCCAACATCTTTGCCAGCTCATTGCCATCAAAAGGGGCCAGTGATGTGTCCGAGGTGATGGTCTCTATAATCATAGTGAGGCTCCGTTCTTCATTAAGTTGCAACCTCGTGGCCTAGTACCTGCGTTTGCATGGACAATGATTTCCCTTAGCTCTTCAAAAATTTGTCTCGGAAGGTATCGGTTGTGAGGAAAGAGCTCGCAGTGATACCTAGAAGACTGTCAGCGTCGCCGACACGCTATTACGTGCAAGTCAGTAAAATTGATCGAGAATGTTCACGGAGCGTACCAATCCCTAAGAGAGCACTAGCCAATATTGCGATTCTAATGAGTATTCTAAAAGCGAGTGTGTAAGGGCAATCCGAGTAGTAGTAAACCACCCACTTATGTGACTGTATTTCCTGGCGGCCTTGACGTTGCACAGAATCTCACCACCTGGTTCGCAAATATACGGATGTGCCCAAAATATTACCCTCTCCACGTGATCGACGAAGTAGTAACCACAAGATTTGATGATGTTGGGATTCCCTTTTTCGATGCCAAGCTCAAGCACCAATTCTGTTTCATCACCGATCCTGGCCTGTATGTCTGGCTGACTCTTTGCATAAGCATTGAGGGCTCTAGCCATCGCCAAGAGCTTCTCCGAGTCGACCTTGCCTGGGCGCATGTCTGCATCCGTGAAAACTCTCTATAGAGTGCATGAGCATTTTGAAAATTTGTCCCCAGGACAAGTGCTAACTGTCTCGTGGTGATAATAAACTCTGGGACCTTCCGGGTGAACGAAGTCGTGCCACCCACACTGCACCTCCCTAAATGCATGTATTATGAAGATGATAGGATACAGAAACTCTTGGTGGATGTGTACATACTCCACATACTTGCTGTCTTTCGGGGTGATGACTATGCGATTCGGTTCGACCCATTTCCTTCCGTTGCAGTGTCACTACGTCAACATCTCTAGAAGGATAAGTGACCGTCTTACATTTTGATTTTTCTATCATAGCGTTTGACGTCGGTCGGTATGATCGACACTAGCGCGATGCAGCCGGGTTGCGCAGAACCCGCAGCATGCCCCGAGAAGATGAATTGCGGCTGGTGTGTTAACCTGCTCATTTCTAGAAAGACTCGAGGTTGTCCGCTGTCAATGTCAGCATTTAATACTCGGACATCATCTACAGTCCCGGTGCTGAAGTTGTCTCTGGAACTGAGGTGTGAAGGTGGCGTGAAGTACAATGGATCTTGCGGAGATGCAATGTATACCGGGACTGCGAGCGTATGGCGTGGTCGGTCACCAGGCTGGTTGACGTCTATCTGGGGTATGTGGATTGCAGGCAAGTTGCTCGCACATATTGCAGGGCGCAACTCTTCTTGGACTCGGAGTGTTCCAACAGAGTACGTATCATGGTCGAAGTAAACACGCATGCTTCCTAGCCTATGAAGCAGGGCATAGAAAATTCGCAATGTATAGCATGCTCGGCGAAGTGAAGATTTGAACAACTGTGCAATGAACCTAGCAAATTTGCGCAAGACGTCCGATGAGAAGGTAGCCATGAAGATGGCCCCATAAACGCAGTTTACTGTTTAAGAAATAAAGCGCGAAGTTTTAAAACTGCAGTAAGTACTGGTAGTAGTGGTGGGTGGTATCGATGCTGAATGGTGTTAAGCCAGCCACGCCACTTGGCATGCGGCCATGGCCTTTTTCGATCGCTTACTACTATTAGTCATCACTGCTAGGTATTGCCAAGGCTGTTGCTAGTGATTCGATACTGCCAGCTACGTTAACTGCCGCTGCACTGTGTAATAGAACACAATGTCTGGACAAGAAGAGCAGCTCACCGAGTTGCTTTTAACGCTCAAGGTCAGTGCTAACAATAACTACACTTACCAATTAATTACGCGACTTCCAGAAAACAACACCAGAACAAGCACGCGCTATCCTCGCGTCCACACCACAGATTGCATATGCACTTATCGGTCTGATGGTAAAAATGAATGCTGTAGACGTCCAAGTCTTGCAGGTATGCTGTATTCGCCCTTTCCTCCTGGAAACCGCCAGATTGATGAGCCGGCAATTCCAGAAAACGCTCACGGCGTATTCAGCATCGATCCAGCAACAGCAGAATGCAGGCCCATCGACGGCGCCTGCCATCCAGCCTGCTTCTGCAGTCCCACCTCACCTCCAGCAGTACCGTACACCAACGCCACAGTCCCAAACGCCGCCGCACGTGCCATCACATACACCCACCCCTCCTCATTATCCCAATGGACATGGGCAGGCTCCGCAGCAAAATTTCGGTTATGGAGCGCCCACCCAATATGGTATGCAAGGAGGATACGGCACGCCGCAGCAAGCCCCCATAGGTGGTAGCATGATTCCAGATGCCCTGGCATCGATCCCTGAGGAGCAAAAGGTGCGAGAAACTTAATTCTACCGTATTGCATATTCCAACGGATTAAAAAACAGGCGATGATAATGCGCGTCATAGCCATGACACCAGACCAGATCAACATGCTCCCGCCGACGGAGCGCGCGAGCATTATTCAGCTGGTAAAAATATTTCTTTAATCTCCTTGGATCTTATCGTGCTGATTTAAATCGAACCCGTCCTTCCAACATTCCTTACAGCGCGCAACGCTAGGGCTGCCGTCATAAGGGTCTACATAGCTGAATATGACATGTATGACCCGCTCGGCACCCGGCATCGAGGTGAAACACAAGGGCGTTCCTCTGAGAACGTAAGCGATTTGTTCTGGGCCGCGGTGTATCGACAAAAGGCAGGCGTGAGTTTAACCCAGTGGAGATGGCGACCAGCAAATTGACCGATATGATCATGGCAAGCAACCTACATTGACGGAATTATGACTTACAATTCGATTACTCCGTGTTTAAATAATAGACCGATGCTGCCAATGTAATTCCGAGGCTTACAACGAGTCTTAGTAAATGGATCAGAATCAGTCTTGGCATCCCACTGCGCAGGAGAAGACCCTGATGATGCAAGAGCATTCTTACTGCTAGCGTATCGATCGACTGACATGCGGTGTCTGTTAGGTCAGTGATTGAAGGCTATTGGCTCCAAGGCCACTCATTCCCGAGGAGATTGTGGTATTGTGGGTCACGATAATAGGAATGTCGTACGTGGTATGTCAGTCCTCAAGATACATTGCCGTCCTCTGAAATTCATTGCTATAAAATGATTCAACATGTACGACATCATTGAGCCAATCGCTCGGAATTGTATTGATCCTCGGTATCCATTAAAACCTCACACCTTCTGGATAATAGCCTTTATGCCAGATACGCCCAAGCTCTCCAGATCAGAATATCCTGAAAGAAAGAAAAACAGATGAGATCAGCCTTCACGCAATACAAACCAAATATAGGACCATACCGCCAATCAATTCCTTGTCTTTTGCAAGATCGTGACATCAGCATTACCCCAAGGCGAGACAAACTAAACTCACTAGCAAAAACCCGAGGAAATGTGGGCGCAGAACCTGGGAGGTTGCCAAGATAGCTGATAATAGCCTGCTGCTCGCCGGTTTCACTAAGGCTGTGCGCACCCGTCAGGATGGCGGGCGTCCCGATCAAGCGAATCACTTACTCGATTGATTTACCATGGAGCTCTGGGTATTGACGCAAGAAGCGGAGAGCTTGTTGGCAGAAGTAGCAAGGCGGCGAAGTCCGGATGAAGACGACAAGGCCGTTGTCTTTGAGGCTGTTCTGTGAAGGGATAACTTCAGTTGAAAGCATGGCAAATATTGAGCCCAGCAGCGTTGATTACATCAACAAACTCTTGGATTTCCTTCGAATTCATTCTAGATGCTGACGATGTGTGAGTGGAATTGGACAAGGAAGGAAGTCTAGATGAGACAGCTCTATAGATCTGGGAGAACATATCCATCCCCCGGCAATTGGCGTGTCCTCAGTGTTCAAACCAGCCTGAGTATGTCAGCAAGACTAGCTAGCGGCGCTCGCCGGCAT
Source organism: Suillus brevipes Sb2 (assembly GCA_011800875.2). Taxonomy (NCBI): domain Eukaryota; kingdom Fungi; phylum Basidiomycota; class Agaricomycetes; order Boletales; family Suillaceae; genus Suillus; species Suillus brevipes. The sequence goes on along the minus strand of JRHT02000035.1, from coordinate 104,059 downwards.
CGCTGCTTATCATATCACACAACCAACCAAAATACTCTGATTTGCTCGAGTGCTTCAATCAAGTTTGGTCTTTGAATAACCAACCTTGCGAAAGTGTCATCTTGTGTGGGTACTATACTCTGCAAGAATGTCTATTGTGGTGAAAAGCGTGTGCAAGGCGTTGGAACGAATTGCACCGCTCCGACTCGCTGAACCATGGGATAAAGTTTGTACCACAATGTCGAAAACTCTGATACGGTGATCTGACACGTCTGGCAGGTAGGTCTCATCATAGGTAAACACCCCATATATCGGAGTTCGGGATATTACTCATCTAAATGCTACACAGAATCTCCCGTCCCAAGGTCTGACGCAAAGCGCGTAGTATTGACGATCGAGTAAGTGAAATGCACCAGTAAGGATTGCACATGCAATATGTAGTGACAAGGCTTCTCTAGCCTGACTACTGCTGTCCTCGAGGAGACGTTAAAAGTACCCACAGCGCTGGTAATAACCTATCACCCACCCCTCTTTAAACCTATCACTTCTCTCACATTGGCAGACCCACTGCAAGCGTCCCTACTCAAGCTCTCGGCAGCAGGGACGTCGGTCTTCTGCCCTCACTCGAGTCTCGATGCGACTTGGGGTGGTATCAACGACTGGCTTGCAGATGGCGTCATGGGTCCACAGAAGGCCACTGCCAAAATCGACATCCTGGGAGAACCCAAGGGAGAAGCAGGTGGTGCCGGCCGGATCGTGACGCTTGATGAACCGATTCCTATCGAGGAGCTTGTCCAGAGAGTAAAGAAGCATCTCTCTTTGTCACAAGGTCGACTCCACATCTCCCTCCTGCGTGCCTATCACGAGTCTCTGATTACAATGAACGTACAGTTGACGTAGGACGGCCCCTCATTCAAAAACCAATTAAAACAATTGCAGTTTGTGCTGGTTCTGGAGGATCGTTATTTTCAGGAGTCGATGCTGATGTATATTTCACGGGGGAAATGCAACATGTAGGGTTAGGTTCCTCTTCCTCGTGTATGATGCTAATAGTGATTACAGCACGATGTCCTTGGAGCAGTCGCAAGGGGTCGATACGTCATATTATGTGAGTTGTTGACTACGCATGATGGGAGTCTCGTCACTGAATGTATGATATCAAGGTGGGCATACAAACACCGAGCGTGGATACCTCCCTATTCTGGCGAAGAAGCTTTCGGACACACTCTCTGAGCTTGCGCGGGACGAGTCGTCAAATGGATTGTCGCGAGAAGAAAGGATCGAGATCGAGAAGAATCAGCTTGATATCCACATCAGCGAAGTTGACAAGCACCCACTTGATCGCATGTAAACAAACACTGGTTCAGAGCGGTGCACCAAGAAGGTTTGGGTATTTGATTATACAACGCTATATATAATACCGGTCGAGCCTTCTTTGACGAGGCAGTATGGTCAGATCAGTCACCTGCCGGAAGGTTGGATTGCCTCCATCAGATGCAAGACAAACACTAGACAGAATATGCACATGGTATCCTTGTCCTACAAGCTCTGAACCGTTTCGACCCTGCGCTTTGCGCTTGGCTTCTCCTAAGTTTGCTATATTTTGTAGAGTTCAGTTGCTCGAAAAAGCTAGTATTACCGACTAGGGGACCGAGGACGAGCCGTTCGAATTCACGAAGGTATGGAAGCAAAGATGATGCCGGACAGTTCTAAGAGTCGACGCCGCAAGATCTTAGTCAGGCGAATATTGAACTATTTTTGATTGGAAAGGGAGAACATGAGGGGCAGGGGTCGAATTTCATTCTCGGTGCCTGAATGGAGCAAATGACCATACGATATGCCGCTTGCCTCCCTTACCGAATCCCCTTCAAGTCACATTGCCTACAGATGGAAGGGACGTGCGAGGGGACCGGTGAAAGCTAAGCGAAGTTATAAAAGAGGATAAAGCCTTAATAAATACACCACGAACTTGCAAAGGAGTGCAGTTACGGAAAGAAGACGACCAAGAGATCGTCGTTGTATTCAGTCAGCGATGTCGGCGGACAAAGATTGACCCGCGAGCATTTTACCCGAAGAGGTGACAGAGAATGGCAGGCATTTGAATTCTATTGCGGGGTAAGATACATTCGTGGAGAAAGAAGAGACTGGCGCGTGCGAACCGCAACGCGGTGATATCGCATATTAGGAACAGAAGTCTCGAAGGGGAGATGGAACGGCGAAGCCGAGGGACATATTTCAGCGGGAACACTTATCGAGGACGTGAATGCTCATCGCTCGACAGACACGGGTTGAAATGTGGGAATGTCGTGCCGCGATGTGGGGAAAGGTGGGAAATGTGTGCAATTGAACGTAAAAATATTGATTCGGCATCTAATCTCGACAAGATAAGGGCTTGACGAGGGAAGGAAGATTCAAAGGTGAGATGTGAACGTTGGCATTTATCTCAAAGTTGTGGTAATTACTCACTGTGAGATGGTGTGATACACGCCAAGACAACGTCTAAAGACCAAGCTAACAGAATGTCAGCAGAAGGCACGCGGACTGGCAGCAGTGCTTGTCGCTGCCGTTCGCGGCACTGCCAGAAAATTTAGAGGTACGTTGGGAATTCCAAGCCTCGACGTGTTCATGGAGTGGGAAAAGATCATGGTGATGTCCGATACACACTAGAAAGATCAGATATGGAGAAGGTTCTACGCGGCAGTCGCTCGCATGAGATGGTTTTGAATGGACCACGAGGGCAAGAGTATGATCCTCCCGTGAATGGGCAGTGTCTCATAGACATACCTGTTAGATGGCGCCATAATAATGTGAGAACACCAGCATGAGAGCTGTGTATCTTCAAATCTGAAAAAAGACAAATGAGATTGTAAAGGACAAGTTGGGCTGGAAAGTTTCATTCGTTTGATAAGACTGAGAAGAGATTTATTAGCATGGACTGGAAAAAGCAGGAAGACAGTTATGTAAAGTAAGATGATGCAGAAACTTTGCTTGATTGAAGCAAACCTGAATTGCTCAGGAGCGAATGTGACACGTTGTCACTTGGCTGTCATTAAATTTAATATTGTGGCTGTCACAGTCGCGTCAAATCAAATGGCACGTGTTGTTGACGCGTCAGAGACATTTCCCACGCCCTTTCCTTCTCTCCAACGTAACACGTTGGAATTGTCAAACGTCCCAAGTCGGCACGCACGCGCACAATGCCGCCAACAGCCAGCAAAGAGCAAAGAATAAGAAATTTACCAGACCTCCCAAACACATCTTTCTCTTTCCAGATCCCCGCCGATTCCTCATCCGCGGAGTTTCTGCTTGCAGATAACAGCAGTGATCTTGATTTTCTGCGCGGAGCTGGCGGCGCCAGTTTTGCCACCATTGCTCCTACTCCTGCCCGCGGAAAATCGAAGACTAGTGATGCCACACCGAAAGCCGCGTCGCAACTTTTATCGCTGTCAAGATCAACTAGTCCAAGTCCGTCAGCGCAGCAGAAGAATGAACACAGACCTTTACGGTCCAGACATCAGAGCCCTGTCAAGACGAAAAAAACGTCGCGGCCGCCATCTAAACTTAAGGAGATAGTGCTTGACAGACCCGCCGTCTCCGAGGAGCGCTTGCAGTCCTTGCGCACAGAAGTGGGGACCCTCAACGATGATGATTATGATATCCCCATGCACGCGCAGCCACCAGCGGCTGCGCGATCCTCTGTGTTAAATGTTACGGCAGAACCAATTTCGAAGTTAAAGCCGAGGACGCGAATGAATTCTGTAAGTCGACTCCCATTTATGATCAGTATGAGCTCACCATCCTGTGGTAGGCGGTAGAAGGTGGCCGTAACACGAAGAAAAGCAGGATCCCTATGTCTGGAGTTGGTCCAGCTTCCGCTATTGAACCGACTGTGCAGTCGACAGGAAACATGGCCAAATCCAAAGCGCCACCGGCAGGCACGAGCGATGATGATCACATGGTGTTGAACACCAGCCAAAGCGTGACTGAACGGGTGGCTGAGCGCCTCGTGTCGTACAGTCAAAAATTGATGTCATCGATTAGGTATGTCCGCTGATATGCATTTCACTGCATTTGCACCGGAACTGATCAGGTGTACCTTGCGTGTGCTCTTCTAAACTTCTTTCTCTCATTCTGTATAATCGTGATCGCAATCGGGAATTATGGTTCAATCTGACATGATCTCGGGGCACCTTTCTTGGAAATGCCATCACTTGGATTCCCCAGTATCTATAATCCCAGGACCGAAAATTCTTTCACGACAGGTACGGGTACTAGTGTTGCTAGAATGGAGGAAGAGGTCGAAACTAGTACTGAACATCCGCCTGTGGACGACGTTGTGCATGCCCCATGTTCACCGGACGCTTCGACTCGTAACGATTACCTATTGAGGCTTTCAGAAATTTCACCGCAGAAGGATCACGCACAAGCTAGCGCCTCCCCCGGTCATTTATCCACAGGAAGGCGGGAGCTATCGCCCATGAGGCCGGCGAGGAAGCGCCCGGCCACCGAGGAACAATGCGCTTCGCAACAGCCAAGTGGCAGCAAGAAGTTTAAGGCGAAGCTATTGTCACAAGGCGCCGAGGCCAAGAGTGGCCCTAGGCCATCCAGCCAAGTTCTTCGGTTATCCACCACACGTGCCAATGCACTGCTTATCAGTCGGAATTCGCGGTGTCCGACGTCAAATTTTCCAAGCGCGCGAACCAAGTACAAACCCAGACAGAACTTCCAGCGCCCTACATCAATTGCATCATCGTACCTGCGCAGTCAGACGATTTGCAAGGAACAAGACAAAAATGTTCAGGGACAGGAGGGAGATTGTAGGAGTGGTATGACAGGAAGCCGAACCTCGGGCAGTTCCCGGGTCCACTTTGATGCAGTCGGCAAGAAAGCTGTGGCAGTTACGGGGCTCGAGCGACCATCTAGACCTGGCCTTGTGAGACCCCTCGAGAAGACGGTACGTGATTAATTAACGGAATGCTCGTCTTATGTGCGCTCATTCAGTGGCTTGATATTTGATTGTTTGCTGTATACACAGAGTACCACGTTGCCACCTGCCAACATCACAAAGCCTATTGCGTTTACGTTTCATGTGGACGCTCGGGTTGAAGCGCGTAAAGTTGAGTTTGAGAAGCTTGCTGGCTCGGGTAAGGAGCAAGGGATTACGGAGAGGGGACACCGACAGAGGCATGCAGTGCCCGATTTCAAGTCACTACACGAGGCTCACCAAGCGTCACTTGCATGGCGTAAGGAACATGTTGTGCCGATAGTTCCCGCAGCACCGATAGTGCTTTGCACGGAACTTCGAGCTCGAGAGAGGGAGAAATTCGACGAAATGGTACGAATAAAGGAAGAGGAGATTGAACGAGCTAAAGAGGAGCGCCGAAGACAACGAGATGCGGAAGAAGAAAGGGAGATGAAAGAACTTCGCAAGCGAGCGATTCCCAAGGCGAACGAGATTCCAGAGTGGTATGCTGACATGCCGAAGAGAGGAGGCGGTGTAGGAGGATCTGGATAGTGGAGGATATGAGATTGCTGTGATGTTTTTTTGAGCACATCAATTTACATCATACACAGGAAATGCTGTAAGTTATTTCTGGCTAGGATGGGGAAGAGGAAGTCTGGGAAGAGCTCGCGTTTAAACGCATTATGGCCGGTGCAAAGTGCCTTTCAAGGCCTGAGAAGGCTTGATGGCATATGTGATGACCGATCGCCCCGGAACCTTGTTTTGCCTTCTGTTTCGATAATATGTTTACATGTGTGATTCTTCCTGAGTAACCTACACTGCGGGTCTTGATTTCAGCCGGCTGTGCAGAGGGACTAGGATAGCTCCAAACGACTGGACTGATCCAAGGGATGCTTGCATGGAAACGAACATGCATGTTGTTGTGGGTGCCTTGGCTAACCAAATCTACTGAATTAGACTTTGGCATGGTAGAGCGCATAGCCCCATTGAAGCTAGCTACCCATGTGGTGGTGGAATAACTGAATTAATTTCTAGAAGTGAGTCCTACGGCATACATACGTGAAAAATAACCCCGATTCAAGTAGGCTTCCAGTTGAGTTCTGTCTTAACGAGATAATTCAATATAGCGGTATGCAGGTACAAGTCGAGGAACGCGGTACCGTTGGACAGTTTTGCTCGGGTGCCGCATCGTGGAGGATTTCGAGGAGCAAGCCAACATGTCCAAGTTGAGTCAAGTAATAAAAAAGACAAGTTTGTACCGAAAGCAAGGATCCGGTGCAAAATGGCCTCAAAAGGTTATCGTGATGAGCCCTGGCTGCGAGCGCTCAAGGAAATTGTGCTTCAAGTACTCTCAGGCAACCAAAGTTGCCCGATTTCCTTTTTAGTTTTACGCTGATTACAGATTTGGTTCATCAGTGACGCCACAACCCGCAGGTGCAGTCTGTAATTCTTGGCCGTCGGATGCGTTTGTCTCTGTCTATACAAGCCGATAACGGAAGTATCACCGGCTGCCACTGCAAAATCGCATAAAAGGTGGACCAAATCCTTTTCATCAAACCACTCAACCAACCAACTACAATGCATCCTACCACTACTACTTCCAACGAACAGTCTCAGTCTTCGTCGTGCACTAGCACTCGACACTCTCATACAACTCCTGTATCATTGCGCATCTCATCTGATGATGACTCTTGCCACAACTTCAACGCACCTCAGTGCTGCCACTGTGGCTGGCGCGGGTCTCACTCCCCCAGCTGTCCCTTCCGTTGAGCACAATGATTACGTTGTTTCCATTATATTTATTCCCTTTTTGCTCGTAAGTCACCTCACCCTTGCTATTGTTTCACATTTACTCAATCACTCCACTAGACAATTGTTCTCATCATCGATCATCCATCCATGTTGTCATTTCGATCACGCATTGTATCAACATACATCTACACCCCGTGCATAAACGCACTCTAGTCGTCGATGAAGACTTCTTCATCGCAGTTGTAGGATCAAGCTGAGGGGAGGAAGGAGGAGGTTGGGCTACACTCGGATTCCTCGGCGCGGCTGGATATTTTAGCCTCACATTTTTGCCGTCTCCCTTGTATGTATGACTTATTGCGCTAAACCATCATTATATTCCCCCCGGTCCGTAAACCGTGCTGAAACGTCAGTTCCACGTCTCTACAACTCGTTCATACTGATGCCCGAACAACAAGCTACATCGGAAATGAACTGAACTCACTCTCGCTTCCCAAGTCCCACGTGGATACAACACGTGTCACTTCGGCCTCTGATGAGATGCTCGTTGTTCCGCTGACGGGTGTGGGGAAGATGCTTACAGTGAAAGAATCATTGATCGCGGAATCTGATCAAAGGGTCCCCTCTTAAAAAACGTGTCCTCCCATCTTCGCCGAACTATCCGCAAGTATGACGACTCGGAAGCCTATCTGACAACGTTGTTCAAACATACGCCCTACGCCCAACTTTCATGTGACCATACACTTATTTCTGGTGCACAGCTCGGCCTGAATTCGGCTGTGATTTCTTTAGGCGCCTCCCATCCGGCTCCCGAAAATCCGACTCCATCCGACTCTCTCGCCAGAATCTCATGTCTTCCAACTGGGACCCGCTCGCGTTGGACCCACCTCCTCACTCAGAGGACCTCAAGGTTTCTTTCCCTCAGGACCATGTGATGCTTATCACACTCAACCGTCCTCGCTATCTCAACGCCATGACACCCCAACTTACCACCGATATAGCCACCATTTTAAATTGGTTTGATGATGAAACATCCTTGTGGTAGGTTCAGTCACTCAAACCAATCGGCAAAATCTTACCCAATTCCCCGTGCAGGGCAGTCATCGTAACAGGTTCAGGACGCGCATTCTGTGCAGGAGCCGATTTGAAAGCGTAAGAGAACTAGACCAAGACCTCGCCATGCTCTCGTTTCATTCTTGCCCCTTCTTTTTCACATCAGGTGGCTTCATAATCAGTCAAGTGGGACGGCGAATGAACAGGAAAATGTGGCTTCTTCCGTACACGGATTTGCATCTATCTCGCGCCGGCACACCTCATGCAAGCCTATGATCGCCGCAGTGAACGGCTCGGCTTATGGCGGCGGTGTTGAAATGATACTAAATTGCGATATAGTCATTGCAAGCGAAGACGCCGTGTTCGCACTTCCAGAAGTTAAGCGTGGTGTATTAGCTGCACAAGGAGGTGAGCGAACGCCGCATCAGTTCATTCTATTTCCAACTTCAGCCTCCAAGTCCTCGTTGGATTATTTTGGAAAACTGAAGCGGGGGGCGGGCATAGCATATGTATAAACTTTTCGCTGATCGGTGATTCGTTTTGCTTGCAGTTATTCCCAGGTTAGGGAGAGTTGCGGGCCATCAGGTATCGCTTCGGCATGAATAAACTTTTCAGGGTATCTCCGCTCACTGAGAAAATCTGGCGGCGTAGCTTGCTTCTGAGATGCTGCTCTTGGGAAATAGCATCACTGCCATTCAAGCAAGAGACAGGTTTCGTTTGTGAGTCAAGCCTACAATCACCGAGAGACAGCTTCTTGACACTCTTCCGGTCCGCAAGTGTCAACATCGTCGTCGACAAATCGGCCGTTGTGCCTACTGCTCTCGACATTGCGCGACAGATGATTATGAACTCGCCGGATTCTGTACAGAGTTCAAAGGAAGGCCTTGTGCTCTCGCAAAAGCACCATTTTGAAGAAGCTGTACAGACTCATTCTATGAGTCTCGTGAGTAAACGCCTGTATCATGGCGCAAATATCAAGGTACGTCACGTCACGTCATGGTTGTCTTATGGGGTATGGAGCATTCATCCTTCTTCCCTCTGACGTTAATCTAGGAGGGCCTGGCAGCTTTCTCGGAGGTATAGTGCACAGGTTTTTGACATTTAGAATCAAATTAACGCCGTTCGCTCTTCCGCAGAGACGGAAACCTAGATGGTCGAATCCCGCGAAACTATGACGTGGTATCCAGGATATTTAAAAAGGCTATAGATGCGTTGTACCTAAGCTCCTGTGTGATCGCTTGAAGATAATCCTCGAGACTTGACTTGTGATGCGAACGATGGCAGTGCCTGGTACCCCTGAAGTAAGTACTAGTGGGAAAACAGCTCGAGCGACATTGAAGATGAAAAAAAAAAGTTATTTCCGCTTATCACGTTCGTGCATCAAGTCTACCTCGATAATATGATTTTGATCAATCAGGATCCGTACCAGCACCTTCACCCCAAACTCAAAAATAACCTATTCTCAAGCTGGGGGGGTACTACCATCGAGCGTGTGGGTCTTATCGTAAGTCTGTTGCATGCCACGTAGTATCACCCTGCACACCCGCAAAAGGCCGCAGAGCGCACATGTTACAAAGGGATCGACCTTTTTTCCTTTGGTACTAATCGCGTCATGGCGTACATCACGATCTAGAACCCAGAACTCAAGAAGCGCGCAAGAACGTGAGAGCCCGAGTTCTGTTTCCAGCGCCAAGGGTGAGCGTTTAGACACGTCGCCTCAAGTGAACGGAAGTATAAATCTGCCAGGTGATTTGATAGCTATAGGCCCGAGGATTGAACAAAAGATAGCCCCGGGCTATGTTTATACTGTGTATGTATAGAACAGAAGCAGGAGGGGCCACGCTGGCGATCTCAAGAGGATGTGAGCGCCAAGATCACGTATGTCTGAATTATCCCTTCAACCTTGTTAGCAATTTCGGTCAAACGGTCTTCAGCTGACTTGCCGACTCACAGCATATCATAATACACCCAAAGCGGTGGGTCTGGAGTGTAATTTATCCAAGTTGAGTTTGAAAAGGATCTATTGTGAGGGAGAGATAGTCTTGATAAGTTTGTAGGGCGCGATAGTCGCGGCTTTCAATATCTGGGAGCGGGGTGAGTAACGAGCTGTCACGCCGTGAAGAAAATACATAGATTGGTATGAAATCCGTGAAACGGGGGAATTTTTCATTATCTGGGACCCAAGGTGGGGAGTCACCGCGGCAATGCCCAGTAGTCGGGTCGTGTGCTCAGATAAAGGAGCGGATCCTGGGGAGGAGAGCAGGGAAAGGGTCGTCAAAATGATTTTTGATTGAAGAATATGCCAAAAAGACAAATCGTCAAGTGTGCAATAAGTATGCGGCGATATTAATGCTGAGTCGTTGCGGGGAAAACGCGCCTATGGGCCCATTAATTTTTTAATAATAATATATACCATACGTACCAACGATGATGTAATCGGAAACAAGGCATTCCGCTGACTCGGTCGTAAAGGGGAACAAGGGCAACCTAGTCAGCAGGACAGAAATGTCAACAAAAGTTTACCGGCAACAAGGGAAACGTGTTTCGGGCAATAATGACATTTAGTAAGATACTTTATCATGCCACGACTCACGAGGACAGCGAGCTTCTTGATAATAATCCGGGAGTTGTGGACTGTAGAAGACGCCGATCATGAAAACTAGAAGCTGATAAGTGAGAGCACCGTGCACGACACACCAGTATCACTCCGAGTCACAGGAGTCTAAGATAGGACGAAACGTGATTCCTCGATAGCGAGCTTGTGTACACCGATAAACTAGGGAAATATTAGCAGATGTCACAATGTTATTGAAGTTACAGTACAAAGTTCATGCAATATGACTTTCATTGCGATCACGTTTGTGCTGCGCAGGGTCCACACCGCACACTAAGAATCGGTCAAGAATTCACCCCGATTTTCATAAAGCTGTCTCATTTACCTCTAATTGTAACCGGAGAGTGAGCATAACCGGGCGCCTCAATACCATACCGGTCACCTTGGGAGAGTATTCCACAACGTCCACCTTCCAACAAGGGTGCAATACCAGGGCTGCTGAGAAGAAGCATCCCGAAATCTGCGTGCGATATTAAAGTTGAGCACAGGAATGCCCGATGGCCCAGCATCGCTCTGTGGCAGAATCAGGCGGCGTGGGATTGGGCGCCGACAGGACGCGTGCCAGTGCGCCACTGGCGTTTTGACAGATGTGTGACCGAAGACGTCTCCCAAGGGCGGGTCACCTAGTTTCAATAGAAGCGCAAAGTGGAGTATATTAATTTCGGTTTATAGGATTGAAAATAGGACAATGCGATGCAGAATTGAAAAACGTGCTTATCTGATAAATAGGTACGGTTGCTGATAGATACTGCCAGTGGTTGCGCAATCCCTGTGCTTGCTCTGTAGATCGTTCATTTGCACTCTGCTTCTTGATTGTCTAAGAGCCGAACCGCTCATTTCCAAAAGAACCAGGCAAGCCTAATCAAGGGGATCCTCAAAACCGGTGAACACGGCTACAACCACCAGATAGGAGCGTTACTAACGACGTAGATCAGGTTTTGATGTCGCAAGTGTAATACGCCAGTTTCCGAGAACCAGGCGAATTTGGCTATCCCCTATCATAGACCCATATCGACCAGACGGTGAACAAAGCCCCGCCCGGCGCCAACACGACGACAAATCGCCATTAGATATGATGTTGATCTGTGAGAGAATGCAACGACGACAACCTACTTCGATTTGTGAATCATGAAAGTTCAACCAAATTAATCTCGTCATTAACGAGGGGGCGCACTTTAATAGTTCCATTCTGAACGTTGGCTGTGTCCTTCACGCCACAAATACAACGCGATCAAGAATCTGCACCGCACGTGGTTTGAGTAAGACTTCGCGCAGTTCTGTTCGGCCAGGAACGAGACTATCGACGATCCGGTGGCGAATAGAGTAGATAAGGGACGTGGCAAATGAGCTTTCCTAGATCCATGCCGGGAACAGCGAACGAGTCGCAAGCTTTGTGGCCGATCGACTCCGAACACGTGAACAGCACCCAAATGATTGAAACCATTCAATTTTTAAATGTTCAGGTCATCGCACAAAATCCTTTCGTAGCGGGAGGTTCCAAGTTCAGCTTCAGAGAGGGTCATGGCCCAAGGGTCGGGGGTGCCAGGGGTCAGAGTCAGCGTCGAGATAGATAGTAAGCAAGCTCCGAGACCCTCAGTCCTCTTCAAAGTATAGTATAGCCGGTGTATCCGCGGTTTCAGGGAGTCGTGTGCGCTGCTGGCGGGCCGAAAGGATAGGCTATGCGGAACGGATCCGATGGGGCTCAGAAGCCCATTGTTTTCATAAATGGCCTGGTCCGCATTAGGGGCTCACCTTGTTGCAAAAAGTAACTTTCATTGACCAATGTGAATACATCGTGCACATGGCATGGGAAAAGGATCTGAAGTGCAGGTATTATGCAGTTCCTGAATCCACGCCTGAATCAGCTAGGAAGTTGGCATACAGAACGAACACAACCGAATACAAAGTTCAATGCACGCTCTGAACGGATCCTACAGGGCTCAGAAGCCTCATTGTCGTGAATGAAGTAGGCGCTCACCTCGTTGATGGCATATATTGGACGATGTCACTTGAGTCACTGACCGTTCTGAGCGAACGGACATCGTTACAGGGTTCAAAGAAAATTAAATGGCGCACAAGTCTCTGAAAAAGTGACTGTTCTGCGAATTTCTTGGAGCAGTGAGATCCACCGCGCGTGCCAGAGCCAGCTGAATACTAAAATTAACACATATTTCAAACGGTTCAAAACGACCCGTACGGCTTAAGGAATCGGTCCGCCCAGTATGCAATGCACTCGAAAAAATCAAGAGTACACGGCTTAATCAATCCAGGCCCTCGTAGGCCACCCGTGTACAACGTTAGCGGACCAAAAAAGACTGGACCCACGCCTTGGATCCGAGGGGGCAGAGAAGCATTGTTCTTCAAAACGGAGGCAACATTCACTTTCACTAACCGGTGTAAGCGCTTGTAGCTTGTCACATGGACTAGACCGAACTGTCGCATAATTCTCTCTGGAAAGAATCGTCGGCAGTGACCGCATTATGAATTTCCTGGATCGGCGCAAAGGCTGGCATTTACTACGAGGGAGCTGGTCGACTGAATACAAAATTAACACATCTGAACGGATGAAAACCATCCACATGAGTAGTGAAACCCACCTAATAAGTATGCACCTCGTCGCCAAACAAATTAGGAAGTCCACGGTTTAATCGATGCAACAGGGGCCAGCCATGTGCGTTGCTGGCGAACCGAAAAAGATAGGACTTACAACGTGGACCCGAGGGGCCTCAGAAGCATCGTTCTCAAAAATGGACTGGTCCGCATTAGTCGCTCGCCTCGTTGGCGCAGAACGTCGAGGAATTTCACTTTCACTGACAGATATGAGCAAGCGCAGATCGTGGCATGGGAAAGGGAAGGAATTGAATACGCTATCGAACGAAGTTCGCTGGAACATCAGTGGGTATCCAAGGCACCTGTTCCGCATGGTGTTCTTACCGAGGACGCATGTAGAATGGGGGTAGCGTCAGCAGTATTTTCTGGATATCAAAAATGAGCAAACTGCGCCCTACGAGAACAGTCAAATTACCTCAAAATCACATCGAGGATTCTGCCATCTCTTCGCTTACGAACGGTGTTAAGGGGAGATCGGAGGTGATATTCCTGGTCATTTGAATCAAGCTAGATCAAACGAATGTGAATGATTACACGAGGCTGGCTGCGCTAGCACGTAGAATTATATTCTTAATCAGCCTTTTTAATTTGAAAAGTGCAGCCTAGAGGGATGTCGTAAAACGCGCTCGTGAAGCACGAGTCTGTTATCACGGTAAACTTTAAAATTGGAGGAGAACGTGTACATACCTAACCGAAATGCGCACACTGGAATTGCAACCGAATTAATATCCTGTGATTAATCAGTCGTAGGAGGCTTAGGCGAGAAATAAACAATTGACTTAGCTCCATGCGCCCCTTCACATTCATAACGTTTTGCTTCGTGAATTGCTCGTGGAACCAAAAAGAACGAACCCTTGCTGTGGCCCCGGATCAAGTAGTACGTAGCCGTTACATTCTTCGCCTGTAGCCGTGTTCATGCCGAGCTAACGAGTCCAACGTTGGTGAGCGCCAAATCTCGGGTAGGAGCAAGTTCGAAGACCGCTTCAGCGTGGCCGCCACATGCAGAGTGTTGGAGACGTTGCCTGTGGTGCCTGTGCCTGTGCCTCAGAAGGAGGTGGCGCGCCTGAATCACAGTCGCTGCGACGCCCTCGCATTTTCCTCTTCGGAAAGTTATGGCATGGAAAGCTCAGGGATGCATCGATGAATGCGTACAATTGGTCATAAAACGTAGGTGGTACAAAAAGCGTACACAATGAGACAGATGAGACACAGATTCGGATGCAGCAGTGGCCAGGATTTGCTTCTTCAGAGAATTTCTGCAGAAAGTTTATTGAGTCTTATAACTGAATGAGTAGTTAAACTTGACGAACCTGCATATCACTGTTGGGGTCAAGAAAGACCGTACAAGTCAAAGCGCCTAGAGAGATGCAAGTAGTTTTTGCTAACAGGTTGTTCCAGAACGCATGTTGTTGGACTGCACTGGCGGCAGGATTGCAAGTTGCTCTGATAGAGTCCGATCGTAATGAGGTAACGCCGTAACGGCAGCAAGTACGACCCCTCGAATATTCCAAATGCAGGAATACGTGGGGGTCATTTTTCTTCTGACACGTTTGACCACCGACTCGAATACTACAAGGAATTGACCAAGATCAGAGACTGCAGACGCGTGCACACAAAGGTTTTCGGCACCATAAACCTTCCACTTGATCAAGATGGTGAGTACCAAGCATTCCGGATGAGACACAGACAGGATCTGACAAAGTGCAGGTTGTTCTAGCAGCATCAATATGCACTAAAGGCGGGAAAGGCAAGTCCACCTACTAGCTCTCCAAACCGATCTCCTAACATGCACTTCCAGCGGTGCTCTCGCGCCAATTTCACCCAATGACGCGCACCCATATCGAATCCCTACTTGCATCCTTCCCAAAACTCATCCCGACAAACTCTCAACACACTTCCGTAGAAACTGCTCAAGTCCGCTACGTCTACCAGCCCTTGGAAGACCTTTACATCCTTCTCATCACTAATAAAGCTTCCAACATCCTTCAGGACATCGACACTCTCCACCTCTTTGCGCGCGTCGTGTCTGATATCTGCCGCACCGCAGACGAGCGTGAAATTCAAAAACAGAGCTTTGAGCTGCTTGGCGCTTTTGATGAGATCGTGAGCATGGGTTACAGAGAACAGGTAAATCTAATACAGGTAAGGAGCATATTGGAGATGGAGAGTCACGAGGAGAAGATACAAGATATCATCGCAAGGGTCAGTGTACACCCGTCAGACTACCCAACCCCTCGCTCATTCAATGACAGAATAAAGAAGCAGAGGCAAAAGAAGAACTCAAACGTCGTGCGCGCCAACTCGAGCTCCAGCGTCGGGAGCAGCAAAAGCGTGCTGCAGTATCCGGCAGTGGGGGCAGCTCATATCTCGGTGGAGGCATGTCTGGATACTCTGCTGTTCCTCAGCGCTTCGACGCTCCAGAGGTGCCAGCGGCTCGCACTGCATCGCCTGCACCTGCATCCAGCGCCCGCACCCCTCCGTTCAAGGGCAGTGGCATGAAACTCGGCAGCAAAAAAACCAGGCAAGCCGAGCTTCTAGATGCTCTCGGCGGCGAGCTTGTCTCTGAGGAGCTTTCAGCGCCTCCCACGCCTCCTATCACTGATCCATCCCCAGCGCCAGCAAACACAAGAGGCAGCCTGCCCTCTATCACAGCTGAAAGGTGAGTCCTCACCCTCCTCGATCCCGATCCCCGCTAACCCACGTCTATAGCGTCCATATCGTGATCAAGGAACAAATCGATGTCTCCCTTATGCGCGAAGGCGGTGTAAAATCAATGGAGGTCAAGGGTGACATGAACCTCCAAGTCTCTGACCCCGCTCTAGCGCACATCAAGCTCGCGCTCCCGTCCCCCACCACCGACTTTGGCTCCGACCTCCAATTCAAGCAGCATCCCAATGTCGCCAAGTTCGTCCCTGGCCAGAAACGTATCGTCGCGCTCAAAGATCCCTCTCGTGCTTTCCCCGTGGGCCAAGCCCTTGCTGTACTCAAGTGGCGCTATGCAGGGCGCGATGAGTCCTTGGTACCATTGTCCAGTAAGCTCCCCACTCGTGTATATCATTTCACGCCCGCTGACTCACCTCTCAAGTTAACTGCTGGCCTTCTCCCTCAAATGATGGCACCTGTGAGGTTAACATCGAATACGAGCTTGAGAACGAAAATGTCACCCTGCACGACGTCGTTATCTCCATCCCCCTCCCGTAAGTTTCTTTTCGTTCCCACTCCGACTTTCCACCATATACTTACATACTTTTAGCACTGGCTCTTACCCCAGCATCACCACCACCACGCAAGGCGACTACAGCATCAACCCCGCCACTCATTCTATTGACTGGTCCATACCACTCGTTTCCACCGTGGAGCGCAGCGGCACGCTTGAGTTCACTGTCGGCGGTGATGATGCAAGCATGTTCTTCCCCGTGCGCGTGTCATTCGTGGGCCGGGGGAGTATTGCCGGCATTGGGGTAGATGCTGTTTCGAGAGTAGATGGTGGTGAGGAACCGGCGTTCTCTGTGGATGCTGTTGTTACGACGGGTGATTATCTTGTTCTTTGAGTGTATTGTCGTGTACTGGGAAATGCAGGATCACATCATGAATTTGCTAAACATACTTTTGCTGCATGGGATATCTTACATATCTACAGATGTAGAAGGTCAAGCTATGAACTGCAACGAGATTAGCAAAATTCTCGGACAAAGGCTAAACTTGATCCACATTTACTTTCGGACTTGCTTTACTCTCGAACTATATGAGTGATCGCCGCAATGGCATTCAGGATGATATTCGAGGTAATCAGTTCAAGGTACGTAGCAAAGAATATCAGGAACGGATGAATGGCAGAGCTCTTTATAATCTTTGCAATTGTATGTCATGATTATGAAGGAGACGTCAACCTCCTTACTGCAACAGTTTGGATAGTCAACGCCTAATGAGAGGTCTTCGCACCATGTATCTTGCTATACATACTCCTGTGACCTGCGACACAACAAATCAAACAGCGAGGGATTGTGATCTCATGCACTTTAGGGCGTAGAATACTTCTAGCGACCTTGCATCACTGGGTTGGATTGTGCTACAGGATGCTAGTCGTGATCAATCCCCTACGACCTCAGGATAATTCTGCATCATCTACCTGAGCTCTGTTTCCGGAATCCTCATCTTGAACTCGATGGTGCACGGCCGGTGGGCTTTCTCTGAATTCATGAACCCCATGTCATCCAGCGGGTGTGCAGGATTCAGAGTGAGTTGGAAGGCCCAAAGAATCAGGACCGCGCTTATGAACGCCGCCTGTACCAATTGAAGTGAATACGAAGACCATGTCCGTAGAATGATAGGTCTACCTGTTCGCGACATGTTGACTGGGGCACACGCTGCAAGTAATATTATGCAACGAACGAGTGGTTGAAGACAGTGCTTACCGCCGGCCAAACCCGTAGAGAAAATTAGTTAAATTTTGTCTCTCAGGAGACCCTGATTATCTATCCAACGTTGAGGCTTGAATGCGTCAGGCTCTGGAAAGACTTCTGGATCTCGACAGATGGCCCTAAGGTAGTGAGCGTCAGGTCTTTCGTGTTTAAGTTCGAAATTGGATGCCCACCTATGGTTGCCGAATACCGTAATCCAAGCTGGAATACAGTGGTTTTCTTGATGCAAGATTATCAGGCGGACATGTAAGTTGTTCAAAGATCACTTGCCTAAATCACATCTTTGGTCGTTCGGTGGGGAAACCCTGTAGTAACTGTCAGAAACTGTAGGTGCAAAACTGCAAAGATTATACTAACCATTAGGAGCAACCCGGTCTCCATCTCACAGCCTCAGACAAGAAGGCATGCAGGCGAGTAAGATATCGTTGGTATGTCGACGCTTGAGTACAGAAATTGTTGAATTTTACAGAACTATGATAGGGAATCGAGCTACCTCAGTGCCTTCCTCTGAGTCCTGACGGAAGAGTGATAAGAGGACCGTACTCGTTAATCCAACCTGCTATGGTAAGAAATGACTTAATCAGCAAAAGTCGCCGTGAGTACTAACAGGCAACGTGTTGCATGCGAGGCCATACTTGCGGGGCGGCAGGTAGTGCCCCCAAGGCCTCAAGGTGAAAGGAGAGGATGCGAAAGGAAGGTCGTTCTTCGATTGAGGAAGAACGATTAGTCCTATTACGCCAATACAAGTCACAGCACCGACGACGAGCTGCGCGTTGTCCGAAATGGATAGGTCAGGCACTTGAAACATGGCTGAGGGCAGGAGCGCAGATGAGGATTGGAGCGAACCCATCCTAAGTAGCTTCTCAACTCGAGGGTCAGTAAGGCAATACCAACTATACTGAGGGACAGACCAACTTTAAATCCAGTTGACTAGCATACTTCAAAATCCATAAATAAAATAAAATAAAATCTTGTCTATACGGGCCGTTAGTCTTTCGTATCCACAGAGTCGGAGTATTATCGGGCGGCGATTTTGCTGGCAAAGGATCACCACCTCCATAGTTTGGCTGGAGGGTGTCCTTTCTTTGGTTTAGGGAGGTAAACTGTAAACACTGCTGCCATACCAAGTCAAGGTCGATGTCAGAAAGGCGCAGGTTGTGCAGCTGTAATACCGCTGACGCGGAGAAGCCCAAAGAATTGGATGTAACTCGTCGTGTGTCACTGCCGGCCTGCGATACTTCGCTCGCATTTGGCAACACTTGACGTCGACATTATTCAATGGAGAGCACGTGAATAACCTCTTTGGCCAGCAAACTAGTTCAGATTTCTCGTTCTGCCTCGTCGATTTCATGTCCGGCGGAACTCCGTGACTCATTGGGTAATCCGAGGCATTTTTTGAGTGCGATTCTTCTGGAAGAACCGGTAGAAATGGCGGAAATGGCAGGATGTCATATTTTGGATTCTGATTCGGCAGGTGGTGGGTGTTTTATCGTCCCTTCCAGCAGCACAGCTGAGATCATGACGGGTGAATGTGTTGGCAGGTCCAAAAGTGGCTCACGTGAGGACTACGTCTTCGCAGGATCAAGTGTAATGCAAAGAAGGTAAGAGAGGTGTCGTGACAGGTAAGACTAGATCACTTCAACGAGGCATGCAGAACCTCAGCAGCCTCAGAAGCCCAGCTGACGCAATTTATCATCATGCATCAATACAAACCTAGTGGAGCGGGGCGCTCTGGCAGGACAGGACGGGAGTGGCAGAGGTCCTAGCGTCGTGGCAGGAGTCCTGGCTTGTAGTCGGTAGTCCTCGCGTGTGTCGTAGTCTGTCCTCGATAGACAGAGCTGTAGCCTCCCGCCATAGAGGTTTGGCCTTGGTTCCCTAGCAGTCCCTTCCCGGTACACTAGTCGCTCCATAAATGGAACGGGCGGCATAAGAGCTTGGAAATAGCATGTAGCCTCTCCGCAAGGCTAGGCCACGACAGTGTATGCTTGAGTCCCGAAGTCTCTAGAATGGAAATCCGTGGAGTGACCTAGGAAATCTTGAAAATTTTACATCAACGGACAAAACATGAGGTTTTGAAACACAGCGATACCTGAGAATTGGATTGATTCCATGGCTGATGTCTTGGCAAAGGACAATCTTTGCATCACTATCAGTATGGGTTACAATCTGGATGGAATCCTGTCGTACTGCGGTCTTGCTGTCGTGTGACCCATGATAAATAGATGACATAGGTCACCTTAGAAAATTGTAGGACGAGCCGGAAGAATAAACCAGCAACTCGCGACTTGTCCGCGTCTGCAAATTCTAGTCAGTCCGTGTACTCGGTGTGGGCTACGATTCTGCAATGTCTTGGCACACTCGAGCTGCTACACTTTGCTGTGTGCTGAATGCGAGAGAATGGTGAATTTTTCATAAATAGCTCCCACCAACTACTAGAGGAAACCACATTTGTGATATATCTATGATTTGCTGGTGTGTTTGGGAAAACCCTAGGGTTACAAGTTAAATTCGCTACGGTGCCCTTCATCTACGGCCCTGCACATTCAAGTTAGCACAGTTCACTTGCGGAAGCTAATGAGAACATAGCTTGCACCTGAGTTTCGACCGACAAAGCTTGTCAAGTATGCATGCGCGGGCGCACACTTAGCGCTGCGCGGATTGACTAAAGAGTATGATTTTAATCAAAGAGCACGAGTACCGATTTGAAATGAGTACTACTTGGACCAGTTCTCAACCAAAAGTCAAGTTGTTTCGACGTTCTGTTGTGAAGCGGAGTTTGAAAGATACGTCTAAGAATCTAACGTCTTTAAGTCTTTCTTTGCAACACCGTGACATTGCCAATGGATCTGTTAGTGTTAACCACCCTGTCCTCTCGCATCGGAACTTCAGTACTTCACTGCTTCACTGCCTGCTCGTAGACGCGAAATTGCTTCACTCTCGAACCACAATCCGTTCGAACAACAAAGTCTATAGCATCCCATTTCCTCAATTTGTGATTGTAAATAACCCATAATACAGAAGGAACGACAATCTTCCTTCTATTGCCTGCCTGTAGCAAGTATACGGGAGCTACTTCAATACGGCGCGTTTCTACTTTATTTTCAACATTGTCACCTGCAGAGTGATCCGGTCGCAATGGCACTAGCGATATCTCATAGGGTCAGCTTTATGCCGCATGTACCTACCAAAGAATTACGAATTCCAAAGGGGCTCATCCTCACTAGTCTCAATCTCTGCAATTATGAGTCATGGCTAGGAATGAGATCCACTTTCTAATTGCAATTTCAAGAGTGTATTGACCATGGGTTCGATTAAAGTGTTGATAGGACAGCACATACGACGAGCAAAATTACAAAACCGCGACCTGGGGGCTGTAGCACGTTGTCATGAGTCGGGATTGGGGGAAGGAGGAGTAGGTGGTGGCGGCATGGCGGCATTTAGTTCAAGACTAATGAGAATGTAAGTATCAGTTAAACCAACAGCAGGATCAAACAAACCTTACTTTTTAGATAAGAGGAGAAGACACGACGTGCCTTGGATCGGTTTTGCGTCTCGACTTGTGACAGACACATCATGTGGCTTGTCGTCTATGCCACCACGTTCCTCAGTGCTTCAAGTTGTCTTGGCATGAGTAACTTTTCGGGTTTACCTTCCTTACCACTGCCAAAACTACGGGCCGTTGAGACGTGGCAGTGATGCCATAGATGTTTGTCGCGTCGGGGAGTTGAAAAACCAGTTACATTTTAAATGCGCTTACGGTGATTCAACCATTCCTTACGCTCTTTCCATCAGCCATGTTACAATTGCCTGACCTGACCATTCCTGACAACGCGCGGCTCGTTGTCGGTGCTGCGACTTGTCTTGGGGCATTAGGAGTAATCGTTCTTCTTCAACCGAACAATGACCTTGCTCTCCCACCTTCCCCTTCTCCTTGGAGGCTTTGGGGACACTTCCTGCCGCCTCGCAAGTAAAACTTCGCATTTAACGCATAATATTCAACGTTCATGGTGTCCCATAGCGAGCTGGATTAACGAGTACGGTCCTCTGATCACTGTTCGGTCAGGATTTAGAAAAGTCGTGATCATTGGCCGTTACAAAGTCAGTCCCTCGACGCCGAGTTGTCATATTCAAGCTCACCATTCTGTTGCAGGCCGCCATGGATATCATGGAGCATCAGGGCGCATTGCTAGCTGACCGCCCTCGCATGATAGCTGCTGGAGAAATATTGAGCGGCGGACTGGATCTCACCCTCACTTTTTGGAGAGAAATTCCGCCAAAAGCGTAGGTTCGCAGACCGCAACGCATCTCCTAACTTAGTTTTTAATGCGCCGCAGAGCTCTTCATACGCACCTCCAACCTAAAGCAGCCGAGGCTTATTAGCCCCTACTCATGGCACACGTGAAGAACCTGGTCCTCGACATTCTTGATGATCCATACAACTTCCAGAACCATGTGATAACGTATGGGCTTTCTGTGATGAACGTACATTGCTCACAGGTTTTTTTAAGTTTTTCGTCAACGACAATGATGAAAGTTGCATATGGGACCACTACCCCTACTTCTGCAACTGACCCCCTGGTCAGAGAGATGCACCAACTCATGATGTTGGCTGGTGCAGATCGGTGATCATAGGCACAGCCCTAATTCTTTGGGCCTTCCGGCTCACCCTGGATCCTACGCAGCCATTGGATGACATGGGGTTCATGAATTCGGAGAAAACACACCGGCCGTGCCCTATTGAGTTCGAAATGAGGATTCCAGAGGCAGAGCTCAGGCGCATGATGAAGAGTTATCCCGAGATTGTGTCAGCGGACGACATTGATCTCTACTAAAAGAATGAAAAACATTTTCGGAATGAATCGCCTTCATCCGAACCATGCGCAAGACCTGTACTTGCAACGATTCATCCTGTAATTTGTTCTCGTTGAGGACCATGTTTGATAGCTGGCAATTATACTTTGTCGATATTAAGTTTTACTGACGATGATGCAGAATGCAGCCCCTACCCCATTGTGCGGTTGAAGCTGTAATGATTCAGATGAGTTGCACTTAGGGTGTGATGTCTTCAAATCATGAGGCATAATTCGTACCCCATTTTTGTGAGCCACCCAGTCATGATATCAAGATCCCAGCGGGCAGCTGGTGTGTATTCCTGCGAAAATTCATTGAACGGTGTTACTACCAAGGAGTAACATTAAGGTGGACGATGAAAGCAAGCTCTTAGCTCACAGTTGAACTTAAAGTAACATTGGTATGCTTTAACTCTCGAGGGTTACCAACCTGTACATATCATGACTCCTACAAGTCCGAGACAAAAATTAATGCATAAGCATGTAAGGTAGCAAAAAAATTCCATGAGGAACGAAACGAAACAGATTCAAAAAAGAAATTAGGAGACGAGGTATCAGGCCTGTCAGGTATTAAACTCGAGTTCAAATGTCCAACCTTGGTCCAATAGTACCAATAACCAGCATCATTTCGCCACTGACCGCAACCCCTTAGCAGATTTGACCCACCCTTCCTTTTCCCTGTCCTTGTCATCTTTCCAGCTCCCACCCGTCGCAGGCGGAGATGCACTTCCGTACTTCGAAATCCTTTGCACCAACCCCATCTCGTCCGTTACACCATCTACTACCCCCCGCTCCCTAACCCTCGGTGATCCCGACCCACAAGGTGACTTCAAATAACCAGAATCTACTGTCAAATGCCCTATAAACGCCACCGGCATCCCCATAGTCAACGCCGCCACCGACTTCGACTTCCTCCTTGCATCAGTATCAGGCATAGGCGTAGCCGTCCCAGGCTCCATCATCTTCTGCAATGCAAGCAAACACAAAAACGCGTCGTTGCCTGCGTTATGCAGTGCACACGGAGGGTCGATCCCTAGGGAATGTAAGAGCCCGCCAAGCGAAAGCGTGGAGCCTTGGGCGCGGAGTTTGCCAGTTTTGGGGTCGTGCATCGTTCCTCGCTCGCCGGCGTTGAAGAGCGCGCGCTCAAAGGAGGCGGTATCGATTATGAGGACGTTGTGTGGGATTTCTAGGGGTACATTAGTTGGAAAGCATGAATGAGGTGGGGACGTACTGATTTTGGTCTCTTCGAGACGCTGGATGTCAGAGCTGACGCCATGTCCCACGAGGACGAGGCTGTTGGCGGTGGTTTCTGCGTCTGGGCTGACTAGACTGCTGTAGATGACATCAGAGACACTGGAGTTGTATGCACAGGATTATTCTACCTGATCACAGACTGCACGATCTGAGGTAACTTCGTTCTTGGTATTACTTGGCTGTCACCCCACTACGAGATGTTTCATAAGGAGGGATTGAAGCGCCAAAAGAAAGACGTACAGCATACTACTCTATGTGTCAGTTTAGCATGGGAGGGTGGTCTGAATAGGCGTACCTGCCAAGGATACGTAGGACAATGCTTGTTAATGATCTTGTCTACGTGTTCGCCAATGATATAATGGCCCTTCCTGTGTACATGCACATCAGCCAGGCCGTTACGCCTGCCAATCCACAACACACCGATAATTCGATTCGGGCATCGGAGGCCACGCGCCGACGCTGCAATTCAAATACATTAATTACTCGTACGCCACAGAAAAGAACAAAAACACATACGCTTCAAGATGCCCACACCGAACAGCCGCATATCCCCATTCCAGAAATGTTGCTGGATTCCTTTCGCTCCATTCAAAGTCAATGGCTAAAAATGTCTTGTCACGCTTGGCCCACAATTCCCGGATAGCCTTCGGCTCGCCAGCGCGTATCCTAGTTTTAAACGCTGCGAGCGCTACTGCCGGTAGAGTTGTGTATAGTTTCTTGTACGTCGCCCAGTCTGCAACGTTCCGTAGATGTCGCTGAGACGTCTCGAAGTGCGCAACTTTGAGCATGTTGTCGGGCGTTGGGAGTGTTTCGCCGAAACTGGGGGCATTCATCATTTGTGGGTTAGTAGGTGAGAGGGGGATAGGACGCACCGAGTCTTGATCATCTTGATAAACGCACCGACGGTCGTCAGTCGGGTGACAATATGGGCACGGCCAGTCCAGGAGTCTGTGACAGTTATGACAGGCCAAGAAAATCCCAGAAACTGCTCAAACGTCTCGAAGAATTGTCCCCATGTCCGGTCGTACCTGTGCAGCTCGATAAACGCGTCTTATAGACGCAGTAAGGGTGCAGACGCACCACGGGACATTGTGCAACTGGAAGTAACCTATATAAGCGGAGTATACCTATTGGACCATGAGCAACCTGTTTGACGAAAGCACTGTATACGCACAGACTGAAGATCATATTCCCAACCTTCTGGATTGACGAGGCGAAAATCTGCCATGGAATATAAATCAGACGACTTTGGCTCGGTCAGTGCACAAACAGGTCGGTAGCGCTATAAGTAACGTTCTGTAAGGCAGTAAAAAGGATAACTTAAGCAGAACACGCTGCGGAACAAAACTCGGTTTACATAGATGCTGAATGTCACTCGATTGGACGGGAAGTCGTGTTTACGGCACAATTTTACATACTTCCATTTGGTATGTATGAAATGCGTTCCGGGGGCATGGAGGGGTGTAAACGGCACATGCCGGAAAAGTCTGCATTTATTTGTAGTTCGTATTACTTAAATATGGATAGACTTAAAATTTGAGAGCACACGTTGGTTCATTCATGAACGAAGCAGTAATATTATATTGCCAGCAAAGAGAACCTACAGACTGGAAGAAAAGAAGTTAGCAACGGAATAAGAAGAAGCAAAGACGAGAGTCAGAGACTTGAATGGGATCCCGCAAAGGATCAACGTCCAGCGTGCAAGCACGTCGCGTCGAAAGATTTTCTATCCTAATAAACACGTCGGAAACGTGAAAACTCACCAATTGTTCATGCATTCATGTCCATATCACAAGAGCCCAAGTCCTGCAGAACGAGTCAGCATTGTGCTGTGACAGAGAATAAAAAGATCAGAAAGTAGATCGCGTTCTTCTCAGAACCTGCTAGCAGGCATCGAAGTGAGCTGAGTTTACGAAGTTGTTTCATCGCAAAAGGCCCAACATAAAACGTGATGAACACTTACAAGGCGCGTCGTTCAACGTTAACGTTCAACGTTGTTCCATACTGCAAATACTTGCAGCGCAGACAAGAAGGCTTCGGAAACACCCGAAGTACTATCACGCTTGGACCTGCCCTAAACTCAGCCACCCACTGAAACTATACAGGTCTGATTGAATTTCCCCACGGTCTGACACGCTACACGGTGAGCTCATCCGGAGGACGCAACCCGCAAGATACACAACCTCGCCATCTGAAGATGCAGATCTTCGTCAAGACCCTCACAGGGAAGACTATCACCCTCGAGGTGGAGTCTTCTGACACCATCGACAACGTTAAGGCAAAAATTCAGGATAAGGAGGGGTACGCTTTATAATATATTTGGTACTACAGAGATTAATATTGTGATCAGTATTCCCCCCGACCAACAGCGTCTCATCTTTGCTGGAAAGCAGCTCGAAGATGGTCGCACACTCAGCGACTACAACATCCAGAAGGAGTCTACTCTCCACCTTGTCCTTCGGTGCGTCGCGCGTTTATTCTAACACTGACATCGTGTTCACCTTTCCATAGTCTCCGTGGTGGAATCATCGAGCCCTCGCTAAAGGTCCTTGCAGCCAAATACAACTGCGACAAGCAAATCTGCCGAAAATGCTACGCACGTCTGCCTCCTCGCGCAACTAACTGCCGTAAGCGTGGATGTGGACACTCGTCACAACTCCGCCCGTGCGTCTTTCATCCCTTTACATTCCTTCATGTCAACCTAATTTGAAATCACCGCATAACAGCAAGAAGAAGTTGAAGTAGCCGACTCGCTTTGGGCGTGCTTTGGGGACTATTATGGGACATCCATTTGTATTCTCTCTTTCGCTCGCATATGCAACACATGATCATTCCATGTCGCTTTGTGGAGTTTTCTGTGTGATTTCTCCGCATTTTGTGCGCGCTGTTGATATTCACAGTTCTTTGTCGTTAGAACGACCATGTCAGGTCCCCGTTTTCCATCAGATATGTCAGCAGGCAAACTCAAGGCTGCCCGAGGCGTAAGACTCTTCCCTGACGGCGTTTTAGAGGCGAACAACAAACTCATTTCCGTAACCAGCAACTCCCGTGGCGTCCATTGCGGCCGCTCAATAAGATCCACCACAAACACCACCCGTCGCAAATCACCGTAACAGGCTCAGTCCAGCGTGCCAGATTGTTCAGAACCATGCTAAAATATTATCATAACAACTGCGTATGACAATCGTGGTATGTACATGCAAAAGTCGATATCAAATGACTCAAACATCGCCTCACGCCCTTCAAAATTCAGTGAACCATGCATTCGTAATGTCCCATCTGTCTGTTTGTCCATGAAATACCGAGCCAATATGTCCAAGTGCAACTGCAACTGCTAATAACGTAGTGTTCTCAATGACCAAAAACTAAAGCCAGGGTATGTAAGACATGTAAAATCCCAAAGCCGAAAGTGAAATTATATGTAACCCTCAGGCATACTGAGAAGAATTTTTTGGTTCAAGGAGGCCAGATTAGAACATGATAGCTGCGCCAGCCGCGGCAGAGAGTAGGACGACGGCAGCTGGGCCCATGGCGATCTTGAGCGATGCGGCACCACTGCTGTTGATGGCCGAAGGTGTGGCGGATGCGGACGAGCTGGATTGTGATGCCTTAGCAGAGGCGGAAGTTACAGGAGTCACGGTCGACGCCGTGCCTGGAGTACCCGTGCTCCTAAAAGAGGATTCAGATCATTGTCTCAGTAATAGGTAAGCATTAACTCACGAGCTCGTAGACATGGACATGGTGGACATCGACGATGTTGAGGCAGTCGTCATTGCGCTAACAGCAAAGTCACCACTTTGTGCGTAGACGCTGTTGATGTTGCTGTTGCTGGTAGCCTCAACGGTGTAGCCGTCACTGCGCACCGCGAGTTCAGCCACTCTTATTCATTCATTCAGTAAAAATTGCAGTGTGCTTACCCAACGGGGACTTGGGGCAGCGTAAGAGTGATCATACCCGCCGAGGCTTGCACGTTGTTTGCGATGGCGAATGTGTTGTGGAAGATAGTGTTCACCATGTAAAGACTGAACGTACTCGGGTCCGCGGTGGTCGCCTCCCAAGTGACATTGACCACGCCACCGGTCGAAACACCCGTCGGTGTGTTGAGTGTCAATGCAGACACGAGAGGGACAGCGAAGGTAGCAAGGGCACTAAAAGGTGGTTGACAACGCGTCAGAAACCTGCTCATTGACCGCGACAGTGACCAAGAGACTTACGCGATTCTAGCGAACATGTTGAAGTCGTGAATGGAGTATGAGAAATAAAGAGGACAAGGACGTAAAGGATGACAAGGACGTAGAGGACGACGGAGAGGAAGCAGGGAGAGTTGAGAAAAGCTCAAGCAAGCGTATGTAACAGCTTTTATGCCAGAACTAAACCATAAGGCATCTTCCCACGCGGCAAGCCAGTCTTCTTCAAAAGCGTGCGATGCCGACGATTCACAAACACGCTGGATTCACTTCCTTTCTCATCCTTGCCTCATCATTCCCGCGTTTTTTATTCCGTAGGTATGCCCAACTATGGATTCTAGTCAGTAATACTAGACATTATCCATTCGAAGTCCTAAACCCCTCCAGCAGCGATGCTCACGGGAAAAAATCCCCTAGGAATTGAACCAAATGGCGGCGTACAATTTCCCGATTTCTATTCAGACTGCACCTTTCGCCTGTGTTCAAGAATAGATCACGGTCATGTATTCCCTTTCCACCCGCTAATAGATCTACGTGTGAAACAAGGTGAACACCAACGTCAAAAAAATGTCAAAAAAATGTACGGCACCACCTCGTCGAGGGGCGACTAAACGGGCACAACTCACCTCGTCAAACGGTCGCGTATCGCCAAAACAGCTTTCCCAGACTTCGTTCACTGCACGCTCTGCTGCTGCCTCGTCCGGGCACATGGGATTCGCGCGAACAGAGAGTATAGCACGCCGTCTCACGCAGGCCTGTTCCAAGTTAGTTAACATTCCGACTGATCAAGAGATAGATATAGGACTGCACAGCATGAGACAGAATCGTCGATATACCTGATGTTGTTTCGAAAATGACACGAACCCCCTTCCCAACTCACGCATGTACCGGCAGTCACCACTTAAGCTGTTAGCACGGATCTTCGATAGATGGGCGCCGTGGCATACGTCAATAGAAACTCGCAGCGTAATATGACACATTAATCACTCACTTCGCTGCATGCGTGATGTCTCAAGTTTTTCCAGTCAACATTGAACTTGCAGTGATCATACATGTGTACCAGCTCGTGTGTGAGGGTATCCTCCATGTGCTTCTTGTCTCCGAAATGGCCCTGACAAAGGACAATCGCCCCAGCCGGGTGGAAGCCTCCGGAACGCGTGAGATCGCATGGTGCACACACAACGTTCGAGGACGGTACCGGGCACCCGGACAACTTGAGATGCTTTAACATAAAAACAACTGAAGGACCTATGAAAGCAACGAGTGCGTGGCGTTGGAATGAGTACGGATCAGACCACACAGAAACAACGAGACGGACTGTAATTCAGGAGTTCGGTCTTCCATTGCTCGCAGCGGCGATGCTGCACTTCAACCCGGTCACGGTCTCGTTCGTCTGCGGTAAGTCCGATACCTGATACTTGGGCGGCTTTGTGCAGCCATCTTTGAAATGATCGTGACTCTGATGGATCAACAGGTGGTTCAGGAGA
The DNA here is from genome assembly GCA_011800875.2 of Suillus brevipes Sb2. Lineage (NCBI taxonomy): Eukaryota > Fungi > Basidiomycota > Agaricomycetes > Boletales > Suillaceae > Suillus > Suillus brevipes. The sequence continues at coordinate 74,892 of JRHT02000035.1, read as the reverse complement.
GGCTGAATCCATGAATGCAAATGTTGGTGCAAATTGCAAGATTATACTACTATTGATGATATAGTTCCCACGGACGAACAAGCATTAGTACATACTTCGCAAGGCGGCAACGTGAAGTAAAATCCAACAGCAGTTGCAGAAAGCGATAATCGAGTACTCGTAGGTACTGGGTCCAATAAATTATCCTCCATAATTCCCACTAGGTAGACAATGCTGTTATCAATAGGAAGCGCACTTGAACAAGTCTCGCACGGCTGGCAGACTATGGAGCTCAGTTAGGTATCTCGTTGCCAGCGCTTGAAACAACAGCTCGTGATGCTCGTCGTGGTATGGGGTGTGCACATGTGCCATCTCATGCGCCATGATGTAATACCTGCGGGAGATTAGTAAATGCTCCAGGACAGAATTTCACAAGTGCTTGCCAGTCAATGTAGGCCTTTCCAGCATGGGCATCTTTGTCTAGGTAGTAGGCATGAGCCTTGGTAATGGAAGAATCAATCATGAAGGTCACGTACGATGCTGCATATAGTGTTCCAGACCGAAAAATATTTGATCATTCCGGTTGAAACCCATCAGATTCCCGTCCTCGCCGTGATAGAATATGTGACATCGTGTCTGGTTGATTGAAAAGACTTGTGCGAGGTCACTAACGATCTTCCCAAAGGCTTCGAGTTCCTTGGGAACACCCAACATCGTCCCCCCTGAAACAAACGTCAGTCTAGCAGCTGGAAACGAACTTGAAGCATTCAACTCACTTCGCTTCCAGACTCTGACCTGTCCGACGTGTTGGTCCACTTCGCGGATTTAACCATAGGTTACCAGACTCCAAGTTGAACAACGTACCGCATTCTTCGAGATCCGTCTTTGAAACCTTCTTCTCATCGCAGTATGCGACATTTTTCTGTTTCTTCCCTCCACCGACCTGCTCCCGATTGCTGATGTGAGCGTCGTTATCGCCGCCCTCAGCCTTCATGATGTTCTTCACATTATCGATGGAGTTTTCTGCACATCAACTTTCAGTACCCATCTTCAACACGAAAAATAGACTTAGCGCACCTATCTCACTGAGCTTGATCTCACCCAACTTGGGGTCTTTGCGAAACCAATGCAAGAACTTCGAGAATTTGCTGAAGACCTCTGGCTTGTCACTGACTGGTTCGCTTCCCGGGATTGCATCTTGAGAGGGAGCTTGGACAGGTGCGGGTGGCGCCCCATTGCAAGGATTGTCTCCTGCTTTTATTGAGCATCTCTCCTGGCATGACAAATAATGACATTAATCATAAACTTACCATGTTCAGCCTTTTCAAGGTTTTCGCGATACTCCGAGAGAATTCTATCGACTAAACATGCGATCAGCGCAGCTCCCTAGATGACAATAACAGGCCCACCATCGTAACCACGGCGCTTGAGGACGTTTACGTCTGTGTCCAAGATGGTCATGAGAGACAGGACATCATTCTTTTTATACGTAGAGAACAGCAGACGACACAGAGCTGCAGCGATACTGAAATAAATGAGCACACATCTCAAGCGATACAGTGCCCACATACTCATAACTGTCAGCCTTCGGCTCCTTGATCCACAGCACATTCACGCCATCCTTGGTTTGGGTCTCAGCAGAGAGTTCGGTGGGGTGCGCTTTCTGTCCTTGAGGCCCAATAGTCGCACCCGGGAAGTCTAATCTCTTCGTGACGTCAAGCCTTTTACAAGCTCGCACGAAGAATTGATCCTCGTCATGCCACCGTAACAGGCGCATCCCATTTCTAAAGCGTGGTTCGTCGAACTCGTGGAGGAAAATAGGTATCTTCTCGATGATAGAATGTCGAAGGGAATGGGCACTGGGTGCGTTCAGTAGCTCCTTGTCTGGTTCCACAGTGTATTTGATGCAAGAGCTCAATGATTTGACTTGCATTTCAGAGTAAAATTCTGCTCGCGATATGTCATGTTGTACCAGAAAGGATGTAAGTACTTACTTTCCAACAGCTCCTCCTGGGGAGCAATAAAAATGCAGTCACCAAAGGTACGACGACTTTCCATGTCGTCGGCGACCAATACTTCTTCAGCTTTGCAAAGTTCAAACTCGTCTGCTTCAAGACTGTACATGTCGCGACCGGTGCTTTTTCCTCGTCGATATCCCAAGAAAATTGAGGCATTGCGCATTTCTTCGTGGATCTTTCGAGGAAGAGACTTATGACCGACCGCAATCAGACGCAGCTCGGTCAAGTATCTACAACAAGTAAGTATCATGAGCCCAGGTTCTGGCACCGATACGCACCTCTCATGGTCGTCCCCAGCCAGTTTAAGGAACGTTTTTGGACATCTCAGTAGAACTTTGAGAACATCGATGCATTCAGGACGTTCCTTGACACCACAGGCTTTCAAGAAAGCATTGGCACTTCGCCCAAAGTCGACAAACTTGAACAGCTGCTGGTAAAAGTGTTCCTCGGGGTATGATTCTGACTTCAGGAAACACTCGCGAGGCGACACAGGCTCGTAAGATTTACTGGATTGTGGTTGCTCGGAAGATACCTCCACGGGAACAATTTTGAGGTCCGCAATTCTTTCGAATTCCCCTGCTGAAAAAACTGCATATTTTTTCAGCACACACAGAAAGCGCCAGCGTCGTGAGATTGCTTGCCTCCTTTCTCAGCAAGAAACCTGAACCACCTCTCTGCAGTTTCTGGGTCTTTCGGCGGAGTCGATTCAAGAACTTGAAATAACTTTTCAGCGGTAGGGCGGTCTCGAATCTTCAGTTTTGTAATATACTTCTTGTTGAAGTGGTCGGTCAGATGACCAAAGCCAAATACTTTCCAGTGTGGATCCGAGAACACCTTTCCAAACGTGGTGTCAGCTATACATATACAGCGTTCGTGCGCGCGAACGGACCTCGCTATGGGGGATTTGACAAGGTTTTCCGTTTCTGACACCGGGGATGAAGGAGTACCCAGAGAACTTTGACGGATCGAACTGCTTTTCAAGGTATGGTTCATAAAATGGTCCGCAAAGAAAATTGAAAGCATGTTTAGCACGATCGTCACTGGAAGATGCGATAGGGATAAGTTGTTCTATTGTAGGGTATTCGTTTAACCCTTTTCTAATGAGAAATAGTCCTTTGTGATGTTTGGTCAGTGGAGGACGTAACGCCAAACCAATTCACGACACACCTTCCTGAGTGTTTGAATCCCAGTACTCGCAATTGATTACAGGCAATTTGAGTGCCCGGTTTATTTCTGTAGATGCGAAAAGCTCGCGGATATGACGTCTTTCACCGCTATCGCAAGGGAAGATTCTCATATCCATGACGCGAGTCACATGTTCCTGATGAGCAGATGTAATAAGATACCTCGCCAGGTCCATGGCATTCCATCTAATGCCGTTCATCGCCCTGTGATATATCTCAGCAAACACGGTGAGGGCATATTCCCAGTGACTAACTTTGATATGAATGTTTCAATGTCGCACCGTCTCTGCACCCCCAGATATTGCAATACCTGATCTGTGCGGTAATCCATGAGGACGTCTGTTCTAACGACGGGAAGGTCGCGAAAAACGTCGGCTTCAGGGAAATGCGCTTCCTGGGGTCGCACCATGTGAGCTACGCCCGCGATAGTCGTAGGTATGCAAGTGATATCCTCCAAAATCCCCCGAACTTCGAGACGATTATTTTCATCTATAGATTGCCAAAAGGCACCAAGGACGTTAAGGACGTGTTGCGCGAAACTGGGTGATCGCGTGATATCATGCGCTCCTGACGAATTGGTCCTGACGTGTCGAAGCCAGTGCGTGATTGACATCTCCTGCCATCCAAAAGAGTCCGGGATCGTATAGGGAGACAGGCCTTGGATAAGTGATGGAGGTATCGTGTCGTCTGGCAAAGGGTCATCGGGACGGCGAACACTCAGCATTCGTTGATCGACAAATTTGCTGATGGAAATGAGTCTGACTTCCTTCCCCCCGGTATGTGTTCTGCCCGCTTTGAGTAGTTCGCTTCGCCATTTGCTCTGCGGTTCTTCTAAAGGACCCTGGCTTCCAAATTGAGAACTCCACCAACGCAAGCAAGCAGTCATCTCCCCCTCACTCAGCTCCCGCGATGCCAGTTCTTTCACGACGTCTTTGAATGCGTACGGTGTAATCCGGAGGTGCTCAGGAAATGTCATGGATGCTGATATGGGACGCAGTTCCACTGGGAGTATTGGATTTCTCATGAAGGGAGCGAAATGAGAATGAAACACACGAATGTCCTTCGTGTACCGAATCCCTTGATCAGATATGAATGGGAATTGATCTGTTGTCGAGCAAGCGTAGAATGCTTCCCTGATAAGTCGGGACACCTTCGGATCGGGCGTGGAGGGATGAAAGAAGAAGGACTTGATCGTATACAGTGCCAGTTCCTCCGCGTCGGTTTTCTGCATCGTCGGCCACGCGTCCTTGACTTTGCTCATCTCGGAATCATAGGCCACCCTCGCCAAAAAGCCTGAGACGTAAAGGAGCTCCTCATTCCATTCTACACGGTACGGCATAGCGTCAATGGACAAAGTACACTCTAGTGTCCATTGACCACTTACTGGAGACATGACCATTGCTACAAGGCAGATTATTAAATATATTCTCACATCAGAAAGGGTCGCACGATACTCACGCAAGATCAATCGAGCCTCGTTCCACAGTTGGGATAAAACGGCCAGACATGTGACAAGCCATGCCTGTCGTTTGAGCTGTACTTTGCCCCTGTCATGCACGTGAGATAACATGAGATAACCCAACATATGAGGTACAGACGATGAAGATTCGAGCGGGATGTTCTCTGAGCGGAACGTCAGAAGAAGAGATGCTCTGAAAGAACGTCCTGACATACGCTTCCAATCGCGGACAAAGTCCTTGAGGACCACGAAAAACGCTTCCAATTCCTGGATTGCTGACTTCTTCTTGCGACTGCTTATCGTGCTCGTCCTTACTGAACTGCGCATAGTGGATATAGAACTACATTGAGAATTAAGACGTATCTGCTTACGAAAACCATTTCAAATGGGAAGTCTTTGGGAGGCTTTTTCTTTGTTGCGGATTCCAAACCCTTTTCCAAACTCGATTTCGCTGAAACAGTAACTTTGGCAGAGTAGATGTGATATTTTGATGAGAATTGGGCGCGAGATTTGAGGCTCGGGGCTTCAGAAGCAGCTAATGCAATTTTTGGAGCTGCGATTCTTCCATTTGATCTCGAGATTCTCTCCGTTGAGAAGAAACTCTTGGATTTCGTCGGATTTCGTTCGCTTTCATCCGGTTCCGCTCGTGCGACTTGTATCGTTGGACATCCAACGAGTGCATCTTTAATAAATGTAACGTTGACCTCTTGGGCTGCCAAGAACATTAGACCTTTGTGGATTTGTAAAGACGCAAGAAATACTGACAGATCAGTCCAACAGAATCGATGGTCATGGTTCCACCCTGGCTTCTTCTGATCATATGCTCCGAAATGGCTATTGACTGACTGGCGATATTTCGAGTTTTTGTCAAACAAGATAACTCGGTGTCGTCCAGCATGACCGTAACACGTTGAATATGGGACAGAAATGTTACGGATGTCACTAGAAATCGTGTGAGATCAAAGATACGCGGGATAGTCGACTCCTGCTTCAACTCCATCTCGATCACTGCAGTCCACTTGTCGAGGTCACAATTAAGTGGTTCTTTCCTCACGAAGAGCTACATGCACGTCAGAAGCGTTGAACTGAGACGCAAGCCTAAGCAAAAACGTACCTGGTCTCCGCCGTAATAAATAGATACCATCTTTCCTGTAGCATCCAATGAGTAACATATAGGCTTCATTTAAGCATCGCGCACCATTCGATTTGACAATGGGCTTGTCGGTGACACTGAACACACTGAAGAAACCTGCAATGCGAAATTGCCCTTAGGTCCCAGGATGAACGAGGAATGTATGAGTCGTACCGACTCCAAATGCACCAATCTTTCGTTCGTCCGGATTGCCTTCAGCTAGATGAAAGGTTCAGCACTCAGGAATATGTTCAAAATCTTCACAAACCAATTTTCGTCAGACGTTTCCAGTCAGTGTCTTGAAATTTTGCACCGTCATTCTTGACAAGCCATTTGAAGACCTTCAGGTTGTTGGATAGAAACGTGAGTGCTAAATAGCCAGTAATTTGCCTGACCACACACCTTAGCTGAATTGGGGTCTGGTTTCGTCCCATTACTCATATTTCCGTGTGGGCTCTCAAACACAATAACGAAGTTTTCAGCCCCAGCATCGTCTGCATTCTGCAACAGCTCTCGGAACACTGCATGCCAATCAGTCGTTTTTCAGACCTGTCGTAGTTCCAAACGCACCCGTGAATTCTTCTGGATAACGGGCAAGGACTTTATCGACAAGATCTCGTTGGTTGACTTCCACTTTCGTGACCTCCAAACCGAAAAGTGAGCCCCGAAAGAGCTATTCTTGGGCGCCAATAAAACTAGCTCACCTCGGGCTCACACATTGCTGCCATTGCAGGACTCGGACAACCTCGAGGTGTTCGTCGAAATGCGATAGTAAGTATGTGAGGGTACTGGGATAGACTCTAAAGCGACAGGATATATAACTGGCCTCACGCTCAACACGCGTAGCTATGCCACACAAGGGGACCCACAACTTAATATAAGCTAACAGCGCTTGAGCGCTTATTATGAAATTGCTGTGCTTGCCCACAAGCAGTGTCGCAGCGGCTGGATGTGGGATGCAACCTGAAATTCCTGAATGTGTTAGCCTGCGAGCGCGACTTGAAGCTCACCAAATTCTGGATTGTTAAGAATAAGTAAACTCTCGCCCTCAGACTCGGAGTCTTGCAGATTATAAGTGATATATATATAAGGATGATTATGTAGTGTAAGGCGTCAAGCCCTGGGCACGGGAACTGCAATTGCATCGCCTCACAGTGGCCCGGGCCCGTTACATAAGTAGGTGCCAACCTTCTGATGTGAACCTGCTGGAAGTCCAACCAGCGGCCGCGGCAGTGCTAGTGACATGTCCGCCACAGCCATTTTCGGAATACAACACAATTCTCTTCTCGAATTCGAAGAACACGACTAGACGTGTGGGACTGTACAAGTGCCTTCCGAGTCCAACCCGCTGTATTCGAAGAGTCAACTTGAAGGGATTGTTGACCAGGAACCATCATAGGTAATGCATCAACGACTCGTCTAAATTCTCTAGCGAAGACAATTGCCCTCAGATTAGTGAAGAGACGATGAAGTCAGTGCGGCGGCTGACTAGTGACTCAGGTCCATTGGGGCTCCACACAGGCTGCACATGGGTCGGTACCGCAAATTGAAGATACTTATCAAAAAGCCCTAGCAGAGAGTTTTGACGGCACACGAAATGGTGTTGACAGTACACGGAGGAACCAGGCTTCATCTATATCTGTTCCTCTCGGGCTGCATCACGTCGATGCGTCCCCTTAAGGCTGTTGCAGGACAGCAAAGCGGTTGTGTCCTGATAAGCAGCTTCAAGTCCATTGCTTGTGGTGACCTGATTCCTCAGCAGGTGTATTGCACCCCTGCGGACGTCGTCATTGTTGATGAATGATGAATGATATTATGATTCTGTAGTTTGATACGGCAACCTTTTGTGTACTTTCGACAAGATCTTTCCACATGTCATTTGCATGTACAATATACCTATTCCCGAGAACAATAACTTTGTGTCAATAGCTGTGAGCCTTTCAAGGCCTCCGTACATGTATCACCGCAAAGACCACGAGCTGAGAGAACCAGTTGAATGATGTATTCCCTAACATCAGCCCTGCCGAAACTGATGGTGCATACACGCACAGTTCATACTACATTTCGACATGTCAGAAGTCGCAAGGGAAGTAAAATTATCGATCGGCTGCTCTTCTGGCTTGAAGTACTATCAATAAAGCGTAGAATTATGCAGAATAGATTGATCGGGTATAGATAAGCAAGACAACATGAATAACACAGCTCAGAAATACACCTAATGTCCCTAGAATCTGATGCGTGGCAACCAGGCCAAATATCCACTATTAAACGTCTGCTGTGCAATTGAAATACTCGCGGACCTCGTCCACACTGTGCAGACGTGGCAGGAAACGAGCGCTTAGTGCCGCGACCAGCAACTCGTGATTTTCGTCGTGGAAAGGCGTTTTGTTGTGGGCTATTTCGTGCAAAATGATATAGTACCTGTTGGGCAAGGCTGTATAAGCACATCGTGGCTGGTGATGCTCCACATCTACGTACCAGTGAATGTATGCCTGACCGGTGTTCATGGATTCCAGGTCTGTGCACCGAAAACATGTAAGATTTTTGATAAACGGCATGGAGGTTTACCTACGTTTCGTGTAGTGTGCAAGGTTCAAGAAAATCAGCCGGTTGCGATTGAATCCCATCAAATCATTATCCTCTGGGTGCCAGAAGATATTAAATATGCCGTTTTCATTATTACTCAGGTCCAAAACTCCGTTGAGTCCGTGGACTATGTTTGCAAAGTCCGTTATTTCGCCTGGAATTTCGTCACGTGCAGTGACTACGACTGTTATTTGATGTTGATGCCAAAAAACGAGGGGACTACTTACTTTGTCGCCAAACGGGTATGAAACCAGCGGCGCCACCCACATCTAGAGTTCGTTCATATCGAAACATGGTGATTAACAACGACCCACGTACCGACGGATTCCAGAGCGGTGGTCTTTAGCTCAGTGCAGTATTTGACGTTCTTCATCTTCCTGTCTGCACCGCTGTGTTCTCTATTTCGGAGCTCCTGTTCTTCTGGGGTAGCCTGTCCTTTGGCACACTGGTCCATCAATTCCTTGACCGCGTCGTCTGCATGAAATGAGTTTGCGGGTGTACTTGAGGTATGATACGAAACATACCAATTTCTTTGACGTCAACTTTACCGGCGCCCTTGGATCCCGATTGCCACCTGAAAAAGTCAAGGAATCTGGACCGGAAGCGGATAGTGCCGCCACCATGGTGCCCTCTGCCGGACTCCTCTGAACGCTTATTGCGTGCATCCTTTTCGCTCTCTGGAGGATGATTAGTTAATAAAGCTAGGCAGTTAACTCAGAATTTATTGCATACGTTCTTCCTTTCTCTTGTCTTCAAGTTTAGCGGCTTCGTGAGCTTGTTTAATTCTGTCAACTGCTACAAGTAAGATAAAGACATTGCAAAAAAGTTGTGAACAATTACCATCGTAGCCTCGTTTCCTCAAGACCTCCTTGTCCGTTTCCAATATAGTCATCAGACTCAGAACATCGTGCTTCTTGTGAGTCTTGAAAAGCAGACGGCAAAGTGCTACAGCGACGCTAAGGAACTGTCAGCGATATATCAATGTAGAGAAACACGAATGCACTTACTCATACATGTCAAGGTTGTCCGTTTTCTTGAGCCATAGCACAACGCGACCGCTGTCTTCGGTGGTGATCTCGGCAGACACATGGAATTCATAACTTTCTCTCTGATGTTCAGGAGAGATACGGTAATGAGAGTCAAGCCTCTTGTCCACTTTGAGATCACCGCATCCTTTCACGATGAAGCGTGCTTTCTCATCCCACTTTCGGTGCGCCGAGCCCTGCTTAAGACGCTGCTCATCAAACTCATGCATGAAAATGGGCAGCTTCTCCAAAATTGCCGTTCGAACTTCCTCGCAGCGAGCCCACCTAGGTTGCTCGTTACTTGGTTTCACATTGTATTTGATGTGGGCGCTCAGATACCCAGATCCCACTGATTCGTAGAGCTCTGCGATTTGGTTAGCCGGTCCATGTTCACAGAAAAAGTAGCTTGACTTACTTTCGAGCAGCTCGTCCTGTGGAGCCAACCAGACAAATTCTCCAAAGATCCGGCGATTTTCCATGTCGTCAGCGAGCAGGATCTTAGAAGCTTGAACTAGCTGGAACACGTCCTTGACGACGGGAGCGGACTGATTTGGACTGGGGGACGTTGAGGTATGATAGCCAACAAATACTGGCGCATTCTTCAACCTTCTTTTATCCTCTTCGGAAAGCCCCTCATACCCAACAGCAATTCCACGAAGCTCCACAAGATATCTGTATTGATAATGAGCACAAAAATTATTCTGCAGGATGTTTACGCACTTCTCAGGGTCGCCTGCAGCACCGGCTTTTTCAAGGAATTCCATAGGGTCCTTTATTAGAATGTGGACGATGTCGGAACAATCTGGCTTGGCTTTAACACCGCAAGCTTTCAGAAACCGATTTGCGTTTTCCCCAAAGTCGACAAAGGTAAACAGTCGCCGGTAAAGGTGATCTTCCCCATATTGGCTGCCACCGATGAAGCACTCCCGAGGTGGCACAAGGCGAGGCTCGGCGGAATGGGGTTCTACGACAGGGACGATGGGAATCTCGGCGATTTGCTGAAGATCTCCGGGAGAGAGGACTATACGAAGAGGGCACCATTTAGAAAATGAGAATTAGTCAAGCAGCATGTCTAACCTTGCTTTGTTGCGAGAAAGGCGAACCATTTCATCGCTATATTGATATCCTTGGGCGGGCTGGTCTTGAAAACCTCGATCACTTGTTTTGCCGATGGCGCTTCCCGCAACCTCAGTCGGCCAACGATCTTCCTGTCGACAGAAGGACGGACTTTCTGGAATCCCATCAACGCCCATGATGGATCAGAATAAACCTTGATGTGAGTGTCTCCCCTCAGCTCCATGAATCTAGATGCAATAGCAAAAGATCTTACCTCCTCGTAAGCGCCTACGCAATCCTGAGTCCCTCGCACAGCTGGTATAAATGGCTTGTCGTCGTATTTCGAAGGATCATACTCCATATCATAGAGCTCATCGAACTTGCTCGCAAGGTACCCAAAGGCAGCACGTTGAACTTTAGGGTCGGGGTTTCCAGCAATCTCGATGAGCTTCTCTAGGGGAGGGTGTCGAAGGAATCCCATATCGGTCAAAAGTTGCTCTGGAGTAGAGTCAGCTGAAAGCGAGAGAAAATACTGCAAAAGGGAGCAAAGTACCATCCTCAGAATCTTTCTCGATACTGCGTGACCAAGCAAGAATTGGTAGGCCCAGCGGACGTATTTCCCCATGCGGAAGGTACAAGTCAGTGATGCAGTATTTTCCGCCTTTATCGCAAGGGAAGACAGCGTATTTCTTGATATCCTCCAACCTGTCCATAGCGTCTGTGTCAGTGTTAAGATATCTAATCATCTCCGTCGCCGTCCACGTGCTCAATTTGTCCGCCCTGGAAAGTGATCAACGATGTTGAACAAAAGCCTTGAAAGTCAACGCACTTTTCAAACAACTCTTCAAAGTTAAGATGCTTCTTGACCCCGAACTCGCTAAGTACAGTGAGAATCTGTGGATCGAACAGGCTGACAGAGACAACAGGCAAATCACGGAAGACGTCTGCTTCCGGGAAATACGCTCCACCAGGGGGTCGGAATCCCAGATTCGTTGCGATCCATGGGACGTCCTGCATGAGATCCTTTGCCTGGGATTTCATGTCACTGGGCATCATGGGCCAGATGTTGGCAAGAACCGCCAAGACACGGTTGGAATACGTAGAGTTTTTGCAGATGTCATGGGCCGCGTCTATCTGAGGACTTATCAAATGACTCAACCAGTCCACAACTGTCATTGGCTCCCATAAAAGAGATGTAGGAATGTGTCGCCGCTCGAGAGTCCTGGTAAATGAAAACGGGATGGTGTCTGGAGGAAGAGCATCGTCCGACTGAAGCCAAGGGAGCCAAACACTGGAATCGACAAACTTGGTGATGTTGCGGAGTTCTATAACACGCGTAGAATGCCCGACTCGTGACTTAGCATTGTCCGTCAGATTGGGTAGGAATGTGAGGGTGTTTTCCTTTTCTTCATCGATTTCAAGCCCACTTATGAAGTTGACCCACCACCGCAGACAACCAACCATTTCTTCTTCTTGCAAGATCCTTCCCTGTAGTTCTTTTACCACGTCGGAAAATGTGTACGTCCGGACACTATACTTCTCAGGGAGAGAGTCAACTAAACTGGCTGGGTCGCCCGGTGACGTCGGGAGTTGTGTAGGTACCATTTTCATGAAGGAGGAGAAGTCAGCGTGAATTTCGCGAACGTCCTTGGTGGACTGAATGCCGGAATTTGTCAAGATGGGGAAATGAACGTTGTAGGAATAGTCGAAACAGTCGAAAAATGCATCCTGCAAGATTTTCGACACTTTGGCATCTGGAGTGGATGGTTGGAACGTGAAGTAGCGCATGGCATACATGGCTTTCTCTCTTGAGGCTGACGCCCGAGCATCAGCGGTCGGAACAACAGCACCGTTGACTGCAGGCCAAGTATCCTGGACCTTGCGAATCTCCTGTTCATATACGAGCCTCGCAAGGAACCCGCCTACATACAGAAGTTCTTGATTCCATTCTATATGAATTGTCAGTTCACCTCAAAGGAAACCGACTGAGAGCCTGGCACGAACTTGCGACATGGCCGTTTCTGAGCAATTGTGAGATAAGTTTACATGCAAAAAATGTGTACCCACGTTAGATCAATAGATCCTCGTTCGACAGTAGGAATAAACCGGCCAGACATGTGCCCGCCGATACCAGTCGTTTGCGCTGTACTTTGCCCCTGCGACTCATCAGCACGTTTCTTTTCGAACACAATGAAGAGCTTACGATGAAGATCCGGGACATATATTCCCTAGAACATGATGACAACATGACGACGTGCATAGAAACAAAAAAAAACAAGGAGCATACCCGTCTAATTGCGGAAATAGACCTTGCGGCCCCTTGAATATGCTTCCCACGTCTGGATCGCGATTTTCCTCGACTGTTCTTGCATCCTGCTCCTCTTTGGAGAACTGTATTCATGATGAGCACAAAGTAAAGAACGAGGTCACTGGAGAGCTCACGTAGACCATCTCAAAATCGAAGTGGGAAGGAGGATCCTTCTTCGTCATTGCTCTTAAGCCCTTATTTAGGTCCTTGCTAGGCTTAGTCGTAACTTGAGCCGAATATACCGCATATTTAGCTCTATGGGTCAACCAGGGGGGATAGTCGTAAGTCGACGCTCGAGACACAACTTTGGTAGCTTTGGCGACTTTTGGGGCTTCGCGCTTTGAACCATCCCAGAAACTTTTGCGTTTCACAGGATCCTTCGATAGAATTTCATGGCCAGAGCGATGTATAGCTGTCACCTTCGTTCCTGCGGCGCGTGCCCAGTCCGTGAGTTCAACAGTAATTTCTTGGGCTATCAGAGCAAATTAGTATGCTTCACGTGCCGAAAATATCACATGTCACCCACTAGCTACTGAAAGTCCCTTGATATGCATCGTGTCCTCCTTGCTCCTCGGTATCATATCTTTGGGAACACTAATCGGTTTGGGTACTTGTCTGGACTTGACGATCTTCATGAAGGGTTTGTTGTCGAAGGTAACATCAGCGTTTTCTACACAGGACATGAATGTCATGGTAGCTGCCAGGAACCGGGCCAAGTCGAATGGCTTCGGGATGGGAACTTGCATATCTTCCTTCAGCAACATCTCGATGGAAGTCCACTTGCTCTGGGCACAAGTATCGTCCAGTGTGTATAGCTGGAGAGATATGTGAGTGTTGCAAGCTTGTACTCCACTTGTAGAGCTTCACAGCATACCTGGTCACCAATAAAGAATATCTCCAGAGTTTTGCCTATCAGGTGTACGATATGGTGGGTCTAGTCAATGAAAGGGCTTGGCGCTTACCTCCAGACAAGACCCGCGGGCTATCAGTGATACTGAAGACACTGTAGAACCCTAAAGAGAATATCTCCGTCAGGAGGCTGATTGACGGCGATACATGACTCTACGAACCAACGCCAAATGCTCCAATCTTCTGTTCGTCCGGGTTTCCATCCGCTGGTCAAAGTCAGCGCGAATTACTTGGCAATAGAACCATCATACCAATCTTCGTCAGTCGTCCCCAGTCCGTATCTTTGAAATCATCACCATTGTTGCGAACAACCCATTTGAACAGCTGTTGGAATGCTGAGTATCAGTAATTACGTGGGCAGTACCACCCCGAGCTCACCTTCGTTGTGAGCAAGTCAGGGATATCGGTCATGATTCCATTCGTCTTGCCGTTTGCTCCCGCAGAATGTGTAGCATAGCCCTTCGTCTGAAACTCTATTACGACCTTCGTAGCTCTAGCGTCGTCAGCATTCTGTAATAGTTCTCGGAACACTGTGCGCTCTTCAGTCGACCGCGCTACCCAATATAGCAGTTTGACGAACCTGTAAACTCTTCGGGATATCGAGCGAGCACTTTATCGACCAGCGCACGCTGGTTTACTTCTACTCTCCTCGGTTGTTTACTAGTCGCAGTCTGAACACCTGTTAGAGCGAGCGCCTGAATTGGACACATTTACCACCCACCTTGTTCAGGGCCATTGCGCCGGTGGCCTGGTATTGAAATTTCTTGCTTTGCTAGTGTTCTGTCGTTGGAAGAAGGGTATATGGGTAAGAAAGATGTTGGTTTAAAGCTGTGGTATATGCTGTGAATGTGTAAACAAGTAGGCGTCTGCTCGCAAGTTGAGAATAACGTTAGATTAAGGGAACCACAGCCTCCGCATGTCGGACAGGCCCTGGCAGGATTTAGACGCCCAACTTTGTTTCTTCCAGAACCACCGTGTAGATGGATACCAATCTCCTCTGAGCCGCTCCAACCTTTGTATCCAGCAAAAATGAGATGTCAGTACTGTCACAACCCCAAGTCATCTTGCCACTTGGTAGTTGGTACCAGCCTGTCAATTTATCCCATCATGCGTTCGCCTTACTGTGTTCAGCGGGCGATGTGACGAGTATGAGGTGTACTACGGTATAGTACGATATGATGACCAGCTGATGGACCTGCGTTTGAGATGATGTGTTGTGAGTTCGACGTTAGAATTGGTCCGGGGTACAATTCCTCCTTCCTCCACTTATCCAGGATCTCCCCCTCAGACCTCCTCCATCTCTTTCCTCCATTCTCTCTTCCTCAAATTCAAGTTGGAGACAAGGTAGAGTTGCCTTACTGTTGCACAGAATCTGACATTGAGTCTTCATACTGGTAGATCTTGGGTAGATCTCTCTCATGCAAGGTAAAATTTCGTTGAAGCCTGATCAGTGTCATTTCGACTCACCTTCTCTAAGCTTCCTCTCTCAAGTCAAAGTTCAGAGATTCCATGTGCAGGATGCACTGTGAGCCTCTTTCAGACAATCTACGTGTCGAAGAGATTTTCATTCTTGAACTTTGAAGGAAATTATCGTGCATGCGATAACAGGTAATAATAATGCTGAAGTTTCAGCTGCAATCACCTAGTCAATCCCTAGAGACTATCACGTCTGATGCCTGGCTTGCATCCTGTGGTCGAGACATTCGAGCAAGATGCTGGAGATTACTCAGTGTAGCGAAGGTTCTCATCATCCGTTCGCTAGTCATCCTTCAAAGCTGATCAGTCCCCTCATTCGATGTGTATACTGGGTGCGCGCCCTCTCCTCTAATTCCAGAAACACCCCGATCAATAATACGATTTCCCTTAGCCCGGTTCATGCGCGCGACTTGTACGTCTTTTATACATTTACCACAATCCTTTCTGAGATGAGGTCCAGCGCGCTCCATGTTTCTCAATTTCTGTGGGCAATTAAAGGCTCCTTTCGCACTGTCTACCTCAGAGGGTGGCACAAGAGAACCAAACATCCACGCCCAAGGAATGAATGCATATGCGTAAATACCATCTCGTAGAAGCGGTTCGTCAACTCGGAATGGGAGGCATTCACTCTAAATATCGCGCTCCTCGCTGTCCCTAACGTCAATCCTGCCGCTCGAATGTCAAGCTATCAACAGCGTCGGCACGACCATTCTATGCTTGTTTTCCTGCATCAACTTGATCACACGCACATACGAGACTCTGTACAGGATGCCGTAAGTTAACTCATGCTGGTGGAGCCTCATCGATCTCACACTGGTTTAGGTTATTTTTAAGACAAGAGTGACACATTCCATGTTTGGGACAAAGACGCCATCACTACTACAGCATGCCTTATACATTCCTCCTGTAGGGTACGTCTACTCAGCCCGACTTTACTTGCACAACTATGTAATACCGTTGCTGTACCAGCATTATCTTCTTCGTTCTTGCTTTCACCTTCCTGGTATTCCAATATTCAGACTGTCTGACGCGTGCCCTGGTTGGCTGTGCAGTTGGCCTCGTGTTGCTCCGCGTGTTATGGGCGGTGTGGGATACACGCACCGTCTGATTGCTGTATCCAATCAGCAATGGTTCGAGAGAAACTTTCAGAATTGGGCGATGCACAACCGCCTCTTTGGAAACATCCTGTATCAGTCGCCTGTGCAACCTTCTCTAGAAGAGGGTGCATTGATGGCACTAGACAATCACTCTGAAGCGCCAGGCACAGCCTCTGACTAACCGAATCGCCCTGGAATCCAGCATGTCTTGTTTACCAGTGTCGTGACATTGTAAGTGGTTTCCCACCAATCAGCCCTCGATACCTTAATCTTTTCTCAGAGCTGTTTGTTTTGTTCTGATGTTTATGCGTCGGGCCGAAATCTCATAAAGTTCTGATGGATTCATCTATTGTACACGGTCTGGCTGTCAATCCTTCGTGTCATAAAATCATCAACCTCATTGACGACCAAAGGCATCAAGCGGTGGCCTGCCAAAGGTAGGCTAAAGGGGCAGTAACGATCAGTATCCTCGATTTAATAAAAAGTCCAACGCTACCACTCACACTCGGTGCAGGTTTATTTTGAAGAATTGTCTCGATTTTGTCTAGGATCTCAGGCGTCAGCTTAGGAATAACATCCAGTGCCTTCAAGTTATCGACCACCTGCTCGGGCTTGGAGGCACCGAGGATGACGGTGCTCGTGTTTGGGTTCTTTGCAATCCATGCCAATGCCAAATGTGTGACGCTACAGCCCAACTCCGTCTCAGCGAGCTTGGTGAGCGCTTGGACTTTGCGAATCTTGGAGAGACCCTCCTCCTCGTTGAGGCTCTTCAGAGTGTCCTTAAAGAAATCGGAGTGCGCAGCGAACCGCGAATCTGCCGGAATACCATTGTTGTACTGAAGATCATGAACCATTAACAGTCGGATCTGCAATCTATCTTGGGAATGTTGATTACCTTTCCGGTGAGGAGGCCGCTAGCCAATGCAGACCAAACAGTAGTCCCGATAGAATATTTCTTGTAGACAGGTGCGTATTCCTTTTCGGGGCGTTCACGGTGGAACATGCTAGATACTCATCAGGATGCTGGATCTCATGCAGTATCTTTGTCAACTCACTGGTGCTGGCACTGCTCAGCAATAGGAGGGATCAGGTTGAGCTTCTCAGCGACGTCTGGACGGGGTATTACAATTGAGTCGTTCAAGAGACAGGTGAAACGCACGGTAAGCCTCCTCAATGTCCCTGGCAGACCACTCTGATGTGGCCCAGTAGAATGCCTGCAAAGACCTTGAGCAGGACTAAGATACATGAGACTGGAGACTCACCCAGCCCTTCTCAATAACATAGTTGAAAGCGCGGACAACCTCCTCCATCGGCGCTGCACAGAATGTCTTTAGTGTCTATGTTTGCGTTCACAGCTTGAATACATACTGGTGTAATCAGGTCGGTGTGCAAAGATGACGTCAACATAGTCGAGGCCAAGACGATCCAGCGACTCCTGGGTGCCTTCAATGATGCTAAGCCGACGATAAGTTCACATCTCCTGGTGCAAGTGTTATCCACACGCACTGTTTTCTGGAGAGACCAGTGTCATTCGGACCAGTACGAGTTCCAAAGAACAATTTTGTGGTGATGACCAAATCAGAGCGACGGTAGCCGAGTTCTTTGATGACACGACCCCTATCAAGAGACCAAGTTAGACTCATTCGACGAGGCTGCCTTGAGCACGCACATTTCAACTTCTGAATGACCCTTTGCGTAGCCCTCGGCGGTGTCGAACATGTTGATACCGTTTTCGAAGGCAACTTTGATAATTTCCTGAATGTGAGATCGAATTAGGCTCCCCCCCGTTCATGTGCAAGCCACAAGATTCTCTTACCTTGACAGGGTCACCAACAACGGTTCCTCCCAGCGTCAGCCCTATGAGGTAGTCTCAGCACAATGGTAAAACTGTCCCAACTAGCAAGTTACTCACATCCACCAAGTGAGAACACTGGGACCCGTAGGCCGCTGGGGCCAAGACGGCGGAATGGCATGTTCTTGGGGTCGAATTCTGTTATGACAGACATGGCTGATGGTGTGCGGTATTGAAAGTGATACTTGAAAGTAAGATGGGACTTTGGGATGGCTTCAATTCAAGTTATATATATATGTATGTGAAAGCTGCCAGTGTATTTCTAAGCGATGTTGTCGACTCCCGGAGGTTCGTGTCAAAACCCAATGATAGGGGTATTATTTACAGATTATTTTTCCGACGAACGCCCGGCTTTATTTCAACACCATCAAGTCACCGACCCCCTTTGTCTCTCGTACCATCAGGTCTTCATATTTTCAAAGCGTCAGACCCCACCTCAAGTGCAAAGCGAAACGAAAGGTTCCAACGCGCAACAAGTGAACGAGATCAAGGACGATTCAAGCGGACCCCTGCTGATACGCGTGAGTTCTTACTTGATCATGCTTTCCAATACCTTCATCGCAACGTCATGAGTGCTTACTCTCGGGACACAATAAGATATCAGTCGAACAACGGCGCTCCGTGTTCCTCATGGCGAGACGAACTCAAATTTCCGACGTTCACATGGGTCATCGACACTATTGATACTGGAAAATTATTTTCTAACCACGTGGTAGACTCCATCAATCTTTTCTTCTCACAGACGGCCGTGGAGGTCCAGTGCAGGGCGACCAAATGTTGGCTACAAGCATAAAGTTTCAGATTGGCGAGATTTACTCATCAAAGGCAAGCACTTACCGGGGCGGCCGGCTGATTCTCTAGAATTGCCTCGATTTTGTCCATTATCTCAGGGGTGAGTTTGGGAATGACGTCGAGTGCCTTCAAGTTGTCAAGGACTTGCTCAGGCTTCGAAGCTCCGAGGATGACAGTGCTCGTGTTCGGGTTCTTGGCGACCCACGCGAGCGCCAGGTGCGTGATGGTGCAACCAAGTTCTATCAGGTGCGTGTCAACTTGAGCAATCGCGTGCGACAAGAAAGGAAAGAACCTTGTTCTGCGAGTACACTCAACTCATTGACCTTGCGGATCTTCGTGAGACCTTCCTCCTTTTGCAAACTGTCCACCGTGCCCTTGAAGAAGTTGGCGTGCGTCGAGAAACGGGTCCCCTCTGGGATACCGGCGTTGTACTGCATCAAAGATGAGAAAACGATTGTTGGCTTCTTGGAAATAGCACACCTTTCCAGTAAGAAGACCGCTAGCAAGAGCGGAGAAGACGGTGGTGCCCAGCTGGTATTTCTTGTACAAAGGGCTGTGGTAAATTTGTCTCAGCCACTGTCATAACGAAGACGATATCGACCCACCGGTACTCCTTCTCTGGGCGCTCACGATGGAACATGCTGATCAAGGACTCAGAAATTTACAATCGCAAAGATGAGGGAAACCTACTTGTGTTGACATTGCTCAGCGATAGGTCCATGGAGTCCAAGTTTCGTCGCGATATCTACAACAATCGCTCATCAGCAGTGTTCATGACTCTCCAACAAAAAAGAACTCACGCTGCGCCTCCTCGATGTCGTATGCAGACCATTCCGACGTTGCCCAGTAGAATGCCTAGAATGCTGTGAGTACTTCGCTGCAATTCTCGTGCTCAGGCTACATACCCAGCCCTTCTCGATCACCCAGTTGAATGCGCGCACTATCTCTTCCATGGGGACTAAACAATTGAGTTGAGCTGATTTGGTCCCTTCGATTTAATGACCAACCATACCTGAGACATCTGGACGGTGAGCAAAGATGACATCGACATAGTCAAGACCAAGACGCTCGAGACACTCCTTAGTCCCTTCAATAATACTGCAACCAAATCAGCACACTAACGTGCAATCGTGAACGAGACTCACTGTTTCCTCGAGAGACCACCATCATTGGGACCAGAGCGCAGACCCCAGAATAGTTTGGTAGTGACGACAAGATCTGTGCGGCGGAGGCCGAGCTCCTTGATTACACGACCCCTTCCCTCACGGTCAGCTTTGGTGCTCGGCAAAACGTTGAAGAACCTCACATTTCCACCTCGGACTTGCCTTTTGCGTAAGCCTCTGCGGTATCGAACATGTTGATACCATTGTCGAACGCGGTTTTTATGATGTCCTTTCGGTAGGTGTTGAATGCTCTGATACTCTGAAAACTGAGGGATTAATGCTCACCTTCACCGGGTCTCCGATCACAGTTCCACCAAGAGTAAGCCCTAGGTAAGTTCCCATTTAGGACCGTCGAACACGAAATAGTACACGAAACATACATCCACCAAGCGAGAAGACAGGGACTCGGAGACCACTAGGGCCGAGCCTGCGGAAAGGCATGTTCTTGGGGTCGAATTCGACCTTGACATCAGTTCCAGAAGCCATTGTTACGCGAGAGATGATGAAATTGAAAGTAGTTGAGCAAGAGGAATAAGCCTTGAGTGCGGTGTGACTGTATTTAAAGAACTCGATAGGCTCATTGGTGCAGCGGGCCGCTGTCAGTAAGTCCGGGCCATCATCGACATATATGTTCCCAGTCGTTCCCGAAAGAATGCCAGGTTGGTGTCGGGACACGCTTAAGCGTCAGATGACCTGCAAGCATGTGAGCGTGGCATAACTCTCAGGCTCAGGAGAGTGACCGGTTGGTGAGATAGCATGGGCGGCCACTGTACCTAGCCAGGTGGGTAAAGTAAGATGACATGCGGACCTCGTAAGAATATCGGGGAAATACCAGGTTTTTACTGGGTGAGTGATTGATCGCGACTCGGAGCAGCATGTTCACATCATGATCAGCCTTCCCTTCGCTTTTTCGGGCATGTCCACAAGCACGGATGCGCGTTCTTGGTAGCGCATGACAAGAGCTGCAAGTTGTTACGGATAGCGCGGTTTACTTGGCCCATCGCTTGCATGATTCGGACTACTTACTACCATTTTGTAGCAAGCTTGTATTGGCATAGCTAACTGCCGTGACGTCGACTGAGAGTCCTAGCACCCGAACTTACACGATTGCCAGCATTGAATATATCGATCGCCCAGCCGCTTGTGTTCCTCATACATACACTGGAGGTTGCATTTCATGAAGCTAGCAGTACACGATTCGGAACTGAATGTAAGACTGTCGAAGTCTGAGTTAAGGGTTAACGTGACAAGGTCACGAGCCGCCTATCACGAAAATTGGTGACAGGGTTTCTTTATACTGAATCTAGAATAGCGCTACGTATGAGCCAGACAGTACCAACTAGTAGGTGTACAATCGATCTAATCATACAGCACATCAGAATGGCAGCTGATGGCAAGCCACAAAATGACGCAGGACGTTGACGGAACTGGGCTACAATAATCTGATCCCCATCCATACACCCATGTCAAGTCCCTGTGTAGCGTATCCGACTCCAATTAGAGGAAAACAGAATATGGTCCATTCCAGTCCATTCTACAGTTGAAAAATGCCCCCCGAGACCGGTTGGGCACTCTTTCCGCTTATCACGTGACTCATGTCAGACTCAACGATCTCCGTCTCCTCCGTGATATGCACAGCCATCCGTTGCATGCTGAAGTTATGGTCCCGTGTGCTTCGTGCTCGAAAGATGCTGGTAATGATGCCACCTGGTTCAGACGACTGTTCGGTGGAGGAGTTGCCGCCAACGTGAAAGTGTACTTGGAGAATGATGAGGCAGAACGTGATTCCCTGAATAATTTTGTGAATAACTCATGTATAAGCTATTTCATTGTACTCACTACAATCGGAGGGATAACGTCCAGCATGATGTATTCGCCATTGGACCCGACCAAGAATGATATGAGGAGTGCAAGCACACTCGTGGCATATAACGCGCCGCTCTCAATGACAACGATGAAAACGGGTAAAAGGGCGGCAAGGCCTCCTGGCATGAAACGGCGGGTGTGATAGATTTGCCATGCAATTGAAACTGCGTTATTCTGGTCATCAGTAGCCAGCAGAGCATGTGCAATAGACGTACCAGTACAGATAAGACTGACAAACATCGTTAGTGTATAGAACGTAGTGATACATCCTGAGGCAGCTGTGGAAACTTTGGACAGCGCGTAAGTCCGAGAGAGGGACCAAACAACATAGTACCCAGTGGCTGAAAACAACACGAGATAAGACGGTGGTCGAATACTACCTTTCGAAACGCTCACCTGCATTGACTAATAGCACGATACAACCGGGAATGGCAACAAAGCGGCTTCTGTTGTTAAGCACATGACATCGCCAAACCTGCTCTACTTAGCGGGAGAAAAAAAAAGTTCGAGTGGAGAAACTTACAACTACACCATCAGCAAGAGTAGTTTGCGTAATGTAAAGTGCCTTTGATGCGAGATCCAACGGCGAGGCAAGGTTTGAAAAGTAGGCATCTGCACCAATCGTATCCACCTTGAATACAAAGGCCTCTAGCGCTCGAACAAAATCGATGATTAGATGCTGAGGTGACCGTCGTATTGAGCAAATCTCCCAAGAGGTTTTATCATTACACTCACAGCTGTTGCAATACAGAGCAGTAAGGTTGCCACTGGGATAAGGAGTTGTCGTTGAAAACCAGTTTTCTTGAGCAAGACGAATAGCGTTAACCAGTACAAAGTAAAGAACACGCCTGATAAATGTTTGAGATGATGAGATTCAACACCACAACTTCGAGTTCAAGCAGTCGGTCACGCACCGTAAAACAACGTCTCGAGAAACAAAGCTAAGAACGAAGCTTTGTCCAAAGGTATGCCGCCCATTATGGATACAGTAGTGCGACTGGACCAGCTGAGTTAGATCAAGACAGGGAGGACGTCCAATGGAAGATTTTTGGAGCACGGTCAAGCGCAAGCGCACCTTCTGAACAAGATAAACCACAATGCGGAGCCGTGTTGGGAGCTGCGAAAAGATTCATAATAGGCGTCTGGACTGTAGAGCCTATCCAAAGAATCCTATCGTATCAGTATATACCGTAAGGATGGAGTAAAGCCGAGTATCGAAATTACTCACCTGTCTAACCATTCCCAGCGTGGTCTAGCCCATCTGTTACCTTCTCATTCAGGGATAGCTATGTGTAGGACTCTCCGAGGAACAATGACACAGTTTTTGTAAAGAGTCGCCGTTCTACAGCATCAGAGGCATAAGAGGCTAGCAGCTAGGAGCTGTTACATTGAAACAGAAAGTAGTTAGTGGTTCGTGGGATTACGTACGTCGGTGACAACGGTGAAAAGACAAAGTAGTACGCCCATGCCGTTAAACTATCCCACCTCGGTCTCAAATTTGATCAAGTGCTCTAGACACATCGATGCCCTGCTATAGCGGTCCAGGACGTACATGTACAAGTGACTCTCAACATTGCAACTCGAAAAGCTATCATAATATTTCTGACAAGTCCAATCGATATCTTCCTTTGATGCGAATAAGAATTCGAATAGGATCGATCGAGTCATTCTACCCGACCCGAGGTAGGATTTTGTGCAACCCTGCAGCTCCCTGCAGCCGACATCGGATGATTCCGGGACACGTCGAGCCTATGATATTCTTGACCTCTGATATTTTTGTGCTCCTTTCCGAGGATGGTATATTAAATTCTACAGTGACGGTATCTACAAATTCTCCGCCTACGTTGCATTGGCGTCTACCATATCTATTTCTTCAGTAACGAGCGCCCAGTCATTTCTAATGGAAGTCGCATCAACAAAGCATCACGCCCAACAGGATACAAATCTTACCTTGAGGCTGGGATAAACCCATGATCGCCAAAATAGTGGGCGCAACATCAGCAAGTGCACCCCCCTCTTCTCCGTCTTCATCGCTCGCAAATTCAAGACCCTGGGCTGTCATGATGAAAGGCACCTGGTTGGTGGTGTGTGCGGTATGAGGGGCACCAGTCTCCAAGTTGATCATTTGCTCCGCATTTCCGTGGTCTGCAGTGATGAGTAAAACGTATCCAGCCTCAACACATGCGTCGTAGACCGTTCCGACTGCCTTATCAGTAGCAGTGATAGCCTCTACCGCAGCCTCGTACACGCCCGTGTGCCCCACCATGTCGGGCGGGGCAAAGTTACACATAACGAACTCGTGTTTATCGCTCTTGACCACCTCAGCGACCTTGTCTGCGACACCTTGGGCACTCATCTCTGGCTGCTTGTCGTATGTAGCGACCTTAGGAGATGCGATCATATGGCGTTCCTCTTCAGGGAACTGCTTCTCGAGCCCGCCATTGAAGAAGAACGTAACGTGGGCGTATTTCTCTGTCTCTGCGATATGCGCTTGGGACACGCCTTGTTTGGAAAGCCACTCGGCCAAAACGTTGGTCATGGCTTGCGGAGGGAAAGCTACCGGGAATGGGAACTCTGCGTTGTAACGGGACATGGTGGTGATGTGCTACACTATGTGATCAGTTCAAAATGATATGTTCGATTAAGGTACAAACTTACCAGGTCTTTAGGGATATCTATTTCGATTGGCTTGTCCGGTAGCCCGATGACAGTTGCAATCTCCCGCATCCGATCTGAGCGGTAGTTAAAGAAAAAGAGGGTGTCTCCCTCTTTAATGCGTCCCTCGTCCCCATTTACAATGATGGGCTTCAGGAACTCATCGGTTTCATCCTTGTTGTACCTCTCCTCGATTTTTTCGAGAATATCTTTACCTTCTTCGCCCTCGCCGCGGATGAGGCCATCGACAGCGATCTTAATGCGCTCCCAACGCTTGTCGCGGTCCATCGCATAGTATCTGCCAACAACCGTGGCAAGCGTACCATACTCGATCTCTTTCATGAAGTCCAGCAGTTCTTTTGCGTAACCCTTGGCTGAGCGAGGTGCAGTGTCGCGGCCGTCACCGAAAAAGTGGATATAAGTGTGAGGGACGCCAGATTCCTTCGCAGTCTCCAAGAGCGCCTTGAGATGTCTAATGTGAGAGTGCACACCACCATCCGAAACCTGCGAGGCAAAGTTAACGTGATGTAGTGCACAGCCATCATCGTAACATACTGACCAGACCAAGGAGGTGAAGACGGCCATTTCCGTCCTTTGCGCGCTTCATGCTCGCAAGAATCGTCTCATTTTTGTGAAATTGCCGTTTTGCAATGGATACATCGATCTTGACGATATCTTGCCACACGATGCGGCCTGCACCAATGTTGAGGTGTCTGAAATATTGATGTAGATCAGTCACAATTGAACGATGTAGTAAGTAGGAAACGCATGTTGTACACACCCAACTTCAGAGTTGCCCATGAGCCCATCGTTCAAACCGACTGCGTTTCCGTGCGCAAAAAGGGTGCGGAAGGAATGTTTTTCGGCAATGGTATCCATGTTGGTGGTGTCTGCTGCTTCGATAGCATCACCTTTCAAGCCTTTCTCTGGAGAGATTCCCCACCCATCGTGAACGCTGTGACGATTATCGTTAATGAAGCAATGCATTTGAATTAAGGTGCAACTGTGCTACCCACATCAGACAGACCTTGTTCTTGACCTCGGGCATGTTGGACCTTAGTCACAGTGTAAAGTTGATGATTAGACGTCTGGCTGCTAGCGAGGCCTTAAATGGTGCACGCAGTGCACAGAGCAGAAACTAGTCCGAAAAGGCTTGGTACCGACAAGCAGAGCTTTGGCGATAAAGCGATCTTTGATCTTTGCGCTGAGTATCATACGATGAGAAGGTCGATGATCTTATCGCCTTATTTCAAACTCAGCGACTCCCATTACATAGCTCGTCCCATTTATTTCAAATCACGAGTTTCTGTGCTCTCAACAAATTTTCTCCTTCCGGAAAGCCTGGTCGATATCAATTAACTATGAAACTACTCTATTCGGGGATCCTACGACTTTGTATGAATATCATCGATATCGCGAAACGTCTACAATACAATGGTTCCCAAAAATACAAGTGTATAGAAAATCGGAGACCTGCCCCTCGAATGATGCCCATGACTCCTACAATACAGCTATCCTCCATGCTGGCAATTGGCACACCTCGCGTAATGCTGGCAATTGGCACACCTCGCGTAATATTCACTTCCACTGTGCGGCCGTGGGGCGAAATTTCCGCTCTCGCCCGCATGCGATGCCCACGGATGGTTCAGCTGACTACTGTCTTGCACCATGTTTGCATCGTACAGCTGGGTGAACCATTCATAGTTTTGTGCTGTGGGCATGGATGTGTTTGGTAGCATTGCAGCATCGAATACATTCCGGCGTGTCATGTCAGACCGCATGTTTCTTGCCTCAGTGCTATCATGTGACCATTGCCACTCCACAGGATCTTCGTAAATCACACCACCACCTAGATAAAGTCGTCAATCCAGTTGATCACTGATATTGGCGAGTTTTCTCTTACATGATGGTGATTGGGGGGAACTACAAGCCTCAATCAGTGCCTTCTGTTGCGATAACAGATGGTTTTCATCCGCCAGGCGTCTAAGCTCACAGGAAGCTTCAATGTGCCATGATGCCATCAGACTAGGAAAAACGACACAAAGAAACGGGCAAACCTTTCCTCAAAATGTCCTGTCTGGTTCGCGGATCATCCTTGGCCACCTTCTTAAGAGCCTCTCGCAGCTGCAAAAAGCCGTCCTCTTCCTTCTTCCTGTAACGCCGTTGAGCAGCAGATCTGTTATCCCTAGCGGGCTGCGGTCTCTGTGATGTTGAAGCGTCGAAGGTGTTCATGTGGAAGAAGAGGTTCACTGGACGTGGAAGGCGAGATTTTGATGGAAAATTGACTAGAGTTGTTATTTGAGAAGTGCGCAACTTATATGTGCTTTTAAACCACGTTGGCCGATCAAACACTTCAGTAATTCAGGGTGAGCAATACAACAAATTTTCTGGTAAGTTCGTTCTGACAACGAGTCGAGTTTCGGCCCGAAGTGAAGACTTTGTCCTCGCGCCTTTACTGCTGTACAAATCGCCAAGAAGATCGGAGGGCTGCGACCTCTTGGAGCCTTGGTTGTCATCTCATGTGACTTAGTTTTGACCTTTCCCCGTTATGAGCGGATCAGTTCACTACGAAAGCTGTGTTCGGCGCATGCGAATTCCTTATGTAGAGGCGAATCAACGAAATACTCTGCATATAATACGTCCCCGGACTTCCACGGTGTGCTTGTGGGACAGATAGCCTGTTTGCGTTCTAGGTTTGCGTATGGTTCAATGATGTCCCCGATGACTTGCTCGTCAGATCGTGCATAGCATCGGATGTCACTATCTACCCGGACACGTGCGTACCCCACGTTTTTGGCAATTGATAGCTTATTTACAACTTGCGGATAACCGCGAGGCATAGAAGCTTCAACTTCCAATGGCAGGCCCGAGAGCCGATCGTTGTACGAGACAATGTCGTACACAGAGGGGGAATTTTACAATTTGAAGCCGCACTTAGCGGTAGGCACCCCTTTCGGTTTGTAATTCAACTTCATCACAGGCGCTTTGCAGTATACCTCTGCTTCATATGATTCACCAAACGGTATTTCCTATTATTGTACATCCATGGTGCATGCGAATTTTTAATTGGGGTACTTTCCAATCAACGTCGGACGACGTGGCTAGCTCCATAGGCTATAGTATCAAAGCGCTCAACGATCGGGACACCGCTAATCGTGTCCCCAGCCACGCTGCCCCGCAGCCAGTCCGTTCGGGCTTCTCAGAAGAGACAACAGACATTTTTTGTTTGAGATATCACATACGGGTCATTCATACTGTTTCGCTGACACCCTTGGGATGTTGAATCGAATCGAACACTTCAACCGAATTCTGGCCAATTCTCGGCAATGCGGATGAGTCCGGGGGAAGCATTCAGGCACGCTAAATGAGTATGGTGGCAATAGATCTATAATTCGATGGGGGAGGCATCAGAAATGCTCAAGACAATGAGTCATAGAGGTCAAGTTGCTTGATAAATCCCTGTTACTTTTCAGGATACGGATTGCTGTTGAGTGACAGTCTGACAGATTAGTGACAGCTCAATAAAATGGGAGAACAACAGAAAATATAGACAAGCGCCCAAGGCTCGCGTCATACTCTTAGTCCGAACCCTGAAGCGCTCCGTCCGAGACCACCGAGTGACTAGTTCCGTAAACCAGCTGGTAGACCATTTAGCGATGAGAATGAAGACAACTACCATTTGGCGATAGTAATGATGAACGTTAACACCACTCAATTCTATGCAATGCCGTACACTCCTACTCAACTTTGTGTATTATAATGCAGCAAGAAGCTCAGATCATTAGTACTAATATCATTCCCTTAGATTTGCGAAGCTTACTGGAACGTTGATCTGAAGGCTGATAATAGCCAAATCGATCATTTCAAAAGTGGAGTGCTATACGAGCTGATAAGGTTCGATTGTTCATGTTAGCCTGCAGGCAGCAATCGGACCGAATGATGGAAGCTGTCAAGCTTTTTTGTTCAGATCTAGAGGTCATTTTAATAATTATGAGAGAGTCAGCATGCATATATGTTATTGTTATCAGGCTCAACATTTCTTCATGTTTGCATATGGCTTCTGATTGGCACGCAGCTTGTTAGGCTGAACTCTGGATTAGAAATCGCTTCGGCAGGCACACATACGTATACACATGCCATACGGTCGTGCTTGGACTTTGGTGGCCTCGGCGAACCACAAGCACTAAAGAACTTGAGTTGTGACGAATCGACCGATGGCATATGGAGACTTACCATCCTGAGTGCTTCATGTTAGTTACTCTTATTTGAATTCTCAATTCGTCCGACAGGAGACTGGCGATTATTCACTTACGGTATTGTCTTATTCACGCTTCAGTAACTCATCGTCGCTAAGTTCTTTCTATTCCTGAGTGATTCTCTAGGTGCCATGTCCACAACTTTTTACTCTGTGTACGATAAGTCGTCCTGCGCGGCCTCTCCAAAGCCCGTGGCTGACGGATCTGCGGCGCACAGCTTGTTTTAGCGCCTGATTATTCTTTGCCGGGTGGGTGCTTCAGGTGCCGTGCTAGCTGCACTTGGCGTTTGTGCATGCGCTGAGGTTCTTTGATTATGCAATGCAAGCGTGGGATTTCATTTGGTGGGTGTCATGCTGGCGTTGCCTCCCTACGTGCACTTTTTAGACGCCCGCTCTATAGTAATATTCACGATCAAGTTATCAACCTGATTAAAATGTTATTAGCACCATAAAAAAAGAGGTCGGTACCGTGCTTTAAAATCTCAAATGCACTTTGAAAGGAGATCAGATTCAACGGGCCATGATACCGGTAACCGACGAAAAGGGCTGACCCTGTTATGTGGCTGTACCGCTACCGTATACTGAATTCTTCAAACTAGAAGGATTCTATTACTCGCGATGACGAGATCAGCAAACATGAAGCTTGGATCTCGCCCAGCTTTCCGACATTAATTTTAATCATCACGTACCTACATAAAGGTGTTGGTCTGCCCAAACATTTTTTGTGGTTGTTTTTTTCTGCTTCCACTTACTGTCCTTACTCTCCCCCAGACCTCCCCACCTCAAATCAAGATGTCCGGTGACGTAGTCACCGTCGCGACGGTATATGGCGCGATCCTTCTGGGCACTTGCATTGGCTGCGGGTGAATAGTGTTTAGTCTCTTAATTGAACGCGTCTCACGTTGTATCAAGCCTCACTGGAATTGTGTTCGTTCAAACGGTCCTGTATTTCAAATT
>JRHT02000035.1:0-45098 GCA_011800875.2 Suillus brevipes Sb2 | reverse complement strand
AAGACAATGAGTCAATAGAGGTCAAGTTGCTGTGGGCTAACTGGTCAGTCACCCTTCGTTTATAACGTTTCACCAAAAGAATGACTTGATGCAGGAGGCATCGGAGCCACTCGAAACAATGAGTCACCCAGGGGTCGCTAATCTTGTGCGTAATACTAAGTACATGTGTTTAATTGTCACAACTCTAATCCTCGGTATCCATTTCACTTCCGATCACGGTGCTGCTACGTGTGTTTGAGCCCCCATTCATCTTCCAAAGGTGTTCGTATACGCTCTCACTTAGGCTCCACCTCCGTACGGCCCTCCTGATCCTTCTGGCTGCTCACCAGGATGTTGCGGTTGAGCCAAATAACTTTGTAACCACGCGAAATCTTCGTCGGACAATGTAAAAGCTGCATGCGCCAACTCAGTCCGAAGTACACGTGAGCGCAAAGCATCTTACCTTCCGCAGCATTATTGGGGACCATCCCGAGCTGCTGTTGCAGGTCAACTTGTTCTTGCCCCAGGCGTCGGAGACACTCAGCCGCTTTTGCTTCTCGTCAGCTTTGCAATGAGTGGACTTCAAGATGCTCACCTCTTCTCAAAATCTCGCGCCGCGAGCTAGCATTAGTAGGCTCGACTTCGTTTACGGCCCCCAGCAGATTGCGAAAGGCGAGCCGCTCCCTCTCGCGATAGTCTCGCTGCAAGTTGGCCTTGTTCTGCGGTGCTTGTGATGGTCTCTGGTTGTCCATCGCCTATCGATTTCTGGGTTTTGGAGGTGTTGGTTCTGGGAACGAAATGTTCTCGTTCCATGGCTTTATATCTTCACCCCAATACCGGAAACGTACAGAAGCTGCGGTATGGAAAATTCATACTTCTTGCTTCATGTTAGTGACTCTGATATGAATTTCATGTAACACAGGAACTGGCCATTATTACATGGTAGTGTCTCATCCACACATCAGTAATAATCCTCACTAAGTCCTCCCTATTCCCAAATGATTCTCGACGATCTCCACAACTTTTTACTCTATGTACGATAAGTACCTCGGGAATCTCCACCGTGGCTGACGGAGCTGCGGCGCCACTTGTGTTAGCGCCTGTCAGACTTTGCCGAGCGTTGGTGTCGCCGTGCTGCTGCACCGGACTGTATGTGCAAGAGTTACTGTACATTAAACAAAGACAAGTCGTGACTGCACGAAATGTGGGACTGCACGAGCAAGTGGTAACTAATAGTACTACCCGTATGACCTACGTGTACTTTATAGACGCCCGCTGTCTAAAAACATACTCTATTTTTTACCTTTCGATCATTGTAATTTCCGCCCGCAACTGATCCACGAGGCAAAACCATCGCGGATAACACACCGGACGAATGTTCTTGAAATGGTTCGCTCACCAATTTGACTGGTCAGATATCATATCAACACAGCAAGGTCAAAATGAAATTTGGCTAAAGTGATGTGTTAACCACAGAATGAAATCATTGGTACGGTGGGTCAACCTCCTTGAAGTATAGGTCAGATTCAGTAATCGCATCCACATCCATCTCCTGTGTACGCTGCTCAATAATGGCGTTTAGAGAGGCCTAGGAAGGTCCGCAATGAATTTGCGAACGTCGGAACATACAAAACACCTTACTATCCGCTGGCTTCCCACCAGATAAGAAAATTCTGCCGCACGACACTCAGGAGACATATCCAGGATGTCTTGCAGCGATCTCTGATACAGCATCACCAAGGCTGCGAAAGGGTTCATGCCCTCCACACTCCCTAGATCCGCTTCATCCTGAAAAAAGGGCAACATGATGTACATCCTGTGGGCCTGAATGAGAAGCATGGAGTGGACACACCTCGTGTTCGTCGACCTGTAGCCACCCCCGATCTTGCCAAAGTGCATTCCCACCTCCATTGGAAGCCCATTCCTGAGCCAAGTTCCCAAACGCCCTGACAAATAACGCTGCCTCGCCCACATCATTGGCAAACGCCCATTGAACCTCACACCCTGTATTCTTCGTCCCACAACCCTCGGCAATGGTCAAGAGCCGGCGGAGCTTCTTGACAGCTTTGAGAATGGGTGGCGAGAACGCATAGGGCACTAGTTTGACGTTATTCGTACTTATTTCTGCCGTAAATGTATTTGCGCTTGGGAATGCTTCAAAAATGATAAGGATATGTGTATATCGCCAGGATGTCTGCGAAATGCGATCGGCAAGTCCTTCAACCTGAGGGGGAAGCGCAAGCAGCGAGGCAACCAGTACAGCTGTGTCTGGATCCATCACAATGTCCGCTCCGCCCAACACATACCTCTCTACAAGATGCACCCGGCACTCGGGGTCTTGCAATACCCGAACCAGCGCACGTTTCTGGATGAGAGCCATACTTGCAAGATAGCAGTGACTCGCGGTCGGTGGGTTCCATATATCGGGGAGACGCATGGTGTGGGTGTCGAAGATTTCTGGAGGTGCAGCACGGGGTGGCGAGGTGCTGAGCTGCAAAGCCTGGGGTTCAGAGATGATCATAGGGGTTACCGATCTCGAAGGGGAGTCATGTATCACGTGCTTGTTGCGCAGTGCCAGGTGGTCATCTAAAAACCCTCGCGTGGCGATGGTGCCACTCTTGGGGTCATCCAGTCGTCTGCGTTTGGATGCAGGTGATGCGGAACTAGAAGCCACATCCGGGACGAAATACCGTAAAAACGACGACACGTTCGCCGGTTGGTCCTTGACCGAGATGCCTTGCGTTTCCCTTGGGCTGTCGATATCCGGTAACACATTTCGTTCCTCATCACCAACTAAGAGCACACCTGGCCCGGTCGGACACCTTGACACCCGCTCGCTTTGGGAGCCAAATGAAAGCGGAACGAAAGTGGATTCCGTATGAGTCATCGCATAATCTTGGTCAAGTCCTCGGAGAGGAGGGCGCCTGGCCGGATATAGACTGGGGCCGTATCGGTGCCTTGTCGGTAACAAGAAAGATCCTTCGAGGTACTGATCCCTATCTTGCTTCTGATCCTGAAGTTGGCATAGATAATGTGGGTAATCCTCCTTGTCCTTGCCAGAGTAATCATCGGGTAAGTAGACAGCTTCCAAGGGACTTGGGTCATTGCGATCGCCATTATCTGCAACATCGGAGTGGTCGCCAACGCGAATACAATCCAAAATGCCAGAAACGTCGTTCGTTCCAAGGGAGGTTTCAGCTCCGCCATCGACTTCATCTTGTCGTTCATGGCTATCTTCATCATATTTAGCACGATGTTCATTCGGATCCTCGAATTCAGGAAGGCCAGCGTGAAGCCTTCGTTCTCTCTTCGTCAGTACCAGTTCGAATCCCTCTTCTAGCAGAAAGGGCTTGAGAGGGCGGGGAGGCGAGAGACCTAAACTCCACAAGCCGCGTTCGTCTTTTGATTTCTTCAAATCCACTACGTTGGACGGATGACAGAAGGCAGTCTCGAGGTCTGCGAGCAGTCCGTGGATCTTCGCTTCGCTTGCTTTGTCAGTATAGCCCAGTTTCACGAAGTCATCCAGAGCAGGTTCAGCGACAAGAGAGACGCTTTCGTCGGTTGGGATCGGGGGCGTGAATTTGAAGGGCCTGCGTGCGCCGGGATATATGAGAGCAGTTTCAAGAGGCGACCAGAGGGCGCTCGTATTGTAATTGGGCTGGGAGAGCGGATTACGTACCTCCAAGATAGCTCGAGGTTGAGCGGCTTGATACCTTTTACGGGTTCCAGTGAAGTGTACCGCGGAACACTTTCATTCATCTTGCCTCCACGTACTAGGGACCTCATGCTTGTAGGCCGTAGAGTTTCCCCCAGGCGTACGGTGGGCGGAGGAAGGTGTGGCACTGCCGGGTGATCGTGGTGTAAGAAACCGGAATTGTGAGAAGGCACTCGGGAGAAACGTGAAGAGAGTATATCGAAAAGGATGAAAAGACTTTCACCAAACACAAAAAAAGACGCAGGCGGACGCACCATCCATCAATGCAATATCCTTTTCATCCAACCTCTCCTCCAACACACACACCTCGATGTTCTCCTCCTGCACCTCTCGGTACATATGCCTGAGAGCCATGTCGAGACCCAATTCCACGTCCATGTCTTCCAAGTCCTGATCTTCGTCTGACTTCTTTCTTCTGTCTCTTCTCGGACGCGTAGGCAGGGGCGATACAGCACACACGGAAGGTGGCTGCCCGAGCATAGAGTCTTCTACATCAAGGATCTTCCCATTCTCTGCGCTTGGCAAAGAAGGAAATTGGGCAATATCAGTACCCTGACTCGTCGGCGTTGTAGTATTGCCTTCGTTCAACTTCGCAGCAACCACAGGCTTCAGGTGCTCGATAAGTGACTTGAGACTTAAACAACGGGTGAGTGAGTGCTCGTACATGAACTACAGCACGCACCTGCTAGAACCCCTTGGTTTGAGGGAGTGCGGAAGTGTGTGTCCAGGTTTGTGAATACGCGGGATCTCTACTTCGTCTACCAAACCGTGATAAAAGCCAAAAAATGTCAACATCAGAGAGACGCATAGAATATATCAATGTATGCTCACCCATTCTAGCGTTAAGAAGGCTTGTAGCAGGCGTGCCAGGCGGAGTCGGCGAAGCCTCCCATAGTTCGTCGATTTCTGCGTCTTGTGAGGATAGAGGCGACGCGGAAGGTGGAGAGGAGATGGGGAGGATGGCTACGCATTGAGCAATCAGTTTTTGCCCACATACTAAGAATGGAGCAAGGGAAACGACACACTTACCCCATCCATCGATAATCGACATACTGGTGTTGTCTATGTCGTCCTCTAGCTCTTCCAGAATGGGAGCAGGGACA
This sequence comes from Suillus brevipes Sb2, assembly GCA_011800875.2. NCBI lineage: Eukaryota > Fungi > Basidiomycota > Agaricomycetes > Boletales > Suillaceae > Suillus > Suillus brevipes. Next base: position 40,301 of record JRHT02000035.1, on the reverse strand, counting down.
GCATTCAATCTACCCACGATATCCTTTGCATTCGTAATACCCGTCCCTGACGAAACCGGGCTTGTTTTGGATCGGGGGAAGAGAGGGGGAGAAAGTGGACGTTGAATCTGAAGCGGTGGAGAATCGGCGCGCAAGAAAGAAGTGATGTGTGAATTGGTCTCGGTTGATAGTGCAGGTGCATTTGCCGATTTAAATAGCGAAATGATATAAGTGCGAGTAATGGAATCGATCGTAGGGCGAATGTTCCTATTCCACCTTTGTAAGTGGTATTCTAAAAGCAAGAAAAAACCACGCACAAAACATCCTCCAAGTTGAGTACATCCGAATCTTCGATTTGTACTACCGCCACAGACTTGATACCGATGTGCTCGAATAACGCAGGCTGTGTGCGAGGGAGAGATGCACGGAGAGAGTTGAGACCTGCTGTCGGAGTCTGCTTTCGCGCACGGTTGGTGAGAATGGGCGTCATAGGTCTGTAGATCTCTGCAATGTGTGTATCTACAACACGTTACTTCAAGTTAGTGTGAGCTATGAATGGGAACGCAACGGACACATGTGATCCTCCTCCCACCAGCCTGCCTCGCTACGGAGTTCCCTGCCTTCACTCACGATAGTCTTGAGTAATGATTTGAGCTTGCGTACGGTATCCCCGTCTGTCGTCAAGCGCTCATTAAAGGACAGGTCAATATCCTTCAGAGACCTCGCGAGGGTGTCAAGTGGATCTGGGGGCAGCACGAGCGCGTGCGGGTCCGCTAAAGGGACAAAATCTAATGATTCTGTGAAGATCTTCGCCACAACTTAGGCTTCATCATATATTCTTGGTCTGGAAGAGTTACAACGGACCTGCTCGAGCTTAAACTCGGTATATGCGACATGGTCTCTGGTAATGTGCCTCCTAACATAAGGAAGGAAGGTCTGGCGGATGTGGTTGCGAACTGTGAGCTCGTACTCAGATGATATTTCAGATAGATCCATGTATGTACAGTGGAAACAGTCAGTAGACCAGTCAAATGATAAACATCAGTTAGTTAACAACATGAAGGAAACGACCGCGTCGACGAGTTTATATTATGTCACGTCACACTCATGATAAGTAATCTATGTCACACCAGTCACGCTCGCGTAGTTTCAAGTTGGCTCACAACATGTAGTTGTGGTCGCTTTACCACTTCCCTATGTCTGATATACTATCAGCAGTGTTCCATAGCTCCAAAAAATCATTTTGAGCTTGGGACAGTCCTTATAGTATTTTCACATTTGCCTAAGCTGGTTCTCGGATGGGTGGGCCCAGGGTAAGCTATGTCCTCTATTTGTATCCAGTTGCTGATAACTCTCCATAATAGATCTCTTGATGTCTTCGAACATTTGAATCTCATCAGAATTGTAATCGGACATTAGTTCTCCCCGGGTCGATTAACGACACATACTACTTGTACAAGGTACTTACTGAAAAGTAGGCATCGGGATTTGGGCTCAGTCTGTCACAGGGTTGCTCGAAGGTATATATCTCCCCAGAATACAGTGTAGCCTTATTTTTTAAAATTTCTTTCTTTATTGCCAGTCAAACCTCACTCGATGCACCACTTTCGAACTTAGTATTCTAGAGTTCTTCTGATTCCGCGCCTTGAGCTACCTAGACTTTCTCCACAGGTTCGAAATGAGTCGCAAAACCTTTCGGGTTTTGAGCCCAAATAGTCTCACAATCGCTTCACAATTAGATATGTATGCTTAACAGATCAATATATCTGATTTATTTCTCGTTCTCACAACCGACAGCCAATTGTCTGACGTTCTATAGATCCCACATCAAGATAAAATACATAGAACTTGACAAATGGATAGTAATAAGCGGTAGTCAGCCTACACTGTACAAATTTCCCAGGAGCTGGTGCCCTCATGGGAGGTAGCGTATGACAGAAGTGTTGATCGCTGTGGACTTTGCCTTGGCGTACAGTACATATGTACACGTGAATTCTGGGTTGCGAGCGTTCCCGTGGACCACGTATATCGCACGTTCTAGTAGAAAGGTATTGAAGTGGTATCGTGAGAACAGGGCACGAACATGAGCACTTTAGTAGCCCAGAACACGCACGTTCAGGATTTGCAGCGGTCAGTAGAAGAGTACAACTTGAAAGTCAATGCTCGCGAAGTCGTGCCAATACCCTGGACCCTGTTGCTCTGCTCTAGTCATCACTTGTGCCTCGACTCGGAGATTGGGTAGCGGCACTCCTCAGTGGGACAAGGTGAATAAGCATCCTTTCGACTCACATCGGACAAAAAGAAGCTTATTGAACTGGTCCCAGCGACTCGGCCATCCATACTATGTTGAAAGACATAGTCGAAAATTCGTTTCTCAACCGTGTAGGTGAAGAGTCGAGGAAATCTGCCGACACGACAACGTATGTTGCAACAGAAAGGTAAACTACCAAAGAGGAAAGAAAAAAATATGACTCACTGAGTCACAGTCACATGATGCCTCACAGCCACATTTGATTTTCTGTGCAAGCAAGCGGCGCCTCAGTGAGGTCATAGTACAAGCTATATTTCTTCAAGTAGAGCAGTACGAGCGTACATGGGCAGCTTATCCTCATTCTGTGACTCCCATGTATGACCACGCATAGCAACGCGTCGTAAAATACACACTAATTCATGAAGCAGCGTACGAGCATCGTGACTAACCGAATCTCTGCTTTGCCAGCTGTTGGAACATGTCCATCGTAGCCTTGTCCTTCTCTCGCAAGGCTGCAGCACGTTCGCGTACACCAGCAGTTTTGTCTTCTCTCCCTGCAGCACGCTTCTCCTCGAATCGTTTCCGTGCTGCATCTCTCCGAGCAATGCTATCACGATGTCAGCATTAAAATAAAAACAAGGGGCACAATACATACTGGTCCCTGAAGCTATCCCCACCACCAAGGAGGGTCGATTCATCGGCTTCAAAGCCGTCGTCGCCTTTCTCCCTAAATGCACTGTCCGCCTCTCTCCGGGCGCGCTTCTTCTCCAGCATACCCTCCTTACCGACCTCTTTCGGCCCCACAGCGTCCTCAATGCGCTCCTTCGCTTCTGCGCGATCTCGTTTACGCTTCATGTTATGTTCCGCTGCTTGATATTCTGATGCAGCTTCCTGGGCAAGAACCCGATCTGAGGCTGAAGGGAGAGTTGGGCCGTGTACGCGGCTCCGACTTCCACCGGTATTTGATGAACTAGTAGCACGCCGGTACGTAGCGGAATCAACTTCTTCTCGAACGGCTTTCAAGGTTCCTGCGTCCATACTTGAGCCCTTGGATGCGAAGGACCATTTATAAGCTGTTTGGTTTGCTGCTGATGATATACGGGACTCGGCCTCAGAGTATAGGGACTCTGGACACTGGTCAAAAATGGTCACTATGAAATACTGAAGAAGGCTTACTCGGTAATTTCGCTCTGTTCCATGCCTTGTATCGCATACTCAGCACACATTTGTATATCAAATGCATTTCCTTACCTTTACAAACTTTCGGAAGTAGCTGCCGTTGCTCTTAAGCAACCTTGCAAAAGAAGTATTTTGATGATAATTCTCACCTCCTGGCTTTCTCGCTCGAGAGCTCGTCAAAGTACTACCAGACAGATACACCCTGGTATTATTTCCTCGATTCAGGAAAGCATAGTGCAGAACAGACCTTGTGTTTCTCCTCCTTTAGCCATATTCTAAACTCTGTGTTTTTCAAAAAGTAGTCCGACTGCGATATGGGTGAGACGCCATGTGGAAGGTCGTTGCCGCTTTCTGGGGTGAACGAGCGTTCTCTTGTGCCTCTGGAATACGAACGGTCATGAAGCGGACGGCGCTCATCATCTCTATGAGAAGGCATGTCTGTGTCGTTGTGTTTTCTCTTGAAAGTTGCTGTATTGCACGCAGTGTGGTGACCACTGACCACGGTGAAGTTATCGCACGGTGCTAATAACTCCTTCTTTACACGCAGCTGCCAGCAGAGTTATAGCAGATATAGAAACCACAGACAGGTCAAAGACAAGTCTAGACAGGAGATCGAGACTCAGAGCTGGTTACTTATGAAAGGCCAATACGTAGAATACTACTGTCTTGAATAAGACATAGAGAGGGGTCGATCGACCACTCCGTTTTTGCACTCCGTCACGGCCGTCAGTCATTCTTGAAAGAACGACCCTCTCCCTCAGGCTCAGGCTCTACAGAGATCTCTCTAGGGGAGGATAGTCAGTTGGCTCGTCACATTTGTATACATGCATCTGTCAGGGTACTATTTCCCTCCTCCGCTTCACCTCTTTAACCGTTCAAGTTGTTCATTTTCAAAAAAGGCTGCATAGCTCTCGTCTGTGCTCGCATTGTATCCACAATCGTTAATGCTCGTTTATGTCCAACATAAGCTCTGACGCGGACGGCTGCTGCTTGGCCTGCAGGCATGCGACTGAAAACTCGGTAAGAATCCTATGCCGCCAGTCTCGCCAATTTGACTCGTTATCTTCAAGTATCTCATTGGATGATGGTCCGTGATGCATTCAATATTGCTATGAAGGAATACTCCTGCGTAATAGAACTGTTTTAATTCTTGGTGAACTGCTCGAGGATTTTATAGGCGGCCATCTCCCCGGCAGTATTCCTTGAGAATGGATGGTGTCACCTTCCCCATGTCGTCAGAAGCCATGTCAGGCAACATTGATGTTTCTGTTTGTAAGGCTCAGGTCGAGCGCAAAGTAGGCAATCTCGCGATTGTCACGCACAGGAAGATGGTTGTTCGCGGTGTGGATGCTGACTTCTTGGCCAAAGGGGTATCAACGTCGAGGTCATCAACCTCCGTAGCATCTGTCCTCTGTCAAGATCGCTAAGTGGGCAATTTATTGGACTAACTGGGCCTTCGCACTCATACTTTAATCGCATTCGTTGCTGTTATACTCACACGTTCATGAACACTAGTATTTCTGGTTGCAATAGACGTGACTCCCTCCAAAGTGGTATAGACATATTTATTTGTCTACCTCGCCCATCTCAAGAGTCAACAATAATGGGTCTTTCAGACAATCTACCAGCGGAGGTCAATTCATAGTTCGGGTCGGTATGTGATGTCTAACCTGTAATCTACTGACAGTTGCGCAACATCTTGCAGTTACATCATTGATTGCTGGGCAGTTTCTTGCATTTCCCGCTCTGCAATAACAAAGTCAGCTACGTTCACTAAGTTTGCAGTGGCAAAAAGAAATGGCTATTCACCTGACATTTATAGCCGGGCGCGCATTCGTCAAAGCCCTCGTTGCACTCATTCTGACCATCAGCGCTCACGGACACTACAAGGGCGACGAAAATAGCGAGAAATGCCAAAAGACGCATGATGAATATGAGAGTCGGTTGTATAGGTAGGTCTCGAGTTGGGTTGTTCAGATTTTTTTACTGTCCCGGTATTTATGCTTTTCCTTGGTAAGTTTCTTGCACTATTCATGATATTCGCTTCGCTTCTACAGTCAACAGGTTGAATGGTCAGCCTCTTTTCGCGTCCGGTTTGCGTCATGCTTCACCTAAGGCTCCATTCCAGATCTTGACAGAGTCCGGCACTATGATATAACTCGTCGGATTTTAGTGAGTTTCGCAAGAAAAAACAGTCTCACCATCACTTCCTGCAAGTTCGATGTCCATTTACAGCCATGCACAGATGTCGGAGCTAGCTATATCGTCACTTATACACGGGAACCCCTGGTGTAATCATCCTATATTCGCACAAGGCGCGGAGTGTGCACCAACCGAGTTTGAACCGCTGTCAAACTAAGTACGACCTAGCGGCGGAAAGAGGTACGAATATTTTCTTGTGTATTATCGGTTTAATTGTCCCAATCTTTGTTGTCCAACTCATCGAACTCGCGATCTTTGGGCACATCCTCTGCCTTTTTCAATCCTAGTACCCGCGAACGCCACCACCTCTCTGCATTCTTCCTATAACCCTTGTCACCTTGATACCACACCTACTCCTTCCCACAGCCTAGTTAGGCCGCCGTTGCCAGTGGTTTTTTTCAGAACAACGCATCAAGACTGGGTGGCACGTCTGCGTCAAGATGCAGCGTCAGCGGTATTCATCATGCTCATAGCCGATATTTCCTCCCTCACTGTCTCTTCCTATCAATCCTCCTTGTCAGCTACCACTACCTGGCGCCTTCGCAGGCCTTCACTGCATCCTGGATTTTTGCTTCTTCTCCTAGGTTGCATGTCCACCTTGTACATACTAGGGTCTCCACTATACATCAGTGTCTACATACATGTTCCTGTCATAATATTAAATTGCATCCTCATCATGATGTTACCCAGCACACCAAAGAATTCAAGTTGGTTTACAACTATAATTTCATCATAGTACGTAAAGTCACATTTCACTACGGCAGACACGAGGGGAATGGGGACAGGAAGACGAAGAAGCCAAAAAGTGGTGTATGAGGTAGCGCCGCCCCAAAGGATGCGCTCGATCATAAGCGTCGATGTTGGTGCAGATGTACGTAGGCTGCAAGAAGTGAAAGTGTGTGGAGGGGTTGGGGGCAGAATTTTGTGTGTTTAGCTCGGCAACGGATGTTAAAGAGAGTGACGCGAACGTGGCAGAACAGCGCGAAATGTGTATGCGCGAAGGTAGTACATTTCGACTTACTAAGATCGACGCTTATCCAGCGGTGGTTCAGGCTTTTGCCACTAGGATGTAATTGATGCGTTCAAAGACTCGTGTTTTCCGCATTATTGGGAGTCGATCTACTTCGGAATACTAGCAGGATACTATACACTCCTTTGGTGGATATCATGTACATCATGCCAGTACATGGACGGCGCACATGCTGTATAGGAACAACCTGGCATATTATCTGCAAATCATTTCCTCCGGAATTCTCTGCACTCTTCATTATCCCACCTTACAAACTGCCCGGTAAGCGAAAGAGGAGCGCGTAGCGAGAGCGCAGCGATCACATATCCAACGTCGTGTGGATTGACCAGAGCTCCTTCATTGTAGGCATCGACGAAATTCTTGTGGTCAGTCGCCTTCATGTGCTGCGCTCCTGCGTCCCGTAATACGGTTTGCATCTGTGCAGTATTTGAGATCTATGTTCAACATGATACAGTCAAGACCTAGGCCTACTGCAGTGTCGACTCTTCCAGGCGCAAGTGCCAATGACACGATTGAAGGCTCTTCACTCGCGAGTGTTCTATCCATTCCGTAAGATCAGTTCAGAACTTCTTCGCACGACACAGCGCTGGTCACCTGCTCAGGCTGTTCATAGCAGCTTTACTAGCATTATATGCGCCCCATCCATGTATGTTTCCGGTAGCTGCTCCTGAACTTACAAAAATGATTCTACCCATCGATTCTCGCAAGCCGGGCAAAGATGCCCTGATGGCAGTAACGAGCGAGAAAAAATTGATGTCGAAATGGCGTTTCCAGTCATCAAGGGTGATCTCGGCGTTGTCGATGCGCCCCATGGCGTCTAGAGTAGCAGCGTTGAGGATCAAACCGTCTATTTGTCCAAAGTGGTCTTTGCCGCGGGTTATGGCGCTTTGGAGCGCAGGTTCATCTGTGCTGTGATTGTAAGACCACAGGTTCCGTGTGCTATGAAATGAAGGTCTGGCGCTCACATGTTGCACTCGAGAGTCAACAATGATTGCTCGTGTTCCTGAATCAGTTGGCTGAGCTCTGGTGTTCGAGTCCGCGATATGGTAACGACACGAGCACTGTGCTCCTTGAGTAAGGAACGAGTAACTGCAAGACCGATCCCTCTGAATATCATATGGTTAGAGTAAATTTCTCAGAAATAGGGACTAGGATTTACTTGGATGCGCCTGTGATGACGACGACAGGATTTGGCATGGCGGAGAAAATTAGGAGCCTGACTATATCGTTCAGAGCAACCTTTAACTGATGCAAACACTCAAGGGAATCAAGGAGAGCCGCCTCGGGCTCCCATGCACGCCTGAACCAAGGTGTGATCTGTTTTTAGTCACGGTGCTGATAGTCAAGTTGTTCGGACGATGCCGGCATAACGAGCACAAACAATGATCCAGAGTCGTTCCCCCTGTTGTCACTTCCTTCCTTACCTCCCGCAACGTTGAAGCGCGTTAATCTCATTTAAAGGATCTTTGTAGTCGTCCCATGCATATTTGTGGGATATATAATGGCCCTTCAGATGGTCTACACAGCATCTCCCCCCCGATTTGATTGATTGACCATTATGTCTCGACTTTATCTATAATACTGATCAAGTGTGCAACTTATAATGGTGGCTTTTCTTCGACAGAGATCATTAGTCCTGACTCAACAATCGGTGAGACAATTATTAGGGCTGTTTGGTCGTTTGTTTCTTCCTGTTACTTCATTTCGGAATTGCAGATAACGGTCATTTTGAAATATGGCTCGAAGAAGTACAAAATATGATATATACAACATTGTAAAGATGCAATTTTGGAAATGCAGGGTATGTGCAAATAATAAGGGTAGTGCTGTGCGTGCCAAAAGTCCTCTAATGTCACCGCTTGATTAATGATTCCTCAGTTGCGCTTTCCTAGTCCACACAAGACCAGCGCAGCTCGCATCATATCGTCGTCCTGAATAGGACCTTTTTTTCCGTTTACTACCACGGGCGCAAACTTCAAGTTCCGAGCCACTTGCCCGCGCTTCTGTACAGGAAAGGCAGTTCTCCTATTCCAGGCATCATCTCCAGCTCCTAAGCTCCCTTCCGGCGTAATAGCTTCCATTTCTTCCTCCTCCGTTTCAGCACCTGCTTCGTCTTCTTTGCGCCTTCCGGATAGGCGTGCCGCAGCACATGCCCATTCCAGGGTGCGCCCGCTGCCCACAAAGTCCACCAAGTCGCGCGTAGGAGGGCTGGCAGGTGCCAATGGAGAGGAGGGCATATTGTCCCAAAGTGATGCGTGTGGATTATGAGGCTTGGTAGGTGTGCGGGGTGGTTGGAGACGTGATTCTGAACGTGCCGCAACACGGTCAAGGGAGGGGCGCGGGCGAGGAGGCGTTATTCGTCTCCGTGGAGTATGCAAGCTCGAAAAAGAAACTGATCGGGAATGGACGTGGCGTGACGAAGAAGCATGTCCGTGCGCGAGTGGTGGAGAGGAAGAGTCGTCTTCATTAGAGACATTCGTCGCATTATGGAGGGCTACTTTGCGCTCCGTCTGGCGTTTGTTTTGGAACCATATGGTCACAGACTTTATTTCCCTGTGGAAAACGCGTCAGACATAGTACAAGTCACGTCGGTGCCGAGAATAACATACATTCCTGCTGTATTCGCAAGGGCTTCGCGTTCCTCTCGCGTCGGGTGTGATGTCTGATGGAAAAGTTGTTCTAGCATCATGAGCTGAACAGTAGAAAAGCGTTTGCGCGTACGACGGGCAGTATCGTCCGCGGAAGATATGCTGGCCGTCGAGGACGTCCTGGAGAGTGTAGCTGATTGCATGGCTTATAATTAATCAACGGAGGATGTTGGGAAGAAGGATGGGAAGTCGGGTGCACGCGTAGTATTTAAGGTGACTACATGCCAACACGCCGCCTCCAGCAAACAAGAAACGCGGTAGCGGAGATCAAATACGCGCCTGCCACGTGACCGCGTTCTGTGTATGATCTATCCCCATATGCATCGAACCACTAGTGCTAGTCAACAGATTGACTACTAACTTGTCAAGTCAATGCCTTTCTACGTTGTCGAATGTTCTTTCACGCCCAATGAATTCGTAATTCGGTAGTTACTTCTCCATGACCGACACGTTGCAGTTTTAACTTGAGATCAGTGTCAACTTCTCACAGTAACCCTAGACTAGTAATGATCACATCATGAGGACCGTGCGTGGGCGGACACTGCTTGGCAGGGATAGTCGGGTGAATATAACAAGGGGTATTGCAATCCCGGGTGTGAATTGGCATGCCTTAATGAACGCGAGCAATTTCCGTATCAAAGCATTTTTCAGAACAAGGTCAAAATCACTAGGATGGATATGGCGAAACATTAGCTCAAGAACCACCCGTGCGCTTCTCCTTGCCCCTAGGGCGTTCCCGAATGACCATCTTATTACTGTTTTTAGGGCCTTTGGGTCCAGGCTTACGCGTGCGTTTGCCTTTTGTGGCCCAACCCCAAACAGAGACAGGATGCTTGTTGGACTTGGATTTACCACGTCCACCACCATGAGGATGATCATTGCTAAAATCCCAAATGCCTAAGTGTTATGCATGCAATTGATGGACGGAAAAATACTGACGCGTTCATGGCAACACCTCGGACTCGTGGTCTCCACCCCAGCCATCGATTTCTCCCCGCCTTTCCTATCTTCCGTCCCTTCCAATTCAGGTTGCTTACGCGTCCGATAGTGGCACAACAATCTTGTAGGACTTTGCGAATTTCGCCACTTTGGAGACGCACGTGACTGTACCGTCCAGACTCGTCGTGATGCACGACCTGAGCGAAGGAGCCAGCCGAGCGCACGAGCAATGCTTTGCCCGTTGGTGAAAGTGCGACACAGTGAATGACCGTGCCAGTAGGAATGAACCGAATAGGAAGAACATTGCCAGGCCTAACCGTTCTTGCACGGAGAATACCCGTGGTTTCAGGCATACCCATTCTATAGCTCTGCACCACATCTCCCGGCCTCATTCCCTCAGTAGCAAGTATGTATTTCCACTTCGCCTTCCCCTCCGCAGCGGCGTCTCGAGCTTTTATAAGAGCAATATGTGCTGAGCGTCCAGGATCGTATTCAATACGGATGACATCGTACTCTCCAGGCTCGGTACGCAGAAAGTCGATGAGACGTACACGACGCTTGTGGCCACCACCGCGAAAGCGGACGGTGATGCGGCCGTGAGAGTTACGACCACCATGTTTGCGGAGGCAAGCCGTTAGTAGACGAACGGGCTTCCCTTGGTAGATGTGGTCATTTATGGGTCGACGAAGGTGACGAATACCAGGAGAAACGGGTTTATAGGTTTTGAAGACGTTGCTGTCGACGCTTAGAGATGCAGCTTTAGGCTGATCTTTTGAGGCCGGGGCAATATGTGTAGCATAAGGGCGAGCTACGGAGTTGGTTGCGGTAGTTGTTCGGAACACATATGTCAATGCCCGAGAACTTGATGGAGCGCCCAATGACGAAAAAGTGCGTAGTGCACGAACGCACAACATTTGGCGTCTAGAGTCGACGGAACAACGCTTCCAAGTAATTCAGGTGTTGCTGAAACGGAAATTGCAGAATTATTTTTAGCAGGTCGAAGAAGGTTGTTTGCTCGAAACAAACAAACGCGCTCTCTGCCCGTTCATCACTCAACAATGGTAGGAAAACTCCTAAATTCAAGCTTATTTGCCCTATCAAACATGCTGATACTGATTGTCAGGCTGCTCAAATATCAACAGGAATGTCCGAGTTGCGGGAAATTACTAAAATGGAGCGCATAGGTGCGCGAAAGATTCATATATGTCGGCAGTAATTTCTAATGACTGCTAGGCGCACACTCGCATATCCGAGGTCTAGGGCTTGACGACCGTCTTGAACCACGAGCGAACTCGCAGGGTATGGTAGGACAAGCCAAAGCCCGAAAAGCTGCTGGCATGGTCATCAAGATGGTGCAAGAGGGACGGATAGCCGGACGCGCTATATTGTTCGCTGGGCCACCTTCGACGGGGAAGACAGCTATCGCACTAGGCAGGTTTATAACTATAATTGAATTACAGAACAATGAATGACACTGTGCAGGCATGGCACAGACACTGGGTTCTGATGTACCGTTCACAATGATCGCTGCCAGCGAGGTGTTTTCATTGTCGATGTCCAAGACTGAAGCACTGACGCAAGCCATACGGCGGAGTATCGGCGTGCGCATCAAAGAAGAAAGTGAGATAATTGAAGGAGAGGTTGTTGAAATTCAGATCGACCGCAGTCTAACTGGCGTATGTGTACCATATCTCAAGTCATCAAAGTTATGGGTGCTAACTACCTTCCACAGGCCACTAAAACCGGTAAACTCACGATAAAAACGACAGATATGGAAACTATCTACGACCTGGGCACCAAGATGATAGACGCGCTCTCTAAAGAAAAGGTTCTTGCAGGGGACGTGGTAGTGATCGACAAGACGTCAGGGAGGGTTTCAAAACTCGGCCGCTCGTATGCACGTTCAAGAGATTACGACGCCATGGGTGCAGACGTACGTCCAAGATTTTTGTGGTTGAATTCAAGCGGTGTTAATCGAAATCGCAGACAAAGTTTGTGCAATGTCCCGAGGGCGAAATCCAGAAACGAAAAGAGGTCGTACACACAGTATCATTACACGAGATTGACGTGATCAACAGTCGGACACAAGGCTTTCTTGCACTCTTCGCAGGAGATACGGGCGAGATTAAACCTGAGCTTCGTGACCAAATCAACTCCAAGGTTGCTGAATGGAGGGAAGAGGGCAAAGCAGAAATCGTGCCTGGCGTATGTCACCTCGTGATGACGGAGTTCCGTGACTAACGCTGAAATAGGTCCTCTTCATCGATGAAGTACACATGCTTGACATCGAGTGCTTTTCATTTTTAAACCGTGCGCTTGAGAACGAGTTGTCTCCTTTAGTGATTATGGCTTCGAATCGAGGGATGTCACGTATCCGCGGAACGAAGTTCAGAAGCCCGCACGGGCTACCCGTTGACCTGCTCGACCGTGTCCTCATCGTCAGTACGAAGCCTTATGCCGAAGAAGACATCCAACAGATCATTCAAATTCGGTGAGCCTTATTTTCCATGCTATACAATTTTGGTCTCACTAAAGCTATGAACACAGTTGCGATGAAGAGGACGTGACCCTAACGCAAGAAGCACAAAGCGTTCTTACCTCGATGGCAACATCCACGACTCTGCGCTACGCCCTCAACCTGATCTCCTGTGCGCAAGTAATCTCAAGAAAGCGGAAGGCGGGCGCAGTGGACGTCGAGGATCTTCGCCGAGCGTACACATATTTCATGGATGAAAAACGGAGTGTGCAGTGGCTGAAGGAGCAGCAAGGCAGCTTAGTGTTTGAGGAGGCGGATCAGGAGGATGCGGTTATGGGTGATGCGATGGAGGCGTAGTGTGCTACACTGCGTCAGGTGGGGTGACTGCTTCGGAGGGGGGATTTATTGTGTCGTGAGCAATCAGACTTGCTTGGCGGCATTTATCTGATAGTGCCCTAGGTTTTGCTATGTAGTGCATGTGCACAAGCGCAAGGTCCTCTTTGCTTGTCATACAATAAAATTTGTGTCATGTTTGTTCGTTAGACTGGTGAGTAGCTCGTCTGTGTTATAGACCGGTTAGTCGCCAGTCTAAGACGCGACTGTAACTGCAGCTTGCCTTGTAGATGTATTCAAGTGTATCTATCTCATATTCTACTTCAAAACCAGGTTTATTGTAGTGTCATCGTGCCCCGTCTAGTGAACATTAACTTAAATTTGCAACAAATCCATTCGCGGAATATCAAGCAAATATATTTTCAATCAACTACGACGAACACTGTTGACACTGACTGGAACAACGACTTCGAAAGCAAGAATGCAAATTGAAGCCAGAGATACAAGTGTTGGTGGAGTCCGGTATGTTGAAATGTAAGCAGCGAGGTCGAATGTACAATAGCGTAGGATGTGTATACGAGTAAGTGTGAGAATACGTGTCGGATACACGTCGAAGGTGGTCGGGAGGTAGCGAACGAGTGTAATGTGCAAGGAGTGTGGTGGAGCTATTAGCCATTTTATATTACAGGAAGCCAAAGCTGAAGCTGAAAGCAATGTATGATACGTGCCATACGAATCAGTCAAATTCCCATTGTGGCTGGGGTCTGCCGAGTGAGGAGCCTGAGGATTGGGGCTCATGGATTTATGTAGTATGATAGGAAGTACGGATTAGTGGAAAAACTCCTTACTGTCCTTCTCTGTTCCGCATGCGGTATCACAACCTTTGGACTCGATGTCCGCCATGTCGTAGTCATCGCAAGGGTCGTCAATGACAGACACGACGGTGGTCTCCACATTGACGTTCAAGTGTGCCTGGATGTCATCGTTAGCGCGGTTTGCCAGGCAAACAGAACCATATACGTACGTTCTTGGTGGGTGAGAGAGGGCCCAAGATACGTTGCTGTAACCCGCGAAATGAGACCCTTGAGTGTCACTACATGATGAATGAATAGAACACGAACCGATGATTTGTGAATATTCAGCGAGGCAGGGTACACATCAGCCTCACGCTGACTTGAGAAGGTACGGTCTGCACGCAAGCGCTTTCGTGTGTTCAGTCTAACAAATTTCAGTTGGCCTGTAGGGGAATATGTAGAATCTGACGCACGTGGCAAGAAGGGAGTTGGCATACACTGGTCACGACCATCAGTCATTAGTAAGATGAAGTCATCACATCACACATACGTTTTGCGATTGCGAAGTGCATTCCGAGGAAGATCAAGTTGTGTCGCATAACCATCCACTGTTTAATTGATGTATCAGAACACACTCCTCTCAACATAAATATTTCTTACGCAAATGAGGGATGCGATTGTGACAGCGCTGAAAGGAAATGTCAATGACACCTTGAATGGCGGCCTTAAGCACTCACCAAGTGAAACTTCCTGTCTCGAGTGTGTACAAAATCAATGAGTTGATGATGTGGTTCATGCTAATAATTCATCAGATGGTATGGACATGATGTAAAGAGAAATCATACGTTGCGAAACCAGTGCGACTCCGTCCAAGGAAGATTACCATGACCGTGGTTATGATGAATTCCACAGACGCAGATAGGGTGACACCGAGAGTGAATACCCACTAAATTACGGAGTGAGTTTTTGGGCGATGTCCTTGGGGTGTCCGCCCACTTACTGATGGGAATGGCTTGATGAATAGCGAGTAGTGGCGGAGTCGCATGCTACGTAGGATTGCATCAGGAATTAAAATACGATAAACATTCTGTGGGACCCACATTTCGGTGGTCGAAACTTGCAAGAACCCGGCATTAAGTATCAAAAGAAAAAAGAAATCGGGGCAACATACCACATGCAGATACTACGGTTTGATGATGAGCATAAACGATTGAAAATGAAAATGAAGTTACTCACGAAGACGCAAAAATGCCAAGAAGACCTGATCATCAAATATTAGATAGTGACGGCAATTTAATATGGCTGAACCACGTACAAGGGGTGCAGCGAAATACCACTTCTTTGTCACTGAAAGAAATTTAGTTGGGTGCACGGGAACCAGTCTCAACTACTGACGTTTACGGACTCTGTTCGCGAAGAAACTGCACAAGAACAAATATAAATAACAGCCATGACAATTCAATGTAGAAGCGACAAACCAGTGGACGAGGAAGGTGACTGCGGCAGTTATGGCTACAGAAAGCTATGTGAAGCATTGTTAGACAGGCCAGTTGAACACAACAGAGGGTACGAACACCTAAGGCCCTAAAGTGCAGTCGTACCATAAATTATTGCGGAAACAAGAGCATTCTGTCTGACTCACTTTGGTATGAGATCCATCAATTCTGGCTTGTCGAAATTTACGATGACGGATTCCCAGACAGAGATAATGATGAGAATTGTGTGCATCATGTCCAGTGCCCTGCACGACAGTAAGAAAGATTACAAACCATGTCACACTTATACACCCACCAGACGACCAAGACCTTGAGCATGTATAGAATCAGAAATGATCCCAGGGAGCAAGATATCGTCAAGCTCACCAATATTTTATTGTAGGCGCTATCGGAAGGGTAAAATTTGAAATACAGGACCGTTTGAACGAACACAATTCCAGTGAGGCTTGATACAGCGTGAGACGCGTTCAATTAAGAGACTAAACACTATTCACCCGCAGCCAATGCAAGTGCCCAGAAGGATCGCGCCATATACCGTCGCGACGGTGACTACGTCACCGGACATCTTGATTTGAGGTGGGGAGGTCTGGGGGAGAGTAAGGACAGTAAGTGGAAGCAGAAAAAAACAACCACAAAAAATGTTTGGGCAGACCAACACCTTTATGTAGGTACGTGATGATTAAAATTAATGTCGGAAAGCTGGGCGAGATCCAAGCTTCATGTTTGCTGATCTCGTCATCGCGAGTAATAGAATCCTTCTAGTTTGAAGAATTCAGTATACGGTAGCGGTACAGCCACATAACAGGGTCAGCCCTTTTCGTCGGTTACCGGTATCATGGGTTAAATCCCGTTGAATCTGATCTCCTTTCAAAGTGCATTTGAGATTTTAAAGCACGGTACCGACCTCTTTTTTTATGGTGCTAATAACATTTTAATCAGGTTGACAACTTGATCGTGAATATTATTATAGAGCTGGGGTTTGAATATTGCGCTATGGAGGCACCCACAGAACCCTCCAAATGAATTCCCACCTTCATCATACTCCAAGCGCCTCAGCACATGCACAAACGCCAAGTTTTGCTTTCTCGGCACCTGAAGCTCCCACCCTTCAACGAATAATCAGAAAACTCGCTGTGCGGTGTTGATTGTGCGGGAGGGGCTTTGGAGAGGCCGCGCTGGACGACTTTTCCACAGTGTAAAAGGGGACATGGCACCTAGCGCCTCGCTCATGCCTAGAAATAATATCGCCGCTGAGTTGCAAGCGTAATAATTCAATGCCGTAAGTGAATTCTCGCCGTCTCCTTCGGACGAATTGAGACTTCAAATATGAGAACTTTGGTGCAGCACTCAGGCTGGTGAGTCTCTATGCATCGGTCGATTCGTCACAACTCAAGTTCTTTAGTGCTTGTGGTTCGCCGAGGCCACCAAAGTCCAAGCACGACCGTATGGCATGTGTATACGTATGTGTGCCTGCCGAAGCGATTTCTAATCCAGAGTTCAGCCTAACAAGCTGCGTGCCAATCAGAAGCCATATGCAAACATGAAGAAATGTTGAGCCTGATAACAATAACATATATGCATGCTGACTCTCTCATAATTATTAAAATGACCTCTAGATCTGAACAAAAAAGCTTGACAGCTTCCATCATTCGGTCCGATTGCTGCCTGCAGGCTAACATGAACAATCGAACCTTATCAGCTCGTATAGCACTCCACTTTTGAAATGATCGATTTGGCTATTATCAGCCTTCAGATCAACGTTCCAGTAAGCTTCGCAAATCTAAGGGAATGATATTAGTACTAATGATCTGAGCTTCTTGCTGCATTATAATACACAAAGTTGAGTAGGAGTGTACGGCATTGCATAGAATTGAGTGGTGTTAACGTTCATCATTACTATCGCCAAATGGTAGTTGTCTTCATTCTCATCGCTAAATGGTCTACCAGCTGGTTTACGGAACTAGTCACTCGGTGGTCTCGGACGGAGCGCTTCAGGGTTCGGAGGAAGCTATGGCGCGAGCCTTGGGCGCTTGTCTATATTTTCTGTTGTTCTCCCATTTTATTGAGCTGTCACTAATCTGTCAGACTGTCACTCAACAGCAATCCGTATCCTTAAAAAGTAACAGGGATTTATCAAGGATCTTATGACCAAGTACTGACTCGAAGTGGTCGATAAACTGCACAAAATAAATTTCAATTGCCTCCATACTCATTTAGCGTGCCTGGTTGCTTCCCCCGGACTCATCCGCATTGCCGAGAATTGGCCAGAATTCGGTTGAAGTGTTCGATTCGATTCAACATCCCCATTGCATTAACCAAACAGTATTAATACCTCGCACAGCTGCTGGCCGCAAGCTAAAAGCTAATCGGATGCGTTTCATCAATAGTCGGTGCAAGCAGCACGGCGACACCCGCTCGGCAAAGTCTGACAGGCGCTAACACAAGTGGCGCCGCAGCTCCGTCAGCCACGGTGGAGATTCCCGAGGTACTTATCGTACATAGAGTAAAAAGTTGTGGAGATCGTCGAGAATCATTTGGGAATAGGGAGGACTTAGTTAGGATTATTACTGATGTGTGGATGAGACACTACCATGTAATAATGGCCAGTTCCTGTGTTACATGAAATTCATATCAGAGTCACTAACATGAAGCAAGAAGTATGAATTTTCCATACCGCAGCTTCTGTACGTTTCCGGTATTGGGGTGAAGATATAAAGCCATGGAACGAGAACATTTCGTTCCCAGAACCAACACCTCCAAAACCCAGAAATCGATAGGCGATGGACAACCAGAGACCATCACAAGCACCGCAGAACAAGGCCAACTTGCAGCGAGACTATCGCGAGAGGGAGCGGCTCGCCTTTCGCAATCTGCTGGGGGCCGTAAACGAAGTCGAGCCTACTAATGCTCACTCGCGGCGCGAGATTTTGAGAAGAGGTGAGCATCTTGAAGTCCACTCATTGCAAAGCTGACGAGAAGCAAAAGCGGCTGAGTGTCTCCGACGCCTGGGGCAAGAACAAGTTGACCTGCAACAGCAGCTCGGGATGGTCCCCAATAATGCTGCGGAAGGTAAGATGCTTTGCGCTCACGTGTACTTCGGACTGAGTTGGCGCATGCAGCTTTTACATTGTCCGACGAAGATTTCGCGTGGTTACAAAGTTATTTGGCTCAACCGC
Source organism: Suillus brevipes Sb2 (assembly GCA_011800875.2). Classification (NCBI taxonomy): domain Eukaryota; kingdom Fungi; phylum Basidiomycota; class Agaricomycetes; order Boletales; family Suillaceae; genus Suillus; species Suillus brevipes. Next base: position 21,798 of record JRHT02000035.1, on the reverse strand, counting down.
AACATCCTGGTGAGCAGCCAGAAGGATCAGGAGGGCCGTACGGAGGTGGAGCCTAAGTGAGAGCGTATACGAACACCTTTGGAAGATGAATGGGGGCTCAAACACACGTAGCAGCACCGTGATCGGAAGTGAAATGGATACCGAGGATTAGAGTTGTGACAATTAAACACATGTACTTAGTATTACGCACAAGATTAGCGACCCCTGGGTGACTCATTGTTTCGAGTGGCTCCGATGCCTCCTGCATCAAGTCATTCTTTTGGTGAAACGTTATAAACGAAGGGTGACTGACCAGTTAGCCCACAGCAACTTGACCTCTATTGACTCATTGTCTTGAGCATTTCTGATGCCTCCCCCATCGAATTATAGATCTATTGGACCGACCGCGTTCCTGAAGGCGCCCATCAATGAAAAGCTGTTACATGTCTATGGCGTTCCAGGAAGATAGTTGTGGCGGCACGCGAAAATTTCAAATTCATGAGGCCTGCAAGGGTGTCAGCGATAAGGGTGAGAGGGTGACCCGTATGTGATATCTCAAACAAAAAATGTCTGTTGTCTCTTCTGAGAAGCCCGAACGGACTGGCTGCGGGGCAGCGTGGCTGGGGACACGATTAGCGGTGTCCCTATCGTTGAATCATTTGCACGCAGCTTGCCTGCAGTCGTCCTAGTTACGTCACGATACGACGACCAGCCAGTCGAGACTTGCACTTTTCCGAGTCTGTGTTCAACTTCACTCAGCATGCATACAATTGCGCAGGTGTTTGCGTGCCAGCGCGCACTTTCGGAAACTACCCATTGCCACCCCTCAGCTCTTCGCGAACCAAATTTCTATCAGAATTTTATCCACTTCCCCCGGGCCAAATCTTTCGTTACATCGGTCTCTTCCTGGATCCGAGTCTCCGAGAGGCTCAGCCAGCCCTGCAGTCTGTGTGATGGCGGAGATCAATTACAAGAACAACGGCCAGCCAGAAGAAGAAAAAACAGAACAACTTGATCAACATGCAATTTCATTTGACTGGAAGACTGGAAAGCGCTGGCCCATCCGATTCATCCCTGTCTGCTCTCAACAGATTCATTTCGCTTGGAGGCCTCCTGTCGCGCCCATAACAAGTCGGAAATTATCATGAATCGTAAGCAGAGCTGCGGAGGAAAGTCGTAAGTGATGGGTTCATCATGATGCACCTCGGCCTTACTAAATCGGCCTGACAGGTTTATGTGTTTTTGATTCACTGTCCGTAATACGCGGTTTTCCGGTAGAAGATTACCTACGAGTTCAGCGCTGCAGTTAATGGTCGAACCAGACGGTGTCTTTGACCCTTCCGGTTATACGTAGTAAGTTACTGCATATGTGTGTCTTAAGAAGTGAGTCGAATCAATTTCATTCTGGCCCTTCGCGTAAAGTGCAACCCTCGTGCCCAGTCCTACTTTGACAGGACAGCGCGTGAGGGTTAGCTGCTGATATTGCAAGTCGGGGCCCATCGCATGGAGCAGGCGCGCTGTGGCCAGAATGTCGACGCAAAGTCGAGTCAGGTACTTTCTTCGCACGATGAAGTAGCAGTGATCTTGAAGTCAGCTGGACCTATCTGCGTGCGTGAAGTGGTATAAGTTTAAGGTCCCATTTCCACGCATTCACACTCCTCCGAGTCTCCTTTGCAGTCCAATTCTCGCAGCAGTAAGTTTACCCATTGTTTCGTGTTAGCCGGTTTGACGTGATTGCGGCTCTCATTACATCAGTATGCCTGGAACTACTCTTCCCCCTTTTCCGGATGATGTTCGAACACATCCGCTCTTGATTATTGATTATGAGCTTATCAAGGCTGGAGACAGGGATGAAATTGATCGATTGTGGGAGGCTGCGACGATGCTCGGATTCTGGTAGTACGTGATAAGAGTTAGATCTTTTGCCGAACGTGAATTGGACCTACTGGATTCTTTGGACAGTTTGAAGAACCATGGCGCAGATCAAGAAGTCAACGACATGTTTGATGTAGGTGCCGAGACACTGGCTTTACCCCTCGAAGAACGTATGAAGTTCGAGCAAGGGGACAATGGACAATCTTTCGGGTCCGTCATTAATATGGCTCACAAGCATACCTTATCCTTATCTTATCTGGATTTTGGAACAGATACAAGAAAGTGGGGGCTCAGGCGATCGATGGAACGGGCACGTATTTCCAGACCAGATCACTGTCAATATACTGACAGAAATCCAGGCAAATTCGTGGACAATATCGAGTTCATAAATGTCTCTAAAGACGATGCACTCGCGTATCCACAGGTCGTTCACCTCACTTATCCATCGACCATAAACGCTCGCATGGAAAACACGGTTGCACCATTCGTCCGCAAGTCTCTTGATGTGACGTATGTTACGTTGAATATATTTAATGATAAGCTTGGACTGCCAGAGGGGACTTTGGAGAGCCTGCATGCCATGGATGACCACAGTGCTTGCGAGGTCAGATGCACTCGCAGCCCCCCTCTGCAGGACAAGGCAGCGATGAACAGGGCTATGCTAGCTGCCCACACTGATTTCGGCAGTCTGGTGGGTCGCTCGATATGTGCTGGTGTAGTATTGACGGAAATTTTCGTGTCGCCAGACCATCTTGCACAATCGGCTTGGCGGACTCCAAGTGATGCCCCCGGGTCATGACGAGTGGTCCTACATTCGAGTAAGCACGAATCTCTTACCCGTGGCAGTCGCTCACCAACGCATAGCCCATCCCTGGGCATGCTATTTGCAATGTTGCGGATGCGCTATCTCTTTTTAGTGGAGGCATCCTGCAATCCAACATTCACCGCGTTGTGTATGTACATGCCAGTGAAGACTTGCATGCACAAACTTGCTAATGTTTCGAACCATCGCGGATAGTCCACCTCCCGGTGCACAGGCAGAATATGAGCGGTGGTCCCTGGTTTTCTTTACCCGTCCGACCAGCTCGAAAGTTCTTCGGGCTCTGGTTGAATCCAGTCCCATTATCGCAGATGCTGTGAAGAAGCGACCTGACAAAAACTTTGAAAGTGGTTCTACTGCTGCCGAGTGGCTTGCAAGAAGAGTCAGGAATCAGAGAATTAACAACAGGAGGGTGAGAATTCCTCTAGTGCGCCAGTTGTTGTGTTATGATCATTGATGCCGACACATTGCAGGGACCAGATACATGGGCTGCAAGCCGTGGCACCGAGCATACTCCAACGGCAGCCTAGGTTGCTGATGATCTGTACTGTTTGACGACTAGTTTAAGTCGGCTTGGAGATACTTTCTATGAGTCAGGTTCTATGCGGATATTTTGAGAATATGATTTACTTACAAGAACTTGTTCTTTGCATAAGTTCTGAGTGGTGTCCAAGGCTTCACGCTCGACTCGGCCTTTTAGGTTCCCCGAGGTGTGTCGCCCTGTCACGAGCAGGAGATGGGTACGCAGTCCATAGGGAAGTTCCCTTCGCTTCAGAACATGAGAATTTACTGTCTGAGTGATTGTGTAAAGTGGAACCAGGAAACGAGCGATTACTTCATACAATTCAGCTCTTACTAGGCAATGATTAACACATGCCATGCCCGACTGAAGGCTGCATGAACCAGTATAGCTATGTTGCGATCTAAGGCGTGAAGCGGCGGGAATTGGACAGTACTGATGACAAGTGGGTGGACTAAAAAGTTCAACCGGTCGGGAGTGTGGTGGCGATCAATCGATCAATGGTGTATATTTGGTACTAAGCAGCGGATCGATTAAGGGTTTGGTTATTCATGATGCAGGCAACTTGAAGTATCAGGACGTACATCGAGTGGTCGCAAAAATGAATGGTGGAAACTCACTCATATTGCGATTTTCTGGACCGTTCGACGAATATATGGGCATACAACGAGAACGATGGTGACTTCAGGTGAGCACGAAAGCCTAGCACAGATATTATTGAAGAGGTCAAGGACAGGTGGAAAAAAAATAAGGCGGCTGGTCACGAGTTCTACATAACAGACGGGCCGAATTGTGTGAGATGGTTGTCCTCCGCGGTCAGAACGGCGGCTGCAAGTACTACGACTTGAATTCGCTGCCTCACCTGATCCGCAAAATCAAACGAAGCATGTGGGCCCGTGCCGGTGACTGTGCCCATGATCAGTTTTTGATTTTCCCTCGAATTCAGTGCTCATGGGGTTAATGTCGTCTTCTCGAACCCCCGCTCTCGCATCGTTTATAATGTCACATTCGTCAGGTTGTGTCTTTTCATACCCTGGTCAAAGATATCTATCACGACGCGATCAATGGCACTGAAACTGTCTACAAAGGCCAATCTATTGGCTACTAGTAGTATCTTGCAGCTTTTGCTTGCGCTACAAGCGTTAGCTTCTCCAGTGGCCACCCCAACTGCATCTACAGTCAACTTGGGTTACGCCCAGTACCAGGGGTCAGTTGACACAGCGACAAATATCACCAGCTTTTTTGGAATACGGTATGCAGCTCCTCCACTCGGTACGTCCAGTATTGGTTGTGTGCTGTATGCAATATCAGCTCACGCACTAAATCCACAGGCGATTTGAGATGGGCAGCCCCACAGCCTCCATCGACCGTCTCTGGGGTTCAGCAAGCTACTACAGAACCAAATGCATGCTACCAAGCACTCGTGGGCAACTCTTCGACAAATCCTTTTGAAAGCACCTCTATGAGGAAAAGGGCTGTCAGTCAGTCGGAAGATTGTTTATTCTTGAAGTAAGCCTTGTAAAGGAATGCTGATGTGGGCATTGGCGATTGATGGTTACATCCGGTAGTGTATACACTCCTGGAAGTGGAGTGGTGGCTACTCCGGCAGGAGGGCTTCCAGTTGTCGTCTGGATTCACGGAGGAGGGTATATTGAAGGAGCTGCAAGCACATTTAATGGCGCAGATCTAATTAAGGAATCGAACTATGGTGTCGTCACTGTCTTAGTTCAATACCGCCTTGGTTTATTCGGTATGTGTTTGCTGCTTCCTCTGGTTTTCAGTACACTCAGGTGTATACACTGCATATTAGGTTTTCTTTCTGGAGAAGCAGTCAAACAAGGGGGTGCACTCAATGCTGGAATACGTAGGTAATGATCACGATCTCAGACTCAGCTGAACTTAATGTTTCAAGTCGACCAAAATTACGCATTGCAATGGGTGCAGGCTTACGTGAATACAAATATTTGCTTGCTTGTTGTACTTTAGCTGATCGGAACTTTCTTGATAGATAAGCAACTTTGGCGGCGACCCCACGAAGGTCACGATTTGGGGAGAGTCCGCTGGTGAGTTGCGCTAGGTACTCGTCGTCATCATTCTTTATCATTCATCGTTTCAGGTGCTGGTTCCGTAATACAACATCTGGTTGCTCATGGAGGAAACACGCAGCCTCCCCTCTTCAGTGCCGCTATGACGAGTTCTACGTTCTTGCCACCCCAATACAATTATAATGACCGAATTCCGGAGGTGATTTCAGTTCATGAGGTCAATGTCTGCATGTTCCTGAATGCCACTACCAGATGTTGTACAGTGAGGTCGTCAATGGAACAAAGTAAATTATCTCACCAGTAAAATTTGGCGATTCTCAATCTAATCCCTCAACTCTCAGCTGCACCTCAAGTTCGGATACCCTCTCTTGTTTGCGTGCCGCAGACGTCAGTACGTTGCAAACCCTGAACTATAACATCAACATCGACGGCTTCTTTGGCACGTTCGTATTTGTCGCTGTTGTGGATGGCACCTTCATCGTGGAACGGCCTACCGTGACGATAAACAGGGGTCGTTTGAATGGCGTATGATCTCTGAATCCATCTATCTTACAACAGGACTGAGGCCCTTTTTCATTTAGAATTATCTTCTTGCTATAACCAATTCGCACGAGGGAAACATTTTCGTGGATCAAACAACGACTTTGGATGTCGCAGATTACGTCAAGACGCTTTTCCCGACGTTCGGTTCTGCTCAGGTTGCTGGAGCAGTGGCAATGTACCAGAACCAAGGAAGCAACGTTAATCAGGCAAACCTTGTGATGGGCGATTGTATGTGTGTCTTTGAATTATCCCTATCCCTTATTTCATGAGTCAAATTAGCGATATTCGTTTGCCCGACGTATTATCTCCTCTCAGCATTTGGAGAGCGGGCTTGGAAGGTAAGCTCAAGGCAATTCGCAATATACGCGCGCTTAACACTAGCAGGGCGAGTTTGCAATTCCAGCAGGCCTGCATGGAACTGATATCGCATACTACTTCACATCGTATCAGTAAGTCAAAGCAATGGGTCACTTCTAACTCTGATCGCATACTGTTTCAGGAATGGTCCTGCATACAACAATTCGCAGTTCATCACTGCTTTCTCGAATTCATTCATGGCTATGGCTATGTCAAATACTCCTGACGATAGATACACCCCGGGTGATATCACTCCTTCCTGGAGACCTTGGAAGCAAGGTCTCGAGGAGATGATGTTCAACGAAACATCCGCGGGAGTACCTGATGTTTACACTTTCAAGACGGATATGACCGTGCTGGAGCGTTGCGCGTGAGTACTGCATATTTGCGATGAGCCGAGGTGCTGAGCTAAAGGCATGTAGCTACTGGCGAAACGTGTCAGCGTACTCGGCGCAGTGAATGGAAAACATGCTCGGTTATGTTTGCTAACCGAAAAGTTGAGGTAACAGTGCGACATATACTTCGATAAGCAGCTGGATACCAATGTTTATGGACGCAGTAGAATGGCTTTGCAGAGAGACTTGTGTTAACAAAAGATGTATTGTATTATATGGTGTTGGCAATAACTACGGTCCTTGTATGGGTGTACACTGGACCTTTGTCACGGTGAACCCGGTACAGCGTTGTTTACCATTATATTACGCATGTCGCATAAGCTTGCGGAATCAATCACTCAAATGCAACATATTACAAGAGCTCTCGGCAACCTTGGCCTCGCCACCGAGTCAATGGGCTGGGTTGATGCCCGACAGTACTCAAGACCAAGACCATGTACACCGATGCGTTGAGAGCGATGTCCACGCACTGATCGGACGATCCATAGGTCCGTGAATTGTTCATGATCAATAAGGCGAGTAAAATATCTACAGTCGAGTGTTGGGTTAGAGGGGCGTTATCGAAAAAAAAATCGAATTGAGTAATCGCAGTAGTGTATGCCACCTTGCATCATGAGGGAAGACGGCTTGTACGTGCACGCTACACGAGACCGCCAGCTTGCCTTCAACATGCCATTATCATTCAGAAAATCAGTATCCGATAGTATGTGTAAGAAATCGGGGTTGGTACTTAGCGGTACGTGCCTATAAAGATCTTTCGCTCTGTAATGTCAACAGCAAGAGCGACGGGAGAGCCAACGTATCTCAAATAACCTGTACCCAACCTCATCCGCACGACCAATTCCCTCGTGACGCCCCACATCCTCCTTATGCAACACCGCCAGCTTCATCTCCTCACCACATCCCTCATTTCTCGAACAGCCACATCCTCCGTCTGGAAACACATCATCCACAGTTTCCCACAAGCCGTCGTGCCTCCCGGAAGAACGCATTGCGATAATTAACCAAAATACCCCTCCCTTCTTCAACATTTTCTCCACGCAATTTTTGATCCACCTGGCATGCTCAGGGTGATACACCACGTCTGCACCAATGATAACATCGTAGGGCTCGAGCGGAGGTGGCCTGGACCAGTCCAGTGACTCGATTTGAACGGAGACATTATTGGTCTTCACATTCTGCAGTAAGTTATCGAGAACCGCAGAGTGATAGTCTGTTGCCACAATTGTGGCATCGACCCCCATGCGTTCGAGAAGTCGTGCGGTAGCGATACTAAGAAGTCCCGTGCCTGCACCTAGCTCGAGAACGCGCAAGGGTGCAGTCCTTTGTGGGATGCTCATGTATCGAGCAGGGTTCGCGCAAATGCGTTCAGCGAAAATGATAGCGCTTGCCCAACTTTGCAAACCCACAGATGTATGATCCGTGGGCGTGAGTGGAGCATCATTCAGCTCGATCTTGATGGGCTTGCCTCCAGCACCAAAAGGAAAAATAAATTGTCGCGTAAGAGCATCCTCTTGTTGCTCATCGTCGCCAGCAAAGCATGCAAGAAGCTTGCTTGCTTGCTCTATAACGGATAGACGCACGAGCTCCTCTTGTTCTGAGGCGATATCGAGTGCGTACATCCATATATCGGATCGCTTTATGAGCCCTGTGAGCCATATGATAGCAAAATTTCGTTCAAGCTCGTCTGAACGCAGGACGTCTGTGTCCAAGCCTTCAGCTTCGCTTTCTAGATCTCCTTCCATTTCCGCCTCGTCTTCTTCGGAGGCATAACCGGAGTCCGGGACGCCATCGCTATGATTCAAGCGTCCCGTCCGCTTTGGGTGAGGTACGTGTACCGTGTTAGATATGTCCTGCCTCAATGCAGGCACAGCATTTGTTGGCCGCGTCATCTTTGGATGACGTGCTGCTGCGGGGAAGTAAAGATTCTTCAACTCTTGCAGGGCATCTTGCATAGAGGCAGTGGTGTGGGTGGAAAGTATAGTGAGTGGTGGAAGAAAGGAAGTCGGAGGGCGGAAGTAGGTCATGATCTGTTCGTCCGAATGGGATATATGGTAGATGTTGAATACGATGTCGATTATACGATATCGTCCGATAAACGAAACCTCGATAGACAGTCTAGTAGGGGTATTTGTACACCGAGTCTATGTGCACAGTAAGATCTATATCCGAGTCGCCCAGAGAAGATGGTCCCGATAGTGAAAACCTTCTATATGTCTACTATGTTCGTTGAAAAAAAATGTTAGTCTCTAAAAACAACGCAGGCTCTTTACAAAAAGTAAGCTAGAGCCTGCGTTGCTATTGAACAAGGGGAAGCATTGGGAACAGCATGGTGAGAGACGTCAAGTTGGGAGAAGAGAACAACTTTGGCAGGCAGTGGCACGTTGTTTGGAAAGGTTTTGATGATAAGATAAGATCATACTACTGACTCGGAGATACTACACTTAGTCGTCGATTTATCGACGCATATTAGGATCTACGCCTTAATCAGTTCAGAAACTTCAGATGGATGTTCAGTCCAGGGAACTCACGGTGACTTACAAAATTGTCCCACCGCCATCTATGGTGGCTCCATCATCCCTTTCGCAGGAGACAACTCATAGGTTTCCTATCGTACCTCTGCCTGGCTTAGAATCGAAAGAGGACACTGACTCGCTGAAGAGATATTATACGTCTCTGCGAGCGTCAATCACAGAAGCTCGCACAAAACTCGGAGAAGAGTTGACTGCTTGGAGGGATGCAGTAGGAAATGCAGAACTTGGAAAAGAAAAGTCTGTAAAAGCTGAAGCCGACGATGAAGGAGAGGAAGAGGAGAACGCAGAGGAATGACATTTAATTGGATAGGGATCGTACACGTGGTCCTCTCAGTGAGCGAAGGTAATTTCATTTTCCATCTGCAGCGATTTATCTTTTTCTCAAATGCCCACTCACACAGTACTACAGGTTCTGGTCCTGAATATAGCATACAATTGCAGTGCAGCACGCCCAGTGAAATGGTCGTCACAGAAACAATCAAGCCTTCCCCTTCCGCCTCAACATTTCCTCTTCCTCGGCTTTGAGTTCTGCATCTACCTTGGCTCCTTTCGATGGCTCGTTCCCGTGAGAAGTGGCTGGTCCAAGAGGATTGACGTTAGGATCCGCGAGGGGGTTCGTTGATTCCTCGCTACGCGAGTGCTTGATGGCAGCAGCGAGCCGATTTCCTATGCTCCGTTCGTCTCTGTTTGTCAGTTGTAAATTTTGGAGCGGTGCCCACGGACTAGGATCATACTTGGAATCAAGATCCTGGTGTACGTGTTCCTGTCCCTCATCATACTTCTGTTTCGGGTTCTTGTCTGTTTCTTTTGACATTCTGTTAAGCCTATCAGATATCAAGGTGAATGCACTTTGCAGTTCAGGACTTACCTTTGCTCATTCGATTCGTATACCTGAGGATTCCCGACGTTGGACATCATAGCTCCAGAACGTGCTGACATTTTGATTGTGTGGTATTTGGGGATGGAAGATATTGTTAAGTCGGCAAGAGTATGTTTGCCTGCTTTATACTCTTCAACCAGCGTGACGTCAAACGGAGAAGGCTCGATCGGGATTCAGACGGACGCCATCACGATGTCGAGGACTTCTGTAACATTCGAGGCTTAGCCACCAGTCTGCAGACAAATCATGATATCGATCAAAACCGGAAAGCCATGCTCGCACTCGCCATCGAGTCTCGACGCCGGCCCGATTATCAAAGGGAATTGCCAGCTTGCTACAGGTAACCTGAGTGTAATATGCAGTCACTTCCCCCTTGCTCGTACGGCCGCCTTTGCACTAGATGACGTCCAATGGGTTTCTAGAAGCCAACGAGGCGGAGACCTGGACAATTGGAAGCGATGTATGAGCCATGTACTGACAGGTGTCATTAACGACATATCGTTCGTACTGCTCTTAAAAGTGGTTCGCTCAAGAAGCTATGGTACTAGACCACCATAAGTGCTTTCGTGTGTGATGTGCGTTGTGCTCGAGACGGAGACCACGAATGGAGTATCTCGCATGCATCGATCGTCATGATATCTTGCGTTTGATCGACTTTTGTGGCTCTCACGTTTTCGCCTCGTACAACCAGCCGTGACTGGCTGAAGGCAATGACTCACTTTTCGAGAAATCTCTAGTTGAGGGGCTCGAATGTTTAGCAGGAGCGCAAACGTTGCAGGTCAACCTTCTCCAACAGCGAGGGAGCCGAGTTCTTCAGACCATTAATTAGGATCTGCCATCCACGTGAAATACGATGAAGAGGAAAGATTGTACATTCAGTATTTCACAACTAACAATCTATTATAGAGGAGAAATCAGTGGGGGAGGGCAGTGTGCAGATGTAATCTTGCCTCGACTCGAGAGTTCAGATCGTTCAGACCTTGATGGGCTGCACCTGGGACTGGTGTAGTTTAGCTTGCATTGCATTAATGAGGTATCTCATATTCTCCTGCTTCTGTGTCGTTTCTTGTAGCGTATCAGGCTATAGTGTCATATTATTGCATTATTACAGGCTAGTTAGAAGACACTTATTGTGCATTAACAACGAGGGCCTGGATGATGCATTACTTGCTGCTTCTGTGATGCATTATCAATGGCAAATAGTATATACTAATGCATTAAATCATTCTCCCTTCTGTTATATAGCAGCGCTTGCTGAGATCTGCTGCCACTTTCCCTCCTTCGTATACTACTCTCCTGCTATGCCTATCTGGAGTTTTCAGGCCTCTATCCTTGGCGAGCCCAGCGCAAGGATCAAAAATGGAAACATAAATTCGTAACGACGTGTCATCCCTTGACAAACTTTTCAGACAGCGGCCTGTGAGCTCTTCCATCTCTTTCACTACTACTTAAACATATTTACCATGGCAAAGGGCAAGAAAAACGAGTCAGTGGCAGGTAGTGGCTCTCCTACTAGTTCTCCGTCTCGCTTTCCATAGACTCGCATCATCCTGTATCTGTCTCGAGCAATCGCATAGTCTATGAGGCAATACAATTGGTGTTCCGTCAGCAAAGTTAACAACAGAGACTAGCGTCACCCACATCAGACAGTGCAGTGTCTCAAGCATTTAAGACAGCAACGTTCAGCGCGAGGGAAGGACAGATCTACAAAATGAGCGTCTCCTAGAGTCAACATTGATGGACACGGAAGTGGGCTGTGGTGGACGAGATGGGGATGAGGTTGACAATTTTCGTGAACGGTTTGGATTGGGGCGACGAAAGGTCTGAATTGCGCAAGGCGTCAGTGGTCGTCACTATCAGGTGAAAAAGCGCTGCATACGTGTCGTGACATGATCAGCTTCGCCGGCCTCATCAAGGTCAGACAGAACACCACGCTGCTCGAATCTGCAACGAAGGCTGACAGCAAGGTTGTTGAGAGGTGCGATTCGATTAGAATGACCGGGAGGTAGGATATTCAGCGCAGCTCGATTGAGTTCAATGGCTTCATCAAGATCAGACAGCAAGGATTCACACAGGATCGAAAGAACTGAAAGTGGTTAACATTGTAGCAAATGACATTGTAAAGTATGTTGAAAACGAGTGAATAAACTAAGACCGTCTTTTCTTTCTAGATGAATGTTAGTCCAGCTAATTCCAGTCACAAGGCCGAAAAGCTTACTTGTTTGTAGTGCTGATAGCAGCGGCTCCCTTCCTTTTCATACTACTGGCAGATCCAACATTCTCTTTACCTAGATGAACCTCTACCTGGGCTGACAATGGGGCGATACGAGATGCCGAAGATCCAATAGCATTAAGTGCCTGCTCACGTTTTGATGGTACATGACGGCGCAGTGTTCGACGTGGGCCGTCTGAGTCAGCCTGCGGGTCTAGTGATTGGTGTACGAGAGCCTGAGGTGCTGAAGGTTTGTGAAGCGGCAAGGGTATCGTGATGTCAGAGTCCGAATTCAAGCTGATGGGTGTTTCATCGAGAAGTGGCAAGGGTATAGCGGTGACCGAGTCTGAGCTTAAGCCGGTGGGTGTTTCGTCGAGAATCGGGTAAGCAGGGCTAGGGCTTGAACGAGGCAAGAACTTCTCATAGTCAAAGTCTGTGAGAGAAAAATTGAATTCACACCCAGAGCCCCCACTCGCAGCTGTTGATGGGAATGGAAAGTCGTTGAGTTCAGACCCAGGCTCTGAACTGAAGCTGGAGGCACCAGGATATGGCGCTAATGAAGGGAAGTGTAGGGCGTCGAGATCCTGTTGTGTTACGGTAGAGAGCAGCCTGTCAAAATCGGCGAGGTCAGCTGCGCTGAAGGCAGTTGGGACCTGTGGGTATTCGAAGTCGTTGTCGTTCCCCTGAGTGTTGCGAATAGGAGTTGATGGAACACTAGGCACCGCTGGTATGTCGTCCATGAACGAGTAATCCTGATGCATTGAGGCAAGAGAAAGTGATGCATTAGTGGTGTTCCTGAGTCAATGATGCATTACTTACAAAGGTATACATCGAGTCAGAGGACGTTGTAAGGCCTGAAGTAGCATTTTCCTGATGCATTAATGTAATGCATTAGTATTGGTCCGCTTCGATGTAGTGCATTACTCACTGCCCTTTGCGCAACATTATAAGAGTCTTCCTCGTCGCTTCGAACATCCCCATCATCTTCTGCCTTGTCCTCACTGTCTTGAATATCCTCCGAGTCCCTTCCTTCGGCCTCCGAGTCATCCACTCCACTGTGCCTGTCAGATGAGTTCTCTGCCCTCGCTAATACTTCCATATTATCATCATGGGCTGAGTGCGAAAGTTCTAGTCAGTCCATCATTTTTTTCCAATGGCCAAAACACTTACCAAGTGCCTCATTCACGAATGTAGCATATGCAGCTCGAACGTCCGTGAATTTAGGGTAGTGAGCTGAGAAATCTACTCCTTCTGCGGTGTCTCCAATGTGGAAGCTGAGGCTTGGTAAGCTAATCGACCCGTGAGAGACTTTGCAAAGACTTACTCTAGAACGACTGCTTCTCCTGTGATAGGGTTTCGTCCGCCAGCGATACAAGTAAACTTGAGGCCGCCAGTTTTGTGAGACAGGTGCCGGAAAACACAATCGAGGTGTCCTGCAAGCTCCAAAAAAGCCCTGGGATATATGTCAGCTTGCGCTACAGTATCTATCATAGGAAGTAGGTGCGTACTTAGTTTTCGTTTCGTCATCAACTTCCTCGACGATCCCAGCTTTGTTCAGCTCGCGACTTTGTCTCCACTTCTTTAGGGCTACTTGGTGCCTTCGCCTTACCTCTGCTTTAATTTCTTCAGGTTCTTTGGCGTATTTATCGCGGGTGACAATCCTTCGCATCAATAATTTGTCGCCACGTGAAGTGACGGTCTCAGAGGCAATCAACGCATCAGCCTCGGCTTTGACGCGATCCTCGTAATGCATTTGTGAGTAGACTTCGACTTCTTGTGGAGCACGTGTCCCTCTCATTTCATCCCCACCAGCCAATGTAGTATTGAGCCTCAAAACACCAGATCCGCCCGAGCGGGCCAGACGCGCGACATTTGTACGCCACCGAAACCAATTTTTAAGCGCCTCGAATTTTTTTTAATAAGGTACATGCTTCGTGATGGAATGGTGCAACTCACGGATTGTCGCTTCAGGATTGCTTGTGCCACGCGAGACTTTTGTTCATCACTGAGCTCGACGTCCTGTGGGATATCAGTTAAACGCGCTCTCTCCGGCCAACGGCTTAAAAATTCGCGTGTCATTGTATTCCAAAAGGTGTGGTAAACTTTTGTTGCCTGACAGGCAATGTAGGCAGGGAGCTGACTTTGAAGGAAGACCTCCTCCTCAGGAGTGGTCCAAGTTTTTGGGCCTCGACGAGGCATTGCAATTTGAGGGGGAAAGGATGAGTGGCTGGTTTCAATAAAAAATGGCCGTTTTTTTTTCTACTACAAGTCAAAGGTCCGATAGTTAAGGTTTTGCAATAAATTATATTCTGTTCGTGTTACTGTGTGGTCTGGATGAAGTACATTACGCACTGGGCTCTTTGACATGGGCGCAAATTGATTATATTGATTGTAATGAGGTCACAGTATCCTCTTTCGTACTAGTATAAGTATGAAGGGAGCCTTTCCGGCCAAAGCACTCCTTGCAGCCCCATCGCTGAGCACATCGGGTAATGCCTGCCCGATCTTGTATGTCAAGGGCAGCTCCTTCTTCGCGAGCTCCACACAGTGCCGCAGGACAAAGTTCGAAAAGAAGCTGAGGAGGTGTGGTGCGTTAACGAGGTTCCTCTCCGACCTACGAGAGATACTTCAATGAGAAACACGTCGAAAATCATTATGAGATACAGACCAGATGAGGCCTTGTTCATGCATGTAAGACGATAGGAAAATCGTCACCGACTTCTCTGGGTCGTTCAAGAACACGATCAGCTTCTCCTCGCGTTGTTCCTCCAGATCAGTTTTGCGTGCCTGCAAAGTACCTTCATCGTCGTCATTATCGTCCAACTCAACAGAGTAAGCTGAGCGAGCAGGATCATCTGAGGGAAGAATTGATTCAGAGGTGTCCTTCGTGTCGGTCTGGATATCAGTAGGGCCGTCGTCGTTGTCATTGTCGTCATCTGCTTCTCCCTCCTTGCTTGATTTACGGTAGACACTTGGACTGACAAGGAGTCCAACATACAGACGGAACTTTGAAGAGGCGTGAGGCTGGTACAAGCGCAAAGATGAAAATAACTACCTGGTCCCAAAGCTGGCTGACCCCAGAAGTGATCGGCAGCCAAGTACGATTGACCCGAAAGTCGTTTGCAGCATGAAAGAGACGATCCACATGGGAGATATTCCTAGCAGATATATCAGTAACAATTCACAATATCGTGGACCTCAAGATGGGATCAAAGGCGATAACAAACGACCTACGAATCGAACTTGCCCTTCGTGATATGCAGATCTTCACCTTCCTCCCACTCTTCGTACCACGGGACCTTCCTTGCAGGCGCACCTTCTGCAGCAGCGGTCTTCTTCTTGCGCTTCCTCTTGTGTGTATTGCTTTTACACTCATCAGTTGAATGCTTCACGCGCAACTCGACAGTGGGTATCCTCAGACCGTCGAGCTCTATGCCTTCCTCGTTCTGCCCGCCAACAACTTCAGCGAACAGCTGTATCCCGCGCGCCCTCAAATCTTTGAAAGGGATGAGTGTCACACCCGGTGGGGGTTTTGGAAAGGGCGGAAAGGTAATGAATGGCAACTCCTGGGTCGCTGTCATGTCTGCCGCAGAGGGCTCAGCAATCCTTGAAGGCATCTTGGTGAACGTTGTTGTAGAAGACAATCAAGATGAGATCGTAGCTTGAACAGTGGTTGAACCTTGTTGTGGAGCCTAGCAGCAAGGGGTGAGCCAGCAAATAAGCAGTCATGTGAACGGCTCACGACTCCAGTTCTGTGGTTGCCTGGAGCACCTTGCACAACAGTGTAAGGAAATGATGATGTCGTGCAATCAAAAATCACTGTCGGACAGGAGTTGCCAAACGTTAAGGCTGTAATTAGTAGAATCATCCAAAAGCAGTAGTGACTTGAACTTAGCTCAGATGTGACTTCGAGTTACCACATGTTGTCCAACAACCGATACCCTGCCCTTCCTCTTGCAACGATATGGTTCGAGTTTGCGAAGACACGAAACGCAAAGCAGAGATGCTCACCGAGAGCATCGAACAATAAAGGGAGATGTATGTTCTCGCAAAGAGAGTTTGATAGTAATGTTGGTCTTTGTAAGTGGACTGGTTTACACACCAGTGTCGTCTTGTTCATGTCACAATTTAGTTGTGCACGCTTGCTTTGCTTCATGCTCTTGGCTCTCCTGGTCTGGCTGGTTTGTGTGGCTGGCTAGCACCCTGCCATCCCAGCTGCTGCTCTACATGCTATGCTTGCTTGCTGCTTGCCGTTTGCTCTGCTTCATGCTCTTGGCTCTCCTGGTCTGGCTGTTCTGTGCGGCTAGCTAGCACCCTGCCATCCCAGCCGCTACTCTGCACACTATGCTCGCTTGCTGCTTGCCCTTTGCTCTACTGATCAGTTCGATGAGTCGGACGTTCTCAATGAGTCATATATTTGCTTCCGCCGTCGCGAGATTAAGGCTGTTTGAAAGACCCGTGCTTTGCAAGCGACGTCATCCGATAAGCTTTTGCGGTTACAGAACGAGTTGACGCAGGGTCTTGAGCTCGCCAAAACACTCCTTTGTCGAGAAAATCTTAAGCGCGACTACACACAGCACACGCTACAGGTTAGGACAAGCGCTTTGAGTTTGCCGAGCTCAAGCGCAAATTTCCCTCGTTGTGTACTCAAGAGGACGAAGAGCTTCTACTTGACAAAAAGAGAGTAGCAAAGAAGCCCAAGATCGTGTCCCTGTATTCAAGTTGCGTGCAAGAGACAGCGGGGACCCGGGATCTCTGGCTGTCGCTGTCGAGGCATATATCTGGCCTAAAGAACATTCCAGCCTCATCAATGCAGCCATGGACTCGGAGCATGACCTTGTGAGCCAAAAGGAATGTGACCGCAGGTATGAGGGTGTGGTGGAGGTAGGACTACGCACAGTACATTCTTCAAATGCTTCAAATACTTACCTGTTTTTTTTCATTCAGAATGCTTATCAATGCCTGACAATTTCCCTTCCCACCTCAGCTGCTGGCTGCCCTGCTGCCAGAGTAGCGCAGAGCGCTTGGGAACCATCTGGATGTCTGAAATTGTGTCCCAGTGAGTTCCGTCATAATCACAACAATTTCATTTGAATACTACTCAAGGGCGTTTGCTCCTGCTGTTTGCAACAAATTAGTTGGGCTCTTGAGTCTTCTGGGTACACTCGGCTATGTTAGTCTGTCTTAGGTCCCGCCTTCTCTTATGTTCTGATCAGATACGCAGTACTTGCCGGTCTCAATTGTCAGACTGCTTCGATCAATCTGGCTCTAGCACCATCACACTCAGGCTCCTCGATTAGAGTAAGGCAACTCAACTGCTTCAACGCACGAGCAGCTCCAATATGTCATATGTTCATCGGAGATGAACTCACATGTCAGCATGAGCGGACATCATTTTCACGTACGCCTTCTTCACTAGCCCCTCTACTTCTCCGAGCATCTGCAACGACAGCACTGCGTTTTAGGAAAACGCGGAAGCCCGGTTTCATGTCGTCAGGATGTCGCGTGACAATTACAGCGGCTTCATAATCGAGCTCTACAGCGTTCACGCGCTCGTGGCAAGCTCAGGGTTTCTTTAGAAATCAGAATATTCGAAGCCAGCATCACCCTTAGTTAGTCTGACATTGTCGCAGCTAGTTTGTATGAATACTAAACGCGAGGGCGAGCAGGCACAGAGACTACAAGATATGTTCTAGGGTCAGCTATGGCCAGCTCATTTACCATGGAGCGTTCTTCACGTGTTATCGAAGAGGAAGAGATGGATATCCCTAGGCAAACCGCATAACATCATGCTGCATGTGCAACTATGAAATTAGTACAAATAGAACTCTCCAACAACTCAGCTCCAACTCGGCTTTGCTACTTCGCCTTGATCGATTCTGCGGTGAAGAAGTGCGACTCCAACTTGAAGCGACGTAACAGCATACACTACATTAGAAAATCCAATGATGCTCTCCTGAACATTATTCCTACAATCATTTTAAAATTTCAATCAATCCGCTGAAAGTTCTAGCCAAACTTAAAGCAATGACTTACCAATTATTAAAAACCCCAATAAATCGCCCATGAGTGACACAATAATATGGCGATGATGGTGTGGTATCAGCTGGTACATTGTACAGCACACCACGGTAAAGATATAGGAAGCAGTCATCAGCGATAGATCTGATAATCTCTTTGTACACTGAATCATCACGATGCACCCACGCAGCATGTTGCCCTTTCGCCGACTCGGAGTATGGCATGGTATTGTAACACAAGAATTCCGGTAGTCGAAATACAGCGCCTTCAACTGCATCAAGGCTAGACTTGGCTCCTAATTTTCTCAAAGTCAACGTCACATTGTCAAAATGAAATTCGGACGCACCTTTTGAATCATGTGATACCACTGTTGATTTGAATTGCATAGTGTCCGGTGTCGCATGAACTCGAGGTATGCTTGAGAGTGGAGCCGATAAATAAGGAATATTGCCTGGACATTCAAGGTCTTCAAGCTGTGGTGGCAGTGAGTCCTGATACATGGAAAGAACGAGGGGAAAAGGATGATGATTTCATGGCCAAGGAAGCACCTTATAAGTATGGCGGATGTATTGCACTACTTCCTCTAATCTTGAAGTAATGCATTTAGATTGTGAAGACGGCCACGCTAATGCATTTCGATGAATGATGGAGTAGTAATGCATTAGTACGGAGATGACTCAGTGACAGCGTTTTGCATCTTTGTTGCCTTGTTACCACCGCATTTGATGACGAGTTCACCATATCAGTATCAACTATTTTGCTCTGAGACGTGGAAGTTAAGTTAGGTCAATGCGTCAATCCGCGTCGTTCAAGAAAGTTAATGGACGTGTTGCTGCAGCAAAACGGAAAAAGCTTAATATCTATGTCCCCCGGCTTCCAAAGTCATCAAGTGTCCATGAAACATACAGTTTTATTTCTCAAAAATGAGGTTTCACGGCATATGGATCCCATGTCACTGTGAAGCCATCTTCAAGCCAAATCGTCGAAGGAATGGACTCCGAGTCCTTAATCGCTAACTCTGACATAGACTATCACTTGTCAGATGATTTTACTGGCGCAGACATGGAGGCTGAAGTTTTGGAGACTGAAAATGGTCATAAACGCAAACGCACAGCTGGGGTAAGTCGCTAGTTTATTCTATGCACGGACTATTGAACGATGTACATAGGATCATCCTCTCTTATCGTGGAAAGCCGAACGCGACTCGTTTCTACTCGAGCTTCTGCGACACGATGGACGTGGCGACTACATGGACTGTTGCGTCTGTGAAGAATGTCATTTTGGCCTTCCGGAATACCGGTGCTTAGATTGTTTCAGCGGGGAGTTGTTCTGCTCTCAATGTATTGTAGCTTTGCACACTAGGCATCCACTTCATCGGATTCAGGCAAGTTTCTGTCCCTATTACCCTGACCATACTTACATTGACATAGAAATGGACAGGCTCTTCGTTCGCCGCTCAGTCACTCAAACGACTCGGATTACGGGTACAACTTGGACACCCAATCGGAGAGGAGTGTCTGTTACCCCGACAGTCGTTTAATAATGATTTTACAGTCATTCACACCAATGGCATTCACGAAATTGCCCTTGATTACTGTGGTTGCCATTCTGCGCAGACACATGCAACCCAACTCCTTCGTGCAGCTTATTTTCCAGCAGCTACATCAGAACCTCGGACAGCCGCTACTTTTCAAATCCTCGAACAGTACCATTTGTTGTCGTTCGAGTCCAAAGCATCTGGGCATGAGTTTTATCATGCAATTGCGCGGCTCACTGATAATACGGGTCTTCATGCACGCAAGGTATGTTATATACTTCTAATCATCTTCTAGCCACTTAATTCACCCATAGGATCGGTACAAAGCCTTCTTGCGGATGGTTCGAGAATGGCGGCACCTCAAGATGCTTAAACGTGCTGGTCGTGGACACGATCCAACAGGTGTAGAAGGAACGAGGGAAGGAGAATGTGCCGTTCTGTGTCCTGCTTGCCCCCAGCCTGGAAAAAACTTACCAGATGATTGGCAGGATGTGCCAGATGACAGGCGGTAAGCTTATTCCAATGTCCGAGATCTCGACCAACTACTAATGATTTCACAGATGGTTATATGTGCTGTTTGTTGCTATAGATGCGAATTTTCGACTGAAGCGGCGTGCTATCTCAAAGGACAGCACAGACCCAGGGCTGAGCCATGGATGGGCATATTTCGTTGAGGAAGCAGCCTACAAGTCTCACTTGCAGCAGTATAGCGGAAAGCCGCAGGAGGTGCTTGTTTCCGATGTCCCTTCTATATTGTGTCTGACTTCCTGTGTACAGAAGAGCACGTGTTCGTCTCATAACGCTGTTAATATGGCCGACACGAAGGCGTCACAAGGCTTGGCTGCAACAGGTGTTGGAACAATCGATTGCGCACGACACAACATGAAATTACCCAACGGCGTTGGAGATCTACAGAGAGGCGAGAGGTAAGTCACTTGCGATAATCAGCAAGTCAGGACGCTAATTATCGCACTCGTTTTAGGTACACAAATATGGACTATTTGTTTTTCTCAACACTTGGTCGACGGTGTGTCGATGTCCTCAATGTTTCATACGATATTGCTTGCCAATGGCACAAGCATCTCTGGCAACGCATGTCAACAATGCTGGCTCACCTTCAACTCGATCATGCAAGTAAATCGGTCCGGTTCTTTGTTCCGAAATTCCATTTACCCGCCCATGTATCGAAGTGTCAGTCGATGTTTTCTTTCAATTTTTCCAAAAATGTTGGGCGTACAGATGGAGAGGCTCCAGAACGAGGGTGGTCAAACATCAATCCCATAGCATCGAGTACGAAGGAAATGGGACCAGGATCTCGAAGGGACACGTTGGATGATCACTTCGGCGACTGGAATTGGAAGAAGTCAGTTGGCCTTGGTACGTAGTCACTCTAGCATTACAACATCAATGTATTTCTCACTTTGTACTACTGTGTTAGGCGCTACTCTTCTTCCTAATAATCAGGAACATCAAGCTCACGCAAACGCTTTCGAAGAACTGAACGAAGCTTTGAATCTGGAGACCACCACAGGGTGGAGAGCAGATGTCGAGCATTGGGAAGAAAACCCCAATGACTTATCTGTGCGCAATCCTTTCGAAACAAACGTTTCCAGTAAGTCAATTTGTCTAAATGTATTGTATGATATCTAATATCTCAATAGCAATCACGCAAGCTGCAGTTCGACTCAAACTAGTCGAGATAGAAGCGCGTCAGCTTCAGGAAGGAAATGACGTGTCGCTACATCCAGACATATCACCCAGTGTGCTTATTGCAACTGGAATTGACCTCGAGAGTGAACAGTGAGTACCGCTGTCTTACTAGGATGTGAAAAGCAATAAAATCACTTAAATTCACTAATCCTCCACGGTCAACGGTTCAGACAAATACCAACGGTTGATAACGTGGTTGTTCGTGGGAGAAAAACACCAAAGTGCTTGTTTCAATAGGTACGTTCCACGGATAAGAGGGAATGGATGGTTTAGGGAATTATTCAGAATAGTCTCCGTTAACTGGTGTGATGCAGTGCTTAGGAAACTCAGGGTTGCGTAAGTGCAGAACTCTCGGAATGTAGCGGAATCG
>JRHT02000349.1:14696-27864 GCA_011800875.2 Suillus brevipes Sb2 | reverse complement strand
AGACTTGTAAGTGTGGAGTGAGTGTATGCGTAGTAGGAGTACTAGAGGCTAGTTACTAGGTCACCACCTTCGCAAACATATCAGTAGAGTTGATTGAGTGTCCAGACGGCACTGGCACGTCACAGTGAAGGTGATTGCATTCATGGCTTCCTTCGTCAAATTCACATTACTGTGACTAGATAGAATCCACGAGTGAATACAAATAACATGGAAAATAAATGAGTGACGCACCTTGAGGCCTCTTGGAATCGTCGGCCTGCCGCACTCGTGCCCTCTTTTTCCCTTTTGCGCTCCTTCTCGCCTTCGCACGTTCTTCCTTCATGTGAGCTTTACAGACATGAGTATGAAAAGTGTATGCAGCGCCCTCTGACATCCCAACCTTGTCCACATAAAACCTACTATTAAAATGTGCTGCCGTCGGTAGATAGAATATGCCACGCTCCTTCAGCTTATCCACATACTGCAGGAAATTAAGAGCAGGGTAACGAAGACCAATGCTCGTAAGGATGCCGCCAATATCATCTTGCGGTGGTTCGTCAGGGTCTTCGTCGGTCTCTTCGTCACTCTCCATGTAGAGTGCATACGTCCTCTTGAGAGGTTGAGGAGCTGTATAGTCCTCCCCTTGCCGTCCGGAGAGTGTACTACTGGACGACCACATGTCATCGATGGCGGCAGGTGAGAGGTGCACGTGATTGTGAATAATGGGCGATATAAGTTCGGTGGGCACACGTTGGAGCGACGACACAGTTCGTTCCTTACGTGTCTTGCGAAACTCGTCGAAATGGGGCGTATTCGGTAGAGTAACGCAGGGGTTATCTGAATCTCGAGCAGAGTCGTGCTAAAATTCATGAGTCTCCTGATATAACACGCTCGCAGGCAAAATAAGTAAACAAAGGACGTACCAGATACTTAGCCCATTCCAGAAGATCTTGGGTACACAGCGAATAGTGAGGAGCATTGGATTGTGACGTATCCACCCAACAGAATATATCGTTCGAGTCTCCCAGTCGATGCTCAGAGCACAACAATTTACTCTTGACATTCTCGAGTTCTTTCGCGTATGGCAAAAGCGACGGGCCGGACGACAAGTTTTGCTCGCCTGCAGAACATGCACCTGCCTCTTGTTTTGTTGGCTTCCCTTTTAGCACAGGCATCTGTGGCAACTTGATGTTAGTCGAACAAGTAACTCGTGATCATCAACTTAGAACGAACTTACAGTGTTTACTATTTCGATAGCAAGCTTTTTCTTTTTCCTGCTAGACATCAGTTCAATCCGCGCAGCTTTGAAAGCGCTATTGAGATCTTCAGAAGTCAGAAGCCGATGTGGGGGGTCCGTGCGGCGCGCTGTAGACAACCGCCATCCAAGGTGCTGATATGTCTTTGGAACGTTCATCACGGCTTTTGTAGAATCCAATATGTCTATGGGGTGGTCTGATTCGGAGTAAAAACGGTCCACGTATGTCGTAGATATGTTCCGTTGTGTGGTGTTCAAAGGAATACGGAATTCAACTAGCACAATATGAGTAATGCGTTACCATCTGAGACAATAAAATCACCTTTTTCCAAATCAACAGGCCGTTCGCTGCGCCCCTGGTACTGTGAGAGAACAGAATCAGGAAAAGAATCTTCTACTTGTCCGAGTCGTCCTTCGGAAGCTTCTGGCGAATAAAACAGCTGAACGGCACGGACGCGGTTGATCTCCTCGTCATCGATATCGGGCAGCTGCTGACTGGCACCAAGTAGGTAGGCTGTAGTTTGAACCCGAGATCGTCGGGCCGCAGAAGAAATAGAATCGATGATGTCGTTTAAATTTCGTGTTTGATCATCATCATGATGGCGGCTAGTCTGAGTGGATCCAGTGGACAATGCGTTGGTCTCCATCATGCACTCAATGATCGTGACAGACTAGACTTACTTTACTACTCCGAGTCAACTAACCTTTATACAACTGGCAATGTCCAGGCTAGGGACGCTGGTCAAATCAATGTTACGGTGCTATAGAACACGATGTGGAAGCGAGTTTCAAAGTTAGGAACGGTGACCGACAGACAGGTTATGTCGTACCGGATACATCTACCTGAATTTCCAAATGTAGTACTTCAGGTGGTGTAGCAAACGTTATCTGCGGGTTCAATAAACTTTTTATTTATTATTCGGATTGAGATGTCGACGTACTACATCCGCATCATCTGCACAAATCGATGCCATCGCAGGGCAACCGCCCTGCCAACTATTCGCATTCGGCACCTCCACTGCCTCCCCGTATGCCGATGTACTTGCAGCCATATCGCATGGAGTGGAGACAGGCAAACAATATTAATGTGTGCGATGCTCGATAATGATTGCGAGGGGCAGTAGCAAGCAACAATGGGGATACAAAGATGAACGAACGAGGGGCGGCAGCCATCCAGCCACGTCAGCAGACAAAGATGAACAAACAAACAAAAAAGACGGCCCGGGGTTCTGGAATTTATTATTATCATCTTAGCTTGTACATATCAGGAAAGAGACTTGATACACGTTGCAGCAGATAATTAAATGATGAAATTCAACCTCATGTAAGCAAACAACGGGGTTTCGTCACCACCGCCCATGCGTTGCACTAGCGTTGCTGTCCAACGACTCACTCGCTTTCACTGACTCCTTCAAAGTCAAGTTGTCTATTGCGGCACTGTGTGTTCTGTCAATTTGCTAACTTCCGAGTCGAGTGTGTGACAGCGTACACGTTCCAATAATGATGGTAGTATCCCTCACGGTCGCAGACAATCATCGATTCAACTTGAAGTCGTAGAACTTCGTGGCCCGGTAGTCTGAGCACGACTAGACTTCTGTCCGTACGGTCACCTGGCATAACGGCCGCAGCCGCATCTGAGTCACCGACTCGCACTGGCATTCCGAGTTGCTGCAGTCGTCGAGTCAAGAGTCGCCAAGTGAGTATCTGAATATTTGTGATTTCTTGAACATCATGAAACGTACTACCGGTAGTACCTTTGGCGGGCTATGATATTGTAGTCGGCGACAGAGACCGCTTCGATCGGGTCCGAACTTGAAGCTTGAAGCCTGGGCACGACTGTTAATGCTAATCCGAATCCAGTTGACCGCGACCGTATTCAAACTTATGATATTACGAGGATCCAGGGCTGTTACGGTGACTCAGAGGCGCACGAACACTGAGCATGCGGCAAGTTGTCACCATGATTCAATGGTGCCGCGATGAAGCTGAACTTTTCAGGTTGTTTTCAATCACCAACACAACTTCCGGGCGTACTGCTGGGCTCGTACTACTGCTAGTTCTCGAGCAAAGCCTCCAAACCTCTGATATTGTGCCCGCTGTCGCGGTCCCTTATACTAACCCAAAATGGCTCCAGAAACGACCAACCTCATTTCAGCATGATGGCATGACTTGGATAGGCGGGTCAGGTCGGGCATGACGGAGCATTTTCATCCCATGAAAAGCAATTTCTGTGTTACCATGTAAGGTAAGAATCGGTCTACTTATTTGAGTTTAACTTCGCCTTAGCCTATCAGGTAATTGGTGTAGACGGCAAGCATATAAGACGACCTCCGATGACACATCCTCCCTCATACACTTTTCCACTCCATATGACTGAGAACGATTCTGCCGCAGCAGGCTCTTCCGCCTCTCTTGCGACAGGATTATCGCTCTGTGTCCCAACGTCTCCTCATGCTAGGGCGAAGCGAAAAATTGTCACCCTTATGGAGGAGGTAGAAACTTTGAAGCAGGACAAGGCGATCAAACAAAGGTTTGTACATTCTCAGCTTAGGCTCAAATCAGACTTAATGCTTCGTTGTAGAAAGACCATATATTACGTTTCGCAGGGGCGAGCCATCCGTCGCATGGTTGCCCTTTACAGTCCCATAGAGGACTTGATTGCCGAAAATGATCGGCGCTGTGAAGACACAGACAGTGACTCCAGCACGGAGTAAGCACTTGTCGTGTTCTATCTTGATGTCCTTATTTACACTCTGGAATAGACAAGATCGCCTCCAACGCGGCTATATTGAGCTCGCCAAGTCATTACCGTGGATTCACGAGAAGTTAGCATCCCTTGATCTCGAGGAATCAGAGGAGATGCTTAAGAAGGTCACCAATTTCCAACATTAATGTATCGTACTGGTTGCTCATTTTCGATGTAGCTCAAGCGAGGCGCAGATTCAGCTCGTGGCGACGACACGGGAACACTCAAAGACCTGGTGGCATCATGGGTCAATATCCAATGTTGTCCGACTCCGCTCATTCGCGCTGACGACAAACACCACCGAGGATTCGTCAATGATGCGTGTGGTAAACTGCTCTGCCCAGCGGAATGGCGTTGGGAGGACCCGGCGTGAGTGATGATTTTCGTCACTTGCACGTTGCTAACATTTTGTGTAGCATCAGGGCTGGCATTCGCGACCGTACGACTTCTTTCATTGTTTCCGAAAACTCGTGGCCGATATTCATGTATGAAAATTACGAAGCGGACGCCAAGAATTTGGAGCGCGGGCTCATGAAGTCGAAGTTGTTGGTCATGGTGAGCGACCTAATTTATCAAACTGGTTCACACCTCATTGTATCGCAGGGGTTCAAGGCCATCTTCACTTCACCCTCCTCTGCCAACGAAGTGGACGGCGACGGCGACGGCGCTGATATCATTGAGAATTGCCGACGCGCCAAGAGACGATCAGATCAAGCGAAGGTAAAAACATGCATCGCCTCTATTATTGGTATGAGAAAAGTAACACCTCGTGCGATTGCATATGTCGTCTGCCAAGTAAGTATCAATTCTTGATTCTAACTGTGACATTGAAATTTGCAGATTCGATTCGCGCTTTCCAACATCACTTCCTGGCGCACTGTAGACGGGGACTTCGATTACCAAATATTCTGGAACAACATTGTAGACTTTTTTGAGGACCCCCCAGGTCCAGCTGCACGAGCCAGGATGGACCAGCTTCTCGAGTGGTGGACTAGGTAAGCCACTGACGCTAGTGATTCGCTCGTATCGCTAAATTGGTCCTGAACAGGAAAGTTTTTGGAAGAAATCACCGACAGGATTTGACGCCGGATGTTGTTTCTAAAATGTCGGTCAATGCTCTCGCTTCCCAGAGACAGCAAATGGAGGACGCCGCATTCGACTCCGAATAGTTTATTTGCATTTACCCCCTCCTTATCCCATTCACTCTCCCTATTTTACTTGGTGATCATAATACTCTTTTAGTCGCTATACCCACTTGAAATGTAACGTCTTCATATGAGATGATTTAGATTTTGCCCGTTATTACCAGTGTGATGGCTTCTGTGACGTCTGCGCAAGATGATTTAGATTTTGCTCATTTTTACCAGTGTGATGATTCCTGTGACGTCTGCGCAATTTATCTCATGGAGGAGTGGTCCTGCCCATATGTCACCCAATGACTGCATTGGTAATTTTCCGTATTTATGATCAGAATTGTGAGACAATAGAAAACTAGCTTTCTCTATTCTCCAGTCTCCCGGAGGCTTGGTTTCTCCGTTCTATAGCAGTTTATTGTCGCGAACCATGAGACTGATTTGGTCTTGGTTGGTAGACCTGCCTCCCTGCGTTTGATAGGCTAGATCCAGGAAATACGGCAACACTGTATTGGTGCTGCGCACATGAGCGACGTGACCACGGCGGTCGGAGTATGAGTTTTGGAATACGATGATTTAGTATATATGTTCGGTTTTCCCGCTACCCTTCCTTTCCCTCAGTCCGTCATATCAGACTGAGGGTAAGTCTCTTATTGTTATCACGCCGTACTTAGATCACTTACACACACTCTCAGGAGACTGATATTAGTGTCTAGGTACAAGCAATCTTAGTCCGTCATATCAGACTGAGGGAGACTGATATTAGTGTCTAGTTTAAACAGGTTATGAGCCCTGCTCACTCTTAATACGAGCGAGCGGAAACCATCTAGACACTGTTGCTTCGAAAAGAAGCACATTACGAACTCGCACGTCACCGGCGTGCATCATCGTTCATCGAGTTTCCCTATCGGGCAAGAAGCACTCCTAACTAAGGATTGTGCGCACGTCCCCGACTATATAATCAGGCATAAACTCCCATTTTGCCGCCCGTCGTCTTTCTTGCCCCTTGTCCTTGAACCACTACCACTGGTAATGTCAAGAGCCAACAAACCGCAGCCCCATACTCGTTCCAAGAGTTCTTTGACGTCTACGTCTTCACCTACTGCCACGATGCCGTCTTCTATCACCGTTATCACCCTTAGCCAGACTGATCTCGAGAAGATCGAGATCCTCGATCGAAGCCAGAACAACTGGGGGGTTTGGTCTGATAAGCTACAGAACTACTTACTTCTTAAACACGGTGGTGGATACCTTCTTGGCGTCATCTCACGCCCTGACCCTGTCACCGACTTTGCTGGAGCGGGAACATGGGATCTTAACAATCTCTGTGTCATTGCAGCGTTGCGCACCCGCTCTAGCTCTGAAGAACAAGAGTTCTTGCGTCCCTTCACCAACGTGTTTCTAGCGTGGACGGCTCTGAAAGCTCGCCATGAGAAAGTCGGCCCCATCGCACAAATCCTTCTTATCCAACAAGCACTCGCAGTTCGTTACCGACGTGCTGATCGACTTTCCGTCACGAGCACTCAACTCAGTGACGTCGTCAGACACATATATGCGATCGGACTACCTAAAGAGGACGACTTCCTTACGATCATGATGCTAAATGCCATGACAGATGATCTCCCCCACGTTCGCAATCATATCGCTGATGCTCTCGCAACTAGTACCTCCACCTCTGCCTACGGCCCATCTAATATTCGCTCTCGCCTTGATGTCGAACAACAATTGATCGACTCGGAGAAGCTCAAAGGCGTGGATGTCGCTATGGTCGCGTCTGCCAAGGGGAATCGCCGTGACGCTCGCCCTGGCAAAGTTTGCTCAGAGTGCAACGTTGCAGGACACTCTTCGTGCTGCACTACCTGCGGCAACTGGGGGCATCTCGTGAAAGATTGCTTCGGTAAGGGTGGCGCAATGGAAGGCAAACGTGATGAAGTGTTAGCGCGTAAACGTACCGCTAGAGACGCTGCAGCAGCCAAGGGGGGCTCATACGCCAAACCGGCGACTAAGTCTGCTGCCACTGGCAAGCCTGGTGGACTGCGTTACGACCAAGGAGGACGCGCGTACTTACTCGACGGTGAGACCGGGGAAGCCATATACATGGCCTCTTCATCTGCCACACCTTCCTCGTCCACTACCTCCCAGGAGTTTGCGGGTCTTGCATTCGACCCTCTCCCGTCCGCTCGCATCGATAGCCTGCCTGGCTCCGATGACGAAGAGTACAACGCGCTGTTTGCTGCCGTCGGGGACTTACAGGCCAGCGTGGACTGGCGTGAACACTCCAAGGACGTTGACTTTGCAGGCCTTACCTATAAAGCTCCCAACCAACGCCAGCGTACCGTCATTGACCCATCTGTCGTCCCATTCTTCCTCGACAGTGGCGCATCCGTCCACATCAGCAATGTAGAGTCTGACTTCTACACCCTGAAGCCTGTCCCACCTCGCTCTGTCAGTGGTGTTGGAGGTTCTTCCATCCAAGCCATTGGTATCGGGTCTATCCGCCTCATCATCGCCAAGGGCATTCACCTCACTATCGAGCATGTTCTCTTCATCCCCACTGCAACTGTTCGGCTTGTCTCTGTCTCTGCGATCTGTGCGGCGCACCGCTGCATCGCTTCCTTCGATGCGGACTCCTGTTGGATCCAGGCACGCAGCGGCACTCGTATGCTCACTGGCAGCCTCACCTCTCGTCGACTCTACGCCTTGTCTGGCGGTCAGTTATCTGCAGACCACGCATTCCTTGCACAACGTCAACCCACTCTCGAGTCCTGGCACCGTCGCTTGGGCCATGCTCACTACCGTGCTGTGTACGACCTTGCACGTTCTGGCAATGCAACCGGTATGCCAATTGATCTCTCTACTCAACCTCCCCTTTGTGACGACTGTGTCCTTGGCAAACAGACCAAGACTAGCGTTCCTAAAGTACGAGTAGGAGATCGGGCGACACGAAGGTTGGGTATTGTGCACGTTGACGTGATGGAACATCCAGATACATTGTCGGCCTCTGGGAATAAGTACATAATGGACATTATTGATGATTTTTCATCCTACTCCTGGTCTATCCCCCTCGCAACTAAAAGTGACGCATTCCCAGCCCTCCGCGCATGGGAACAGGCTCGCGAGCTTGAAACAAACCTTAAGGTCGGCATATATCGCTCTGACAACGGGGAACTCAAATCCGAGTCCATGCGTGAGTGGCTCCTCACGCGTGGCACTCAACACCAGTTCACGGCACCATACACATCCACTCAGAACGGACGCGTTGAACGTCTTCATCGCACTTTAATGGGTAAGGCACGCGCAATGCGCAACGCTTGTGCTGTTCCCCCCAACCGATGGGATGAATTCGTCGTCACAGCCTGTTACTTGTCGAATCGCACACCTGTCGTCTCTCAATCTGGTCACACCCCCTTTGAACGTTGGTTCTCTCGCAAACCAGACCTGAATCACTTACGTGAGATTGGCTGTCGAGCGTTTGTACTGATCCAGAACCGTCACAACCCCAAGATCTTTAACAGATCCGTCGAGTGTGTCCTGATAGGCTATTCGCTCGATTCTAAGTCGTATCGGTGCTATCATCGAGAATCTCGCAAGGTGTTCGTATCATACAATGTCTCGTTTATCGAATCTCACCAGGCTAACCATCTACCATTACATCCTGGTGTGATACTTGAGAACTCTCCGGTCAGCGACGACAACACCGAGTCACCTGCTCCAAGCTCCCAACGTACCTCCGTTGAGGATGCCCCCGACATTGATGATCCTTCTCCCCCACGACGTCCTACACGGGTTGCTATCCCATCAGAACGCATCCGGGCTGCCAAGGATATCCCCTACACCACCTCGACGCAACGTGCTGTCATCGAGTCCATGGCCGCTGCTGATCGACTTCGTGCTAAAAAACAGCTCCCTTCCACTTTGCCTGATGAAGCAACCCTCGCCGCTATGGTTTCTGAAGATGGGTTAGTGCACCTTGCTGAAATTTTCGCAGCTGTCCCAGACCACCTCGACAACGAGCATCCCGACGATCCTTCCACATATGCCGAAGCAATGTCTTCGCCTGATGCTGCGTCTTGGACTTCTGCACTCCAGGAGGAGTTCGCATCCCTGCGGGAACTCGGGGTCTACAAACTGGTCAAGCGCTCATCAGTCCCTCGAGGTCGTAAGATCATGCGGGGACGTCCTGTTTTCAAATTAAAGCGAGATCAGCATGGTGCGCCTGCCAGATTCAAGGCACGTTATGTTTGTCGTGGATACTCAGCTATCTGGGGACAGGACTATACTAAGACCTCCGCTCCAACTGCACGCCTGGAATCATTCCGGGTACTGGCTCACCTTGGCGCCGCCCTGGACTGGGAAATCGAGCAGCTCG
The DNA here is from genome assembly GCA_011800875.2 of Suillus brevipes Sb2. Taxonomy (NCBI): domain Eukaryota; kingdom Fungi; phylum Basidiomycota; class Agaricomycetes; order Boletales; family Suillaceae; genus Suillus; species Suillus brevipes. Next base: position 18,382 of record JRHT02000349.1, on the reverse strand, counting down.
ACATCAAGACTGCCTTCCTTTATGGTCTACTGGATCCTGACGAGGTGTGCTACATGGAGCAACCGGAAGGTTTCATCGAACCAGGTATGGAAGAGTACGTCTGGGAACTGCAGCGGGGACTCTACGGCATGAAGCAAGGGGGGCTCGTTTGGAACCGCACTATGAATCAGGCGATGCTTACCTGGGGATTTACTCGATTGAAATGCGAGCATTGCATATACTATCGGCGTACTGACGCCGGTATCCTCCTCGTTGCGATACACGTTGACGATTTCTTCACCGTCGGGAGTTCTAAGTCCGTTATCACCGAGTTCAAGGCGCTTCTGCGGACAAAATGGACTGTATCCGACCTCGGTGATGCCCGCTTCTGTCTAGGCATAGCTCTCGATCGTGATCGTGCAACCCGAACAATTTCGCTGTCTCAGACCGCGCTCATCGATCGTGTTGTAAAACAATTCGGACTCAAGGATGCCGTTCCCGTATCTACGCCCATGGAACCTGGGCTACATCTCTCGCGCAAACATCACGCGCCAACCTCTGACGATAACATCGCTTTAATGGCCCGTACTCCCTACCGCTCACTTGTGGGATCCTTGATGTACTTAGCCATCGGTACACGCCCAGATATCGCATACGCAGTTCAACAATTGTGCAAATTCCTGGACTGCTACGGTCCTGCGCATTGGGAAGCCGCAAAGAGAGTGGTACGTTACCTCAAAGGGACGCGTGAACAGGTCCTTGTTCTGGGAGGCGACCACACTGCCCGGTTGATGGGTTATACCGACAGTGACCTGGCGAGCTGTGTCGACACACGTCGATCTGTCAGTGGTTACTGCTGTACCCTTGGAGGTGGAATGGTGACTTGGAGCGCACGTCAACAGAAGACAGTGTCGCTGTCAACATGTGAGGCCGAATACGTTGCCGCTTCGGAGGCTGCTTCAGAGCTCAAATGGCTACGTTCCTTACTGGGTGAACTCGAATTCCCGCAACTATCAGCCACCCCTCTTCTGTGCGACAACAACGGCAGCATCATTCTTACCGAGGATTCTTCCTTCCACGCGCGCGTCAAACAGATCGATATTAAGCACCATTCTATACGACAACACGTCGAACAAGGACTCCTGAAACTGCACTATGTCAAATCTAAGGACAACACCGCCGATATCTTCACCAAAGCTTTACCCCGTAAAGACTTTGAACGACTGCGTGCTTGCCTTGGCCTCCGGTGATTCAATCGAGGAGGAGTTTTCGCGTGGTTCACATCGAGGAGGAGTATTGGTGCTGCGCACGTGAGCGACGTGACCACGGCGGTCGGAGTATGAGTTTTGGAATACGATGATTTAGTATATATGTTCGGTTTTCCCGCTACCCTTCCTTTCCCTCAGTCCGTCATATCAGACTGAGGGTAAGTCTCTTATTGTTATCACGCCGTACTTAGATCACTTACACACACTCTCAGGAGACTGATATTAGTGTCTAGGTACAAGCAATCTTAGTCCGTCATATCAGACTGAGGGAGACTGATATTAGTGTCTAGTTTAAACACACTGTGGTGGGATCTGTATTATCTAGCGTTCACGCTGATAGCGCCAGTCAGGTTCGGTAGCATGAATCTAAGAGATACAGTTGCATGATGATGATGCTTGTATTCTTTGTCTTACCGCCAACCAACGAGAAAGAAAGTCACCAATGGTGGCCTCCGCATTACCTAGCATTCACGCCAATAGCACCGCTCAGGTTCGATGGCACGAATCCAAGACATACAGCGCCATCATGATGATGTCTCCATTTTCTGGTGTTCCTGCTAATGACAAGACAGAAAGTTTTTGCTTCGGAGAACTTGCTGCAAATACATTGAATGGTAAGTGAAGTACTGACCCGATCCATGAACCACTTCCGTCAAGTCCCAAGTCAGGGGACGATAACACAAAGATAATGTGCACGCGCAAGGCGACAACATCTTGTAGTAGCATCCAAAGCAGGATACAACTCACAGTTATTCGGTATCTAAAGAGGATGGCATCAAACTTGTAAGCAGAAAACAAACGAACTGCTATGCGCGCGGTGAGCATATCGACATCCTCTGCAAGGTATCTGCCTTTGTTACACTTTGAGATATTATCCCATTATGATGAACATTGAACATTCCGGACAGATCTCGTTAATCGTCAAAGCGGGACAAAAGTTGATCTGTCGCTCACGTAATGCTGATATCCGCTGCTCTGCAAGGGCAAAGCTTTCTCGCACGGATTCCCAATCGATATCCAGCAGCCAATATTTCAGGATCTTGAACGTTGCTTTCACCATAGCACTCGTGGTTCACCTGGCTGGTGCGTTATCTTCGTAGATAATCGATATATCGTTGCTAATCGGGGAACACTTCTTTGTTATTTGTCATTTCCAGATTTTCCTTGTGGTGTCTCCAGTCCAATACAAAATTTAACCCTCGACCATATTAACTGCGAAATTACTTGCAGACCAAGCGACATGCACCCGTACCACTATTGATAACACCGCAGTATTCTTCACCTCTACGCATTGCAACCTCCTTCCTTTCCCCTCTTAATATCTGTCTGTATTGAACTTCACGGGCCTGTGCCCGTTCATGCACCACTGTTGACAACACCGCAGTGTCTTTCACCTCTACGCATCGCAACCTCCTTCCTTTCCCCTCTTAGTATCTATCTGTATTGAACTTCACGGGCCTGTGCCCGTTCATGTTTTCTTACATCCATTATAATAAAAGAGATCACCCGGCAAATATCACGGCTCAGCTTGTGCGCTTCAAAATCGGAGTTTCCTCCACAATGCTAAATATTCCCATGTGGAACCCGTCAGAAGATATACGAAGATTGTTGCGATGCTCTATTTTATATTGCATTAAATAACCTTATCATTTGTTCATAGGTTCTCTGATGGAGTTGAAGTGTACAGTTTGAGTCAGGGGAAAATAAAATTCTCACGGTTGCTACGTATCATAACATTGATGCAAATTGATGCATCGCTGAAATGATTCTGCAAGAAGTCGTCCTATGTGCCACTGCACCCCAGGCCGCAGGCTCTGGTTCAGGTGCAGTCGTTCTCCATGACATTCACACCGGTACTTCGCTTGCATCCTTCAAACAGTCTAGCTCTGCACCGCACTGCACATCATTTGTCGAGACGCGTGATGGCCAGGGAGGGTTCATCCTCGCGGCACAACAAGACAAGTCCATTCTAAACGTCTACAACTTCCAAAAGGTAGTCTCATGTCTCTGATATAACTTTCACCTTTCTCAACGCGTCATAGGACCAGCTCGCTTTCAAAATAGTCCTTCCTGAGAGGCTTTCGTGTATCGCGCTAGATAATGCGGGAAGCTTCTGTGCGGGAGGGACGGCCCAAGGTCGAATATATCTATGGGAGGCGCGTCAGAGAATGTAATATGTCAGGTGGACTCTGACTCAATTTTTGACAGTAGGTGGCATCAGGCATCTTGTACAACACTTGGGACGCCCACTACCGTCACGTTAATGTCCTGAAATTCACCCATGACGGTGCAGCCCTTATTTCAGGTAGTGATGACTCTGGTGTTAGTGTTTGGTCCGTGGCGAGGTCTGTCGTAAATTTCTTGTTGTTGTTGTGCTGTTGACAGCAATGTAGACTGGTCGACAATGACACCCAAAATGAACTTCCGACCCCATATTGT
>JRHT02000349.1:0-14671 GCA_011800875.2 Suillus brevipes Sb2 | reverse complement strand
GTTATGTTTTTATAATACAAGTAAAAGGACGAGGGGTTAACGAAGGACAGAGGACAGAGGACAGAGGGCAGAGGACAAACGGGTGGATAAACGGACAAAAGGGTAAAAAGATTATTTAGTTATCATTTAAAATGTTAGTTTTAATGTAAAAACTCGTCCAAGTTGAGTATCGTATCTTCATGACATAAAACACATAAACTAGACTGTATAATAGACTAAAAGGGTAAGAGGGGCAGAGGGCAGAGGGGCCCGGCACAAGGACAAAAAGGAAAAACGACAAGGACAAGAGTAAAAATAATAAAAGGGCAACTGGACAAGAGGGACAAGAAGAGGGGCACAAGAACAAGAGTAAAAAAAATAAAAGGGCAACTGGGTAAGAGGGACAAAAAGAGGGACACAAGGACAAGAGTAAAAAAATAAAAGGGCAACTGGACAAGAGGGACAAAAAGAGGGGTACAAGGACAAGAGTAAAAAAGATAAAATGAAGAGAGAGTAGAGGTAGGGGTCAAAAGTCAGAAGGATGAAAAAAACGTCACCAAGGTTAAATTAAACTAAACAACATTAATAAATGAGTATCAATAGTCGTATTTATATGGGCGACGATTTCTTTCCTGCTTCCACAAACTCAGCGGCGAGCTTTTGTGCACTGTTTGTCCGATATCACAGTTATACTATATAGTAAAATGTAACTAGTGATGGACTGGCACTATATAGGGACCACAATTGAATGGTGCCGCTTATCAAATATACGGTGATGTCGGTACTATATAGTGGTACATGGGTTATACGTGACGGCGTTAAAACCGTTAAAACTTTGAGTCGAAAACAGTGATATCAAAAAACAAAAAATAATACTTCTATGTTGTCAATTACTGCTAAAGATGTGATTTTTATTCAAAAATTTGCTATGATTATTAGGATGCAGCCAGAGGCCAGGGAGCCACAAAGAAGCGCGAAGCGCTTCTTTTGGCTTCCTGTGCCGAAGGCACAACGGGTGGTGGACTAGTATTATAAATGTGGTCCAAGCTGTTTTGTTGGGTGGTGGGTTACCGAGCTGCACTACGTCGATGATATTGACTCGACTGAAACATGATGCAAGTCATTATGATTGCTCGCTTACATGCCATGTATCAAAGATCCAGAATCGTGCTTGTCTTCCTTGTTATTATGTTCCTGGGCATTAACATCGCCTGTGGAGTACTCGCGGCAATCACATCCAAGTATATTGTAGCGGGTAAGTTTTACTTGTTGACTTGCAGAACACAGCTCATTGGACAAACACCAGAGGAGGCGATACTCTCTGGCATGCGCATGTGTGTTTATGACTATGAGGGGAATGCCGAGCTTCTGATCTCAGTGGTTTGGATGCTCAACACTGTTTGGGAGGTCCTCGCACTGTGTCTTTCAGTCTGGATTGCTATAAAACACTTCCGTGACCTGCGACGCCTCGGCCCATCGACAGGATCGGCCATCGGAGACTGTTTCAGAGCGCTAATCAAATCTCATGTGCTTTATTTTGCGAGGTGAGCTTGTGATTGAGAATCTGGATATCTTTTTCTGCTCAAATTCGGCACGTGCTAGCTTTGCCGGCGTCTCTTGTCTACAGCTTGCTTATCTCGCTCCGGTGATCTTGGTGCGCAAGCCTGTCGCTGACATCTGCTTATACCCACGGCTCATCATTTTTGTAGAGCTCACTGTCTATTGGAGTTCTGACACTTGATGGTGCTCATGTGGTTTTCATGGCCGTGCAGATGTTTGTGCTCGGACCACGCCTGATCCTTAGCGTTCGAGAATATCATGCGAATCTCGTTGCCGACTCTGACGCAGAAACTAGCATGAATTCGATTGTCTTCCAGGAGCATGTACATGTATCAACCAGCAGTACTGTGTAGGGAAATGTTTGCCGAGCGTTTGGCAGGAGAAATTTGGTTCAGGATCCGTCGTGGTATTTATTTATTTAAGGCGACGTTTATGTATACAAACCCATTTCTTATTATATCACTACTGGAAGTCAGTGAACCGCCCACCCGCACTGAGTGTAAGCGCCTTCTGTTAGCTGATTGATGTCTTTGGCAGTTCACTCGGATCCAGAATCTTGGCCGCCAGTTCATTTCATTCTCGACTTGAATGCGATACGGGAAATATTGGTCGGAATCATCGTGTCGCACGAGCCTACTAATTACTATGGCAAGTGTAGACTCGACATGATCATGCTATCCTGGATTCACTCGAGGTTGTTGACACAAGCAATTTAAACACGGTACCTCGGAGCTCCAGAACACGGAGCGAGGGATATGTTCCATTTACGACCCAAAGTGGATTGAGGCGCTTGAGCCTCCAATGAAGTCTGGGCTCCTCTTCACATGTATGAGTTCGAGATTCCCATTAAAGAAGGTTTGACTTATTTGCTCCATAACGATCTGACATACATTGGATATAATGTTTGGCTGAACTTTACTGCCAGGTCGTGGGCGATTAAATCTACAGTCGTATGTCACCACCGCCGGGACTCTGGCCAGGAACATTCAAGATTGATCTATCAGTCGCCGTCGACGCAGTAAATTGAACAGCAAAAAGCCGTGCCTTTGATGATTCGCAAAGACGGGACCGGATCCATCAGGGGGGCCTATACATGACCTAAAAGAGGTCAGACAAGGTTCGACGCCCTTCAATTGAAGAGAGTTATAGAGCAATCTTGACGTCGATGGGAAGGACTAGATACGCGAAGGGAGCAGCTGTATCTCTCTTCAAGCATCTAGTTCGACGTGAGGTGGCATCTAGCACCATACTTTTCAACTAAGCGAGTGCCACATTTGCAAGGGGTGATCGATTTCCTCGCAGTGGGCTCTGATATGTAAGTCTACAGCAAGACTCGACTAGATAGTTAGGGTTATCAGAGTAGATGGGTCTGCAATCGAGTCGTTTGGAATCGCGTCGATTTGAGTTCTTGACAGAATGAATTGACGAATATTTGAGTGGCTCAAAGGATGAGATAAGGATATGCGAGAGGACAAAGGGAAGCATTCAAGTTGAAGATATGAATCACGTTCACGTTGTGGAGGAGCCCAATAAGTGAATTGTGAAGATGAGGAACAAGTCAGAACACAAAGTAAGCCTACTTCACAATTCTGAACCCCCACCACGCGACATGATTACTGTAATGATTGCTGCAGAATCAGCAAATTCTAATGACCTTCCGCAGTAAGCAAACGTCTCACCGCTCGCACTTAATCCGTCCGCCGCAGCCCATACCATTCAAATTTGCTGTGTGTTTCCCTGAAAACTCTTGGTATGTAATTTCAATGGAAGTTCCCAAGGAATACAATCAAAAATTACGATGAGGAACATTTATCAGAGCCCGAAGGAGCACGGTTATAATTACTCATCCTTGCCTTCACAAATTCCTTACCAGCACGTCTGACGATCGCTCGTCTCCCGATGCCCCTCATATCTATGTAAACCGCCACAATGTTTTCCGTCACGCCTGTGATCAGACCAGCGCTGCGTGCGGCTTCTGCACCATATCTGTGGCAATTATCAGTTAAATTGGCAGTTTCTGATTGGATTTCCTACTCACTTGTGCTCGACGGCTTTGCCGATGTTTTGACCTCCCACATCAACGACCTGTTTCATTGAAGAATCCAGGCTGGATAGTATCAAATCAGCAGAAAGAAGAAGACGATGGTGCAGCTTCAAAGGAGGTCGCGGAGAGGAAGGTGGAGCACTGCTTGGTTGCTGAGACGGAGATCTGCTTAGTTGTCGTGGTGGTAAAGGCGGCTTATTGTCAGAGGGATACAGCGAAGGGAATAGAGAGGGAGAGGAAGATCGAGGCCGAGGTGGGGTGGATGTTGGTGCTAAATGCGTGCTGGAAGATGGATGAGAAGGTAGGAAATGACTTTTTGAATACGGGGGAGGTTGTGGAGAGGTGGACCTGGGGGAAAGGGAAGGGCTTCCATTATGCATTGGCTGAAACTGCTGAGCCTTCTTCGTTGTGCCCATCGCACGCTTGATCATGCTATCGACAAGGGATACTGTCTTTGTGCTCAAAGTCGCTGCCTGTGCGCTCATCGTGTGGACAGTGGATAAACCCTTGCGGGCATTTTCAGATGTCAAAAACACGAGAGCCCGAGGAGGAGGAGGAGGCGGCGGCGAGCTATCTGCAGAGCCCAAGGATGATGGCACTACGGAAGGGTGAGGGGTTGAGTGATTAATGTAGTATTGTGACGCGTGTGTCATCGTAGTAAGTAACAACTTAGTGGTACCAGTTATAACATAGCTGCAAGAAAAATCAATTGGGTAATCTCACTCGAGAACAGAGGTAATACCTGGCTAACGAAGCAGTCTTGATTACCCAGTCTTGATCTTCTGGAGGGATTGCGCGAGCGAGAGCTACGTGAATATCATCCTCTGGAAGTTCTATCACTACTGGGTCATTTTCCCTGCCCTGTGCGCAAAGAGAAGGATCTTCGTCTATGTTCACTTTATTGTCAAGCTCTCCGACAATTTCCCCGTTATCTTCGTCTATTAAAACTAGGCGGCCCCGCATGGCTTCGTGATACCCTGGTGACCGCTGAGGTGAAGCAACTGGAACTTGAGTTATAGATTTGGATTCCTGACTGCCATTCACAGAGTCACGCATTTCTGCGTACTGTGCCAATACCCCATGAAACGTATCCTGATCTTCTAACAGGTGTGGCACGTTAGAAAGGGGTAGGTCAAGTCTCAAAGTGCTTCCATCAGGACTAGAAAGCGTGTAGGACCTAAGCCCCAACTGAGCGTCAGATGAGAAGTATAGCGGCCGTAATGGATCGATAGGACATTCAAAAGAGTTGAGTCGGATCACAAGATAGACCTCGGCGTGGTGTACATCGCTCGCCTGTGCGGTGACGCACTCCAATGCAAGCACTCCAGACTGTGAATTTCCTGATGCAGTTAATGTGACGTTGGGAATGTTGAGAAGGACGAAAGCTTCAGGTGCCATGGAAGATTAAGAAGTTGTGGGACTAGACCAAGTACATCGCTGCGGCCACTATTAGTACAACTGGTGACTGCGGTCACGGATCCTTGGCAGGTGTTGCCTAATAAGGAATACCATCGCGCCATTTATTTCGAAGAAATCCTAGAAAGCTTGGAGCCTTGGACATTGCTTTCCTTTGTGACATGGTTGGAAATGGGAGGTTGCCATCCAGATTCCTGCAAAAGTCGAGTTGAAGTCGAGCCCGTCAGATTTACATATGATGGACTTCAGTTTCCTACAGTAGGTGTGATGAATAGTCGAGGTCTGGCCGGGGACGGTGGAATTCACTAACACCACTGGCCCGGAAGGTCGAGGTCGTATCGGAGTCCCAGGAGGTTCAGTGTTTAAGAGTTAGAGGATTTATGGCTCGACAAGGATAGGCTACATCGGAGTAGTGCCAGGCTGGAGTCGTTGACGCGTATATATTGGAGGTTATAAGCTTTAGATGGATCTTGATGAGCTCGTATACGTCTTCATCCTAAAAGTTCAAGTTGACAGAACATAACGAAGGCGTGCACGGTACCGTCGTAAAGCATTCTGCGAATTCAATTGCCTAATTGGAACTCATCGTAACACTCTCTGTCAGACACCCACTTAGACGGTGCTTTCGATAATGGCAAACTGCTTTAACCTGGAGTATGCATCCTTGGATCACAGCAAATGGAGGAACCTTCCTCCTCCTCCAGGATTTTCAAGTTTTGCTCCAAGCGTCAGTTCTATGCCCAGTTCCAACAGTCTAAGCTAATCCTTTCAACAGTCCAGAGCACCAGCCAAGGCTCCAACAGCAGCAACGTCGTCCTATGCATCACTGAAGGACAAACGCGCTTGGGATCTCGCCATCTCGCCAGCCAAGTCTCTCCCTATGCAGGCATTCATGTTGTACATGTCTGGCGGAGGCGTACAAATCTTCAGCCTGGGTATCGTGTTCATGCTTCTCCTCTCGCCTTTTAAAAATATCGCTGGTATGAATGCAGGTGCGTCTGTTCAGTGAATGTATCTGTCACATCTCTTATTGTCAATTCAGCATTCGCACCATTTGCGCCTACACCTGCAAGCATCAAGTCACTCAAGGTCCTTCCTCTCCAGAAGATAGCATATATCGCGTGCAACCTACTGACACTTGCAGTTGGTCTCTGGAAGTGTCGTTCTATGGGCCTTCTACCAACTGGAACAGGAGATTGGCTTGCATTCGAGAGTCGAGCGATGGTGAGTCATCACACAGCGCCACTGGACGCTTCTCACATATTCTTTACAAGGCACCTGAACTATCACTACTATAACCAAGAAATGACCTATGTATGTGATGAAAATACTGTCTGAAGCCCTAGTCAGATCCATGCTTTGAGAGGCTCGCCATCACAATTCTGCCCCACTTCCAAGTCACCTCTAATCTGTAATGAATAGACATGAGAAGTCCCCGTCGTGGGTATTAAATTCCTATCAAACCCAACAATTTCCAACAATACGAACTACTCATCAATTGTGGTGTGAGAAAGACAGAAGAGATCAGCTTCTCTAAGAGCACGAGCATAGCCTCATGGTCCACTCAGCTCGCGTGGAAGAGAACATATGCTACAGGACTGGGGAAAATCATGATGTCTTGACGCAACGAGAGAAACGACATAAAAAAAGATGAGAAGGATATATGAGGCAGAACAAGGCGTAAAGGAGTCATAAGAAGATAGAACAAGCTGTACCGTCGTGATGGATCATTCATTAAACGACGACGCATTTATGTGTCTTCTTAACCACGGGTGGCTCTAGCGCAGCGACAATAGCCTTCAGGGTTATCAGCGAATCACTCAGATGAGATTGATCAAAGATTTCACAAACCTCATCGAAGACGTTCTTCAACCCTTTCTGCGTCAGGGCTGAGCACTCCACATACTTGACAGCACCGAGCTCTCTCGAAAGCCTTTCGCCGTGCTCGGTCGGCACCGGTCGTTGCTTCTGCCTGGACAGCTTCTCGATCACCTGAGCGTCATCCCGCAAATCGATTTGCGTCCCAACGATAAGACATGGGACACCCGGACAATGGTGGTGCACCTCTGGGATCCATTTCTCCCTCACGTTCTCGAAGGATGGAGGCGACGTTACACTGAAGCAAACAAGGAAGACATCGGTTTGGGGGTACGACAGTGGCCGGAGACGGTCATAATCCTCTTGCCCTTTTGTGTGGAAGTGATGTGTGAGCGATTGTATGAAATGTTACTAGGATGGAGGCTACAAAAAGACACGAACCGGCGGTGTCGAAAAGACCTAGCGTGTAAGGATCTTCACCAATCATTACGGTGACTGCGTAGTTATCAAAGACCTGCGCTTATTTAGCATATAGTGTTTGGCGGTCTTGCGGAATGAACTTACAGTCGGGACATAGTCGCTTGGAAATTTGTTCGTGGTGTATGAGATCAACAGACAAGTCTGGCGATGTCGGCACACATGTCAAAGTCCAGGGGATACAGATACAACACGTCACGCACCTTGCCTACAGCACCGTCCCCTACCACTACAACCTTAATAGTCTGCATGTCGTTGAGATAGTTCTACGTGACAAACTTGGCTATCAGGGTAAAAAAAGCAGTCAGCACACGCGTCAACCATGCATTCAAGGGTCGCTTTTAGAACGCCTGCTGCATGACAACCGCGCAACCATGGAGGGTGAAAACCTCGGCTGTTGGGTAACAAGGCAAATGAACAGAAATCTTACCAATTGTTCCAGAAAATTCAAGGAGGAGAGTTGAAGCGGGGAAATGCTATTAACCCAATCACGACAGAGAAGGTTGACTCTAATTTACGAACAGAACCTAAGTCAGTTGAATCGGTTAAGCAGCGAAGAATGGCGACAAAAGCGCAGGAGGCGGTTGAACGTACGTCGGTAGAAGAAATGAGAAACTACGGTGTCGATGTTGGCGACGACGACGAGCAACGAAGGAGTTCAACTACGACTTCTGATCATGCAGTGCGCTTGACCCGACGAACCGGCCCTAATCAGCCAAATACTGCCAAACACTGGTACTATCACCAGTTCTTATGAGGGCGTCTAACTCGGAAATTTTCTCCGTTCTTCCTCCTCCACAATGAAACAGGTTCCAAATCAATTATCCTAAAATCGCCACAACGAATAGTAGTTGCATACTGTCCATACAGAAATTATAGAATGCTCATAACATAATTTAGGCAGGTTGCACATGCAAAGTACTGGTACACCGCATCCTTCCAGAGGAAATTTGGAATGATTAGCATGTTTCACCCAATCAATCAAGAAGGTTGCTTGACACGGAGACAATGTTCCTGATGAGCGAGTGCGCTAAATGTAGTACTATAAGTTCTTACCTAAAGTTACTGATCGGGAGGGGAGTTCCACCACGACAAAAGGCCTTGTGCAGTTCCTGTGACAATGTATGAATGGGATGCGCGGTCAAAGCCCTATAACGCAATTCAATAACGCAAGTCGAAAAAGGAAACCAAGCACACTGACTGCGACGGCCTGGGTTTGTTCATCTACATCAGAAGCCGTGAAGTCAGCGAGAAGCCGAGCAAAAATCACAATTGACTTACTATCTCCATGATCCAGACCACTCGATACCTCGCCTTTTGCTTTGTTCCAGACCAAACAAGAAGACTCTCTGCTATGGAACACCACTGAACGACCACCATTTACGAACACCGCAGGGGTGGATTGTTTCGTGTCACTTGTCGAATCTCCATTTATCGCATATACCTGCTCGATTTTGCCCTTGCGATCCATCCCTTGAATGCCTACAAGATGAGCGCGAGCGCCAACTTGAGACACAAGGGCCTGAGTTCCGTTCGGACTGACGTCCAGGTGTCGTCTGTCGCATATATCATGTCAGCCGTGAGTGTAGGCAATCAGAAATAGATCCATACATTTTAGCTTTGAGAAATGCGTAGGCTCGGAGGGTCCCATTGGGCACTTGACAATACCATCTGTTGCAATGTGTCATCAATGGTTACCAGTGCAACACTTTATGATGCCCTTACAATACGCCGTCGCTAGTACCTCCAAGTAATGCCTCCCCATCCTCGACGAACTTGATACACGTCACATTCTGTCGAAGAATGGACCGTTGCGGTTGCCATGTACCTGTGACAGATCTAATAATACTTTCTGAAACCCGAGAGAAGCACAGACCTTTGATCCATAGCCACACCCTCACACCGAAGCGAGGAAATGCAACAGCAATGCGATCCCTGTTGTAGGTGAAGCTGATGGATTCCTCCTTCCCCGCATCAAGGAGCTTCGCCCATTGCCAATGATTCTGGTTCTGGCTCAAATAGTCAGCTAAAGTCAACCTCCCGACCAAGAGCATCAACACTTGCGTTTCGCGTCCATTTACTGATCATACCATCCTGTCCCAGCGTGATGATACCATTGTCATCTGGCATCCAAGCAACAGACGATATCGGCGAGTTTTGGGCAAGACGGGCGGTTTCGACTCGATTTGATACACTCCATATTCGGATCGTTCGGTCATGACCTATATTCGAGAAATTGGCACCAAGTAGGGGAATAGAAGGGAAAAGAAGAGACGAACATACGACAGCCATTCGTTCGCCGTCTGAGCTGAAAACGATCTCTCTGACGCCAGCATCGCTATCACTCTTGATCCGTGTGGAATACATACTCTCTTGTGTGGGCCAGGGATGTGTACGCTTCCGCGGACGCGTACTTTCCGCATCAGACGCCGTTGACATCGCCCGTTTCTTGCCTTTGCTGTCGGACGGTGGTGTTGCACTATTGGACTGACTGGAAAATCGAAGAATACTGGGAGACGTGGTTGAAGCAGGCAACACAGGTCTTGGCGACTGTATTGAGATTTTCTGCTTTACGGTCGTCGTAGGCGTGGGTGGTAATGGAACATCCATGTATTCTGAAAAAACATGAGCGAAGAGCGAAGATTCTAATAGACACATTCTTGCCGTGTTTGATGTTGGGCTCGCCGGAACTGGATGGAGAGTCCGTTGGTGGCTTATCCCTTAGAGATCTATGCAAAAAACCAGGAGGAGATGGGGAGGTATATGCGACAAAATTTGTTAGACCTGGGGGTGTTGTTGACGAGCGAGTGCTCTCGGGCGTGAGGGGCCGATGAGCACCTGTAGATGGTGGTAAAGCCTTGGATGTCACAGGGGATATAGACGTAGAACCATGTCCGTTAGCCTGTCGTGTGTGCGGCCAGCCATTACCTATTGTCAAAGGTTTCTTTGGCGCTTGCTGAGACTGGATTGGAGTAGCTTTGAGTGGGGCAAATCGTGAAGGACGAATGTTCAAAGGATTGGATATTGTTCCGGTAGCATTGTAGGATATTCTCGCATCGCTGGCTGACGTTAAAGGTGAATAACCGGGCTTGTAAGGCGCCTTATTGGAGTAAGCTATCACAGTTTCTGATGGACGAGGGGGGAGAGAACTGGGGTATGCTTGAGTTCGCGGCGGCTGGGGCACAGATGGAGGGATTGGAGGTAAGGGAGCTGCAGTAAGACGTTGCTCTTGAGAAAATGGTCTTGCAGGCACTGCTGGAGGTGGGGAGGAAGGCTTTGTTGAGAACTGGGGTGAAGGTGCGCAAGGGGACAGGGAAGTGGTTGCAGTGCAAGAAGCAGGAACAAATGTAGGTGCTTGAAGTGGAGGATTGGAACGTGAGGGTGCAAGCGTTGAGATGGGCGTAGGAGTTGACTGAGTGATTGACATATGTTAGTCCAATAGTCCATCATCAGAACCGTGATACTTGCCTGTGCCTCCGATATATTTGGTGAGCCGGTGCGAGACTTTGGTGGTAGCGATTTTTGGGCTGTGAGCGATGCCGGCGAGCCAACAAACTCTGTCATAAATCCACCAGAAACGAATGGATTGACAATCGCCGGTTTCTTTGGAACACTTATTGTCAACTTTGGAGGCAGAGTCGCAAGTTTATTGACGGCAGGAGGCACCGCAGAAGGTGGAGACTTTTTTGGAGAAGCAGGTATTCGCTCAGAAGAGAGTTGAAAGGGTTGTACAGAGGGAACAGAGGAAAGAACTGTTTTCGGAGGTGAACCTGGTTCCTGTTCCAGCCCAGGTTCCATGGGCCGATGAGGTGGCGCAGGTGCGCGCCATGATGAACCAGTCACAAGACCAGGTATATCAGACGACGAGGAAGATGCAGAACTAGGAGAGGACTGGAGATCCATGTCAGCAGTCTCAGAAGTGGGAGTGCTAGGTTCTGCGGGTAAACTGCTAGCGTCCCCTGGGTGACGAAGATCATCTTCAATCTGCTTCTCGTCTTGTGAGTCACTTGAGAGGTCCATACCGCTGTCTTGAGAGCTCCTTGGAGGTTCTGTTACGGGACTTTGAACTCTGAAAACGTTTGGTATGTGCTCGACAATGGGAGATTGAGGAGGAGTGCTAGAAGGAGAGCCTAAACTCATTGGTGACAAGCTACGTTCACGATCTTCGTCCATTATCTACTGCGTCTCAGGATTACGCTTGTAGGTAAGTGATAGTGCACTCACAGCATCATTGAGAGCCGGAGATAGAGACGATTTTTGAGGAGCTGAATATAGTCCCACTACCTCCGGCGGGCTTGTATCGAGGCTTAAATCTTTTTTGTCCTCGGGAAGTGAGAGGTGTTGACCAATTTGAACAGGAGATGTTATTGGAACTGCCTGGACCGAACTCACTGCCCATGATGGCTGGGCCTGGATACCCACTGATACACGCTCAGGTGGAGGTGGTGGGCGGTAGGCGCTATCTACATGGTAAATAGCACATTGAAAAGAACCCCCCGTGGTCAAGCATGTATAACTCACCTGGCACTACGCTCACCTGTTCATATGCCTTGTTCCAGGTTCTCCTCATTTTTGGAGGGACGAATGGAACCTCAACAACATGGTCAGCATTATCTTGCGTTTCTTGTTCGGCTTCAGTTTGTGCATCTGCGCCAAAAAGATCTCCTTCGAAAATGACGGCTTGGTCTGTAAAAGATCCATCCTCGGAAGCTACAGCTAGTAAAATCTCCTTGCCAGGCTTGACCTCGATTCTTTTCTGCGCGAAGAGGCTAAAATATGCAACAGGCCGTTTACCTGTATCATTTATGGACTCTTCTGAAAGTTCTACGCGTCGTAGGACGACGTGTGCCTTCTGACTTGCACCATGCCGGCGAAAACGAAGGGACCCCTTTATGCCGAGGACTGAGGAGACGGTAGAAGAAGAAACGGGGCCTTGAGAATCGCTGGTGGAGTCAACCATATAGTGCCAGCAAGTCGTAGAGTCCTGCGAAATAGGTATGCACAGACCACGATATAGAGAGACGCTTTGGTAGAAGTGTGTAACGACTTTGCACGAAATATAACTTTGTCAACGTGACGTGAAAATTCACACGCATAGGTAGTACACTGAGCTACACAGCTGAGCGCTCCCGCCAACTTTTTTTCTTTATTCATACACATAGCTTGAACGGTGTCTTAGGCCATAGGATCCCGTTTACCACTCCAAGTAGTCTTTGAACGACTCGTGTTTCGCCCCGACGTTCTATGTCTCACAGTAGTGCTCTGAAAGGTCATCGCAAAGTTGCCAAATGACTATGTGGGATGTCAACGAGTTCCACAGTGGGACCAAGACATGGTCTAGACACCCTTCATTCTTCGGACGGTGTGGCCTTTCTGATCAGTGATGAGATTGATTGAGCTTCGTATCAGTTTGCCAGGTCCGAACATGCCCGAAGTGCAAGTCTTGAGCTTCATTCGTGGTAGTCATCTCACCTTTGTGGCGTCTACTTGTGCACTAGACAACTGTGAATGCACATTGGTGAAGCTTCCATTTCCATTTCTGCAGCAGGACCATCAGCCATCAGTAATTGAAGTTCACCATCGCATTGTAGGTGCTCATTACTCTTGATGACCTGCACCTGATTTCCTGCAATAGTAGTAACTTGCATTACTAACAATGATACGCGCCATCTTCATGGCAGCCTCACTATATCTCGGATTCTATTTTATGCGCTCTCAGTGCCGCCATCTTCGGCAGGTGGTCTGTTTGCAAAGGAAGAATACAGCTACCCGAAACCAGAGTATACTTGCTGTCGACGAGCCAATCATGATCCTCTAAAGGATAACGAGTATCCAGGTGACCGCTTCATTTGTCCTCGCTCACTTTATTGATGTTGTTCAAGACATTCCGGCGAAAATATAGGCTCATTTATACTGGCGCTTCACTAAATCAACGGGTCATTCGGCCAGTATCAAAATATTGGAAGGTCTTGATGCCCCTAGTATCATACTTTGAAGTCATGTCTTCAGATGGTTGATCTACAGGTGTGGGAAGCTGCTGAAACAGCAAAGTGCGGTGAATTGCTGTCTCACAGCCCAATGCACGGTCCTGGATGAAGCAGAACGGTGGGTTCATCTAAGATGTTGGATAATTATAAAAATCGGAAGAATATGATCTTGGTATGTTTCAGCGGCGGCCGCCATGGCCGTACTGTGCCCTAGCAGGGTCAGCCACCAAACGTAGAGCAGTCAAGGACAAGGAGACACGTATGTTGCCCGAGGTAATCAATGACTTTGTTAAGCGCAATCGAACCAAGCATGTCTACCTTCTGGATCAGGATACGATCTCGGGGGGTTTTGAAGGCCAATGCTGTGGATCCACGAAAGGAGACGGTTACTTCTATGCGGCGGTCCGCATATCAGGAAAGGTAAGGACTGAGGTTGACCCATGTTCTCCCATCAAACTCAAATCTTGTTTGGCAGATTGCAGGTAAAGTACTTAGTTGTATCCCAAAACTTGCACTTCCTTGGCTTCTGCCGCTGTCACAAGACCTAGATCGCATGCGGGCGAGCCGTATCATGGTGGCGAGACGAGACCCAAGATAGAACTGATCGTTGCCGCTCAAATGAAGGATGCTCAGACATCGCCAGTGACGATAGAGCGGTGGAGAAATGCCTGATTCAAGGCTTATCATATTCCTGGATCATGGGGTCGAACATCACGGTCCAGGCTCGCTATCGCAGTCGTATAAACTATGATATATCTGGCAGACGGATAGCACCGCTGTGGAGAAGAAGCGGTGTCTCATTTGCCTTCCATCTCAACCTGATAGCTTGGCACGGCGCCTGATACTGGGTAATCATTAGGAAAGGGAAAGGTGCACAGTAGCATGACCCCGTGCCATGGGCATTACACGCTGCATTCGTGGTTATCTTCTGATTTGGGTTCTGTAGGGCGTCAGTCCATGATCACAAACTCGGTTCATATTTAACTGCTAATGCAATCGTCTTTCTCGCCGGTACCAATCGACAGTCACCACAGATGTGAGTGACCCTTTCACGATCCAAACGTACACTTGACAGTGAACTGGATAGATGGAGATTTCTTTGCGCAACATCGCTCTGGCAGTTACCACAGATGACTTGACAATTGCGTTCGCCGAGATACTTCACAAGCCCCCTTTTCAAACCAAACCTCTCCTGAATTTCGAAGTCCACCTCTCGGACGAGTCGCACCCTAACGGGCAGCAAGGCACCCTCGCTCTGCCAACAGAGGATGCTGGGGTCACTTTCATGCGTGCTCATGGTGGCGCAGGGATTGTCGTCAAAGGTCGACCAATCCTCATCAGCAGGAGCACGCAGGCGATCCACGAGTCTCGTATTGAGAGGTTGAAGAAC
>JRHT02000348.1:0-27875 GCA_011800875.2 Suillus brevipes Sb2 | reverse complement strand
ATATGACGATGTGATAACCGGTAGCAGAATTATACTGAAGCTGGTGATTATCCACCATATAATGTAATATATGTCTTTCTCACAGTTCCCTCAGTTCACTGATGTGAGTGACGCGAAGCAATGTCTGTCTTACGTCATCCAGTACTCCTTCTAAACTGGCATCGCTACTGGCACCCGAACCACTGAACACTTTGCCCTTCTTGAAGCTTCGGAAGATGCGATGGAGTGTAAGAACTGCGAGCTAAGGCAACGTCAGTACTATTGCGCAAACTGTCTGAGAAACCAGTACGCCAAATGCCTGTCATCAATCGCATTCACTCATCGTACGCAATTTCTAATTGTCTACATAGCCTTAATTAATCAAACGAGTCGTAGCGTTTGTGGAGCAGCAACCATATCACAAAACACTCCGAGACTCCTGTTTCCCCTCTGACCTTGCAAATGACCGGCCATGTTCGCCTTTGACTGACCATCAGTTTGTCTACATTTCTCTAGCACAGATCCTTCTACTAATCCTAGTTGCAGTGATCCCTATTCCCAGCGTTTAGTGCAATCATGCCAGCGTCTATCGTGCCGAACAGCCCTCAACGTTCAACAATGTGGAATTACACGTGCTGCATGACCTGGGCCTAAGGCCTAAACCCTCAACCTCTTCTTTCCCTCTCAGCTGAACATTATCCACTGTCCCCATATCTCTACCCCCCGTCTTCCACTCCCGCCCATCCCGCCCACCACGTATTCCATCCTCGATCCTCATCATTTTGCTTCATCGCATATCATGTCTGTATAGCTGTCATGTAATAGGTGCTTTCTTATCAATTCGCAGCCTCTCATAGCAAGTTCCTGTGTTCGGGCGTCACTTTACTTCCCACCCACATGGATGGTCCGGGTATGCTGTGCATTCAGCCTCTAGCATATGCATTCACCTTTCTTCGTTGCTCGCTCGTTTTTCAGTTTTACACAATTTGTTTCGGCGTTTAATGAAGACAACACGGAGACCGCCTTTCCTCATCTCATTCTTGAGACATTCTGAGGTTTCCAATGCGGACACCCACCAAACCACACAGCTTGTCGACATCTACCGTTTTTGCCTTGATTGCACCCTTATTTTTTGACGCTTTCACCCGGAACGACAGGCCCAGGTGACCCAGAACTCAAAAGGCCGAGGGTCATTTTAAATTTATCGTGCAATGGCTGTCACTCGAGACCCGTCCTCCAAGACGGCCACCACTGTGAAGCCTTAGGTCTGACTTGGGCGTGATACTAAGTTGATGGAGGTACAGTATATTGACAACAGCGTTGGCACTAGTAAAACACTCTGTGCGCATGCCATTAACTGCGGCTGCGTGCGTGTCATCAACTGCGGTTTCAGCTTGTATGAGTATGACTGATTCAAGTGCGCTTTGACTATTTAGCGTGATGTCGTTCCACGCGTCCGATATTTTTGTAAAAGCACATGGATACACTAATCGAGTCGTTGACATGAGCAAGATGGTCAGCTAGTATGTCGAAGCCCATTGCTATATTCCTCTCGGACTCACATTACAGATACTACCCCCGGGTCGAACGTTGGGTGCGCTCGTTCTTGCTCCAGAGAACCGGAAATTACACAAGGGGCAGGAAGCACACAGTCCAGTCAGATCGGGTGGTGCGGTTTGGAGTTGATCGAGAGCACACCTGCTTGGAGTCTGACCCAAGAGAACCCTGTGATATATGGCTGCAGCAGATCGTGGTCAGTCCTTGTTTCAATATCGGAAGGTATTCAGTGCAGCAAAAGTAGATGGATACGATGAAACCCACCATCATTTCCTGCCTCAGATATATTGGTTTTGTATTGCTCCGGCGGGGACATAAGGAAGCTCTTGTTTGACTGTGACTCGTCTTGTGTCAAGAAAAGGGTGTGAGATGGTACGGCTGTAGATACACTTTGAGTATTGGTCCTGCTCGTCAGTCACGCGCACTGATAGCCAAAGACAAGAAGGTGGGATGCAATAGGACAATAGTAGAGAAAATACATCCTGGTGTACGACGAACCTAGGAGCATGAAACTTCGAGTACGAGCGATGAACGCACTTCACCCACAAAATTTTCCTTTGCCTACGAAAATCGATCAGCTACAACCTCAAAGACACAACCCACAAGACTCGTTTGAGATCGACACCCTATGCTAGACTAGTGCCACGTGTGCAGTGAAAATCCAGTGCCTGCAGGCGGTAGATGCGCAGGGTTGGGGAGCAAGAATTCTCATATCGGGTGTATGCGTAGCTGCAAGAATTGGTTTCCAGGGCAGCAATTTTTGGGAGGACGAGGCGAAAGGGAGGCTGGGAGGGCGAATCTTTCTATATGATGCGTCAGGGAGGAAGGAGTAGGGTGGAATGAACGAAAACGCACCATCCGCAACGATCAGCTTTGAATGGTCTGCCTAGGGAGTGCTCCAATACGGAGGTTGGGACTTTGTATGAGGAGTACTGGCTATGTTGCATTCACGCCTAAACAGTTAGAACTATCGGCCGCTAACATTAGTCTATTATCGGGAGAATTAAAACTCACATTTCGTCGAGTCACATCCGAAATATTCACAACGAACGAATCAATGCTGGAAGAAATGTGCTGAATTCTGGTATAAGTGCCAAAGGCTTTAGAATTGAACAGAACAGAAAAACGTCACGATATCGGAGCGTCGTGGTCTCGGACATTATATCTGTGATGCAGAACATTGTAAGTGTCGAGGTTTATCACACAAAGGAATGGTCAGGACGTGTCATAAAGCCATAAGTACAATGCAACAGATGAATTGCTCGACAAATGAAATATTCAGGAAGGCTGCGCCCCTAGGTGTTCGGCAGCTACTGCAAGGCGAGATGGTCCTGCCTGTGGCTGCGAATGATTAGCCAGAGTTTTCAATTCGATGTCTTCATGCTGAATCCTTGAGACCACATCAGTGAATTAATCTTACGAACAAATAAATTTAATTTAGTATACCTGGGAGGAGGCACTGCGGCAGGAGCAGGAACAACTTCCTCTTCGTCGTCCTCAAGTTCGTCGTCATAGACTGGCGGCTGCGGGACTTCCTTCTTCTTTTTTTGGAACCAGCTGAGGCAAAAGAAGAGAACGTATGGTCGTTCTCCATCGTCTACACCAACAACATCAGCCTGGAAATGACACAGTCAGAACCCACAAAACCAGCGAGACTGCAGAAGACAAACATATGTAGCTTGTCCGAGTGGAACATTGACAGTGCTCGCAGTGTTTCGTTGTGATTCACGGGCCTTTTGCTTCCCCGTGACTGACGATGACCGAACGTGATTTAAAAAGGCCCTGCCACCGGACAAGGGAGGGGATGGAGGGGTGTTTGCACGAGGGCGACCGAGAGGTAAGGGCAAAGTGGCAGGGAACTGCAACAGGAGCGTCGAATCGAATGCAGAATAATCAAGAGAAAAGACATACATCTAAGGGATCGCGAGGTCGAGCTTGATGTACTGGGATCGTGTGAGGAGAGAACCGAAGAAGTTTTCTTATGCGAAGGAACATGGGTTGCCGCGGATCTATTGTAGGCGGAGGTCTCTGTACCATAGGTATGGCATGTATTGGCGGTCTGCGGCGCCCAGCAGTAGGACGATGAGTTGCATCTGACTGCAATGATGGTGAGCACTGAGTGGTGAGCACTTGATGTGCAAAAGATGAAACACGCACATTTAGTAGATCACTGAGAGCTCGGTGGTTGCGTGCAATGCTCTGTAAGGTGATGTCAGCATGCGGAAAGTGGATGTTTGCGGGAATTGCGTACACGGGCCTGAGCAAGAACGTCGGGTGGAGTATCGCAGATGCAAATTTTGTGGTCTTTGTATACGTAGGTTGGTACGGGCGAGACCGTGACAGGTGAGAGGACTCTGGTGTATGTCGTGTAAGCTAGTTTGCGCGAATCGGGTGAGAGGATAAGGACTTCGGGATTCTGAACGTCGAAGGAAGCGAGGAGTTGGCGGGACTTGAAAGCCCACAGCTTGATGGTGTCATCGTCTGAAGAACTAGCAAGGAGAGCGCCATCAGATGTCAGCGCTAGACCACTGATAATTCTGGTGTGCCCTTCGAAGGGAGTTCCGACAGTTTCTAGCGTTGACGCGTCAAACTCGTAGATTGTCTTGGCGTCGTCATCCTTGGTGAAGCTGAATGCGGCCAAGATGTTTTGGTTTTTGTTTGTCCAGAATATCGGCGCGGATAGGAACCCTACACCATCAGATCCATTCCCGATCCTCCCAACCAATTTCTGTGATTGGACATCCCAGACCTCTAAACACTTCCCCGCCCACAACTCGACTGCCAGCTTTTTCAAGTCTGTTGAGAATCGAACTGCGCCCACCCAATGATCGCTCTCAAACGGACCAGCCACGAGTTTGCCAGTCTCCAAGTTCCATATCCGCGCCGTTCTATCAAAGGACCCGCTCGCCAGCAGCGTGTTGTCCGCTGAGATATCAATGCAGGTGGTGCTCTGTGAGTGGCCTTGAAGTTTTTTCATAGTCCCCGTCTCAACCTCACAGACTTTTAGCTCCGCACTCTTCCAATCTCCAGCAGCAGTCACAACCCATCGACTATCATCCCTTGATACCGCCACTGCCCATACCCCCTCCTTGCAAACATCCTGTGCTTCCTCAATCTCCTTGCCCTCCTTCAAATCCCATTGCCGAGCGGTCCTATCATCAGACCCGCTGATCATTCGCTGGCCGTCCGGAAAATACGATACGGATCGAATAAAATTTCCGTGGCCTGTCAAAGTCATCGATGGTGCTAGAATCGATTTCGTAGTGGCTACCTTCGTCGATGCAGAAGCCATGGTTATCTCCGTGAGCAAATGGGTGAAGCGGTCAAGTGCAGGCAGGGTATTCTTGGTATGGACCTGTGTGAGCTCTCCTGCTAGCTTGACGTTGATTGTCAGTTCATACGCGCTGGAAGAATCATGATATGACAAAGAACCTATCAATGATAGAAAGGGAGAAATTCTTCGAGGTGAGTATAGCTATCATACAATAGGCGCTTTCTCATCAACTCACAGCCTCTCACAGCAAGTTCCTGTGTTTGGGCGTCACTTTAATTCCCACCCGCATGGATGGATATGCTGTATATTCAGCCTCTAGCATTCACCTTTCTTCATTGCTCACTCGATTTTCAGTTTTACACAATTGTTTTCGGCGTTTAATGAAGGCAACACGGAGATTACCTTTCCTCGTCCCATTCCTGAGACATTCTGAAGTATCCAATGCGGACACCCACCAAACCACACAACTTGTCGGCATCATCCGTTTTTCTCTTGATTGCACTCTACTCGAGCAACTTGACCTGGTCAACCACTTCTATCAATTCTCGCTGCGCTTCTTCTTGGACATATTTGACTACGTTTTGCATCACAATCCTAATCCCAAGAACGTATCCGATCATTATCGCCGGCGCGAGATCCTCCTCAATGACTTGTTCTTAATTGTCTACGAGCGGACTTCTAGGGCTCTTCTTCATCATGATCAATGATCATGTGATGCTCGCCGTTCTTCTGATTCAAGTCAAGCTCCGAGGGATGGAAGAGATCAACGATGGACTGGAGTTCTTACTGGAGAGTGGGCAAAGCGTTGCAGTTTCTACAGCTCCCTCGACAGGACACCCTACCCCTTCCATACTGACGCCAGATCAGATGATGCACTTGGAGAACTATGTCAAACAATCCCTATTCAAGCCGGTTCTCAACATATTGGAGCACCCAGATGATTGGATTCCTTTCCTGCAATCGCGTACTCCTGAATATATCGTTCCAATGCCATGGGAACCTAATACGCGTGAGTGACCACGCATTTCCATTGTGGGCGACCACTGATCAGATTTCAGCTACCGTCGAAGCACTGCGCTCAATGCTGATTGTCAAGTGCCTTTGGCCCGACAGACTATTACAGTCCACAGCCCTATTCGTTCGAAATATGTTTCAAAGCGACCTCTCATCCGATCTAGACCACACGTTCACTGGGTGTCCAGTGATTGGAGTTTCTTACCCTTCCAGCGTCTAAGACAGAACTCTGTCAGACTCCATGATCGTGTTTAAGCGGTGCCTATAGCACTAGTCATTCATGGTAGAAAGAACAGTCCACTAGTAGATACCTTGGCGCCTAGTGTGATTCCCCTGTTTCTTGGTTCGCATACATTCTCAATTAATCATTTATCCAGGCGGTGGTGGAATTGCAATGGGTAGATGAATTTTTGACTTGCTTGCGCTCGAGTATTATCGGAAATTAATAGCAAGTAGTACCGGCCTGGTGATTTACATCAATAAACTCTCGCTGTCATATGTGTTACCTAAGTGCCGTGACATGTCTGCATGGACCCACAACTTTACTAATCGTTGGACTTGCCAACTTGAAGATTTACCGTAAGCGACCCTTCAAGTTCTTGGCTGTGTTCCCGGTTCACACTCAGAGGCCCTCAGGTTACTGCCCCGCACGGCGCCGGGTTCAACTGTCAAACAAAATGTTAGATCTGGCTGATCCGGGTGGGCGCTGCCAGAGCGCTGATTCCTGAAGCCAGGGACGTTTTTATTCTTCAGAATGCCGAGGATGCCTACTATAGGGTGCGTTGGTGCAATTAGCTGATCCCTGATTCGGTGACTTATACCTAGTACTAGTTGAGCCGAATATTTCTTGTATATAACGATAGCGAAGCCTAACCAAAGCCCACGGCGCGGCACATCCCTAGGCATCATTTTCGTCATGGCTTCACCAGGCATCCCACTAGATACCGCTGCCATCATGTCGTCGGTGCTGGAAGGCATTTTATATGGTGGGTATCTCAATGAGTTTGCTCTCCCCATGCCCACTAAGCTAGTGTTCTCCAGGCTTCTCAGTCCTCATGTTTGTAGGTGCTATCTGGATGATGACCTACGAACGTCGCCTACGTGACATCAATCGGCCGGCTGTTGCTATTGCCACCCTACTGTTCTTACTGAGTACCGTGGTGAGGCATCTCGCCACTTGCATTCAGTGATCTCCGCTGAAGCTTCCCAAGCACATGGTCGTGGGCATCATCCGTATTGAAGATGGACTAGTGAAATATCGTGATACATTCCCAGGCGGCCCAGCAGCGTTCTTTGCAGATGCTTCCCAAGAAACATGGGTAGTCAAGAATGCGATAATCATTCTACAAACCCTGCTTGGTGACGGGGTAGTGGTGGGTTCAAATTTTAATTTGCAAGCTTGAAACCCGAGGCTTATGGAAATCCAAAGATTTACCGATGTTACGTTGTGTGGCAATCTGTGTGGATTATCATTATGTCTTGCATAATGTGGTGTGGTGTTGCAGGTTCGTTCCAATCATACTCGGGAGGTTGTTTGCTCTCATATTGTCTGGAAGTGTTCGGTGTTTTTACGGTCTACAAATTTTCCCAAGCGCCGAGTAACAATGTCTTCGCCAACCAGACTAGACATTTGGTCGCGGCGTTCATGACCTTGACACTTGCAACAAATTTGCTTAGCTCTGGTGAGCATACTTCTGCTGCGTAAACGCAATCTTGAGGTCTCTTATTAACCTTGATGCACGTAGGACTACTGGCTTATCGCATCTGGATGAGCGAACGCAGGGTCTCCGGAATCCGCGCTACAAAGGGGAAAATGCCTTTATTGCGTGTTTTCGTAGATGCGGCTATTTTGTACTCTGCAGTGCTCTGCTCCTCGTTAATATGTTTCGCTCTATCGAACAATGGACTGTATGTTATGGCAGACTTGGTAATTCTTCCTGTTAACATCTGTTATTGATATTACTGAGTTGAGATCAACTAGAACGTCCCGATCATCTCGATTGCATTCTACATGGTGTTCATTCGCTTCGCGAGCAGTCAACACAATCGAGATTACATCTCAACTGTTCTTGGAGGGACAGGTGAGACAGAACGCAGAAACTCGCAGCAATATCCAATGCAGTCTTTGTATGGTATATACAGGCAAAATGATGCATCCTCATTGGCTGATATCCCAAAAACACATACATTAGCGTAGTTATCTAGTTTAGTATACAGCTACCCGTCCTATTCGACGAGCTTTCAGACAGCGGCGGCCTCTCAATATCTCATGACTGGAAATATCAGCCGCGATCCAGCTCTACAGTTAATAGCGATGTAATGGTACCTTACCTGGAGAGATCGGAGCGCACTATCGCGGAGACGATGTTGAACTTTTGCACTGGCGGCGCGGATAGTAGTGGTGTTTGTCTGCCCGCCTGGCGGGAGTGCGCCGGAGGTGGGTGAAAATGAACATTTGAAGAAAGTATCAGGTTTCTAGGTGGATTTCAGCGGTAGCTTGGATGTTGAACGTTGTGTAAGGCGGTGCCGCAGAGGCGTTGAATGGGTTCGCGATGTCGATGGTGCATTGTTTACGCCCAGCGGGGGGTCAGTGTGCCCCAGCAAGGGCTCGCCTGCTGGCTACCCAGTTGCTGCATCCCACATCCGTACAGTGCGATCATACGATCCAGTTGCAATGCGAGTCCCATCCGGCGAAAGAGAGACTGAGGTAACACCACGAGTGTGCTCACTGATCACAGTTTGAACAGCCGTCAAGTTGATATTACGTCCAGACGCCAAACGAAGAGAGTTCGGAAACCGCGCAGGAAACGCTTTGGATAGTGCAGAATTGAGGGGAGAGAATGGGAGTGCTGATACATAGAGATGAGACGTACTGTGCAAGATCATGCCGCCGAAGACTTGGATAAATCTTTGTACGTCCACTGCAACGGACGAGGCACCTTCGTGTCCGGTATGACCCTGCAATTGCGATTGTGCATGAGTGAGCATGTAATCTGACGCTCAATAACCATGTACTCGCTTTCAACCACTTGGCAATAATCAGAAGCGGGGGGATTGCGCCGCCGAGAGCATTTATAAGGCCGAGCACCTCGAGTCAGAAGAACAGTCGCTCATGGTCGAAGAATGATTTTATATCGTCGGCGAGCTCTGGATCGAAGTCAGTTGCTTGTACGTGGGCAGACCAAAATCGGCAGGCATAGGATAGGTGTGGGGAGATGCATTTTTCAACTCGTTCTCGCAGCCCGGGATCTGTAAGGAAATCGTGGAAGGAGGCATGAAGGAGTCGGAGCAAACCATCCAGTTAAGTAGAAAACGCGATAGTAGATCTTAAGGACTTACCAGTAGCACTAAACATGAAGTAAACGTTATGACGTTGATGCTCGGAAAAGAGGAAAGACTTGCGCTGTCACGGCAATGTTCTTCATGACGGAAGCCCTCGACAGACCAGGGTAGTCGTAACTAGCTGCCCATAGAGAGCTGGCTTCGCATTCCTGCACCACCCAAATATTTGATTGCGAATCTTGATATCTGACTGGATAGTGAGGCCCTGCTAACACGCGCGATTCCGTTAGACCAGCGATCAATCTTCGACCATACCAGTAGTCTTAGCTTGCACGGGCGGGTGCCGCTAGCAGGTGGTATCGTCAATGATAGCAATCACGCAAAGGTTTTTGTGACAATTTTACCTCCTGGTACTAGCTGTAGCCTGTCAACTAAAACATCATTGCAGAGAACAAGAACGGATGCAGCACATCATGTTGGTAGAGTGCTACTTACCACTAGCCATTCTCACGTTCAAGTTCTAGTCCAGGGGAGCGCTGTTGAGGCAGGATGCAGGGGGGGCTGTCTAAGACTCTGGTCGATGAGGGACGACGCGAGGTGCGACCATCACTGCGTTTCCAAGGGCCTGAGACGTCGGTTTCCAGCTCACTGAGGTTAGTTTTGGTACTTTGTATACAGTGTGTCCTGGGATTGTCTGAAATTGTCTTGAGAGGTTGATGTCGAGTCTCGAGAGTCGACGACATTGAGGTTTAGCACGTGACAAATTGGTGCCCAGCCCCGTTGAACAGTACGCTATTTGAAGTTCAACTTCATGTTCTTGCCACCGTCTTGTTCAATAACCTGACACTTTTTGGGTCCTTTAGCTTCTAATTCCTCTTCAGTATGACAGATCAGATATCTCTAAAGCCAACGCTTGCAGTTCTGGAGAACGGGCAATCTGACGAGCTCCAGACTCCATCTTCAATGACTGCGGTAACAGATCAAGATAACCTAGAGGAAGGAGAGATTTCTGAGGAAGACGTTTCAAGTACTACTTCAACTCCTCCCCGAATCGCGGGCCAGCTGTTGAACATATCAAGTGGCACAAGTCTTTCCTCTGATTCTGTTCAAAGCTCCCGTTTATCTTCTCCCTCAATCACTGCCTGCGGTTCGACCGCGACATCGACAGCGCCACCACATTCGGATACGGTACCTAGTACGTCAACGTTTCTGTTCCTTTCTAAATGTCAATGTCGACTGAAATTTTCCTCGCAGTGACTCGCCAAGACCTGGATCACACCAAAAACCTCGTACTTGATCTCCTAGGCTGGGGCGTATCTCCTGAATACCTGGTCGAGGCTGGTGTATCAGCTGGTGTATTATACAGGGTGTTTACTGATCTCAATCTCCGTCTTCCTACAAATCTTGTTCTTCCTCCCACTTGGCCCTTGACGCCTTCTGGTATACGATAGGCCTCTGTTTTCTCCCTGTTTGGACATTTCGCATTCTGTAATCGCTCTGTCGCCTCTGTTTTCAATACCTTTTATCAGCCTATCGAACCATTCGTTTTTTCGTGTTTTGCACGGGAGTTCTGGATCGCTTGGTTCTTATTGGTTTCACTGTAAGCTATTGTCATCATCGCCCCTGAGGTGTATGAAGGGCGATTGCAGATATCTGTCACTCAATTTTCATCCATAGGTGGTTTTGACCTGGGCGCATCGGTAGGTTGAGATTTAATTCTGTTTGCACCTATATGCATCCCACTGCTCGTCTTACCACAGATATCGCAAGGCTTGAAGCGCATGGATTTCGATCGACTGACTTTGCCTTGGCTTGCTTTACCTTTGTGTGCGTTGTGTGTATGGGTGCCATCGGCGACTTGTGACACGGCTTAGATTTTTTGTAAAGCATCTGCGTACTTGGATTGTGCATTACCATCTTGCATTCTAGTGAGCAGGGGTATACAGGACCGAAACTACCTATGAGAAGCAGACACACATGTATGGTACAAAGGAACGGTCACCGTCGATAACAAACCTCATGACTACATGCCAAGCACTTTGTACATTATATGCCCCCGCTACTGTTCTGTGCATCTAGGACTGGCTGATGAGTTTCTCGAGATCAATCAGTTTACCATCACTAGTCAAGGCAGCCTCAATAACCGCGACATCCTTCAGTGCACCAAGAGGGCTGCCAAGACCATCATCTTTTCCGTCCAAGGCTGCAAAGAAGCTCGCCTGCTCCAATTCTACGCCTCTGATAGGCTCATCAATAACCTCCTCCTTTTCGGGACCTAGTTCCCCATTTGCATCACGGGTGGCCGACTTGATAGTGATGCGAAAGATGGGCTTATCAACATTGTGGACGAGGTCACGAGCCAGGGTTTGCTGAACCTGAAGCCAGCCATCTGTACCGGTGATGACAATATCTCGTCCTGAGTCGGAACGAGATGGGCTGGGTGCAGCGAAACTGAGCTCGAAAATGCCATGCGAACTGTCCGCGTTTTTGATGATCGTGTTGATAGTATCGTGAGGTGCAAGCCACTCCTTGTTGAGCGATGCAAACCCGGACAGGTGAGTCATCGCACTTGGGAGTATGACACGAAGAGCCGCGACGGAGTGCTAAAAGCAAGTCAGTTGCGGTTTGCGCAAGTATTCACTGCGAGGACTGACCACACCACCATCAAGCTATATACAGCGACGCGTCAGCTGGTTGAGGTGAGCACAACACGAATCTTACCAGGAAGCCTCCTTGATACTACGCCGATAGAAGCGAAGTCACGGCCCAGATAATGGATCTTGTCAGACCACACATCAACACGAGGGGACTGACATCAACTTACGTCCGGAATAGTCCGCCATGGGGTATTATACCATTTTGAATTCTTGTCGATGAAGTTGACTGTACGAGAGCTGAAGAAGGTGACTTTTCCTATCTTGCCGGCAGCGATAGCACGGCCAGCGAGGATGAAGCCTGGCTCAGCCTCAAAATTTTCGGCTATTCTCCACACGAGTCCCTTGGGCTTATACTGCGCCTCATACTGAGCGATCAATTTAGCACCAGAGGCCACGTCCGGTGCAACAGGCTTCTCACTCAGCACGTGTTTGCCGGCGGCAAGTGCTTTCAAGACGATGGACGGCTGTTGGGTGATTGGGAGGATGACGATCACGGACGAGATGTCAGACCTGGCGAGAAGTGCGTCAAGATTTGAAGATGGATCTCCGTCAAAGTAGACATCAGGGGTGGTGCTGAGGATGGTTGTTGCTTGGGTAGCAAATTCGCGGGCGGTCTTTTCTGATCGCGAGTAAACGGCTCTGAGCTTTGGCGCGAGAGAGCCGAGTGCTTGCAGTGCAGGAAGGTGTGCTGTTTAAATATCATCATTATAAGCCTTGTGAATGTTCGTGATGATGTTGCATACCTTCCCTGGCAAAAATGCCTGCACCAAGTATGGCGGTTCCGGCGGCGGTGTTTGAAACTGACATGATAACTGACTTTGACTTGAACGTTGACAGCAACGGGGACGAAGGCAAACACTAGCTATGGGCGGCTGTTATATGGTTTGCTTTATTAATCCTATCATTCGATTCACTATCGCGGATAAATTTCGGACAGCACATGATACATGATATGCATTGCACCATGGCTCACATGTTTTCCATGTCTACTCAAAAGCGTGTGTTCCTCCGATTAAACTTGTCAGGTGCATTTGACGCCATGCAACCCGGCCCATCGGATGCCTTTACTATGATGTCCCTTCCCCCGTTCACCTGTTACTGGATGACTTTCCGTAGGCAAAACTATTCAGAATAGAATATACCGGAGTCTCAAAAGCATTACCAATACCGCTGATATGTTAACCTATACTAGAATAATCCCCCATACGCTTGTCCAATAGATTTATTCCAGCCTTTGATGGACCATAATCTTGCAATCCAGCACCTGCTCCTTGACGACGACGAGGCTGAACATCAATTTGATGATGATGAACGAGCTCGGTTCCTAGCCGCTGCTATCATTGCTGGGAGCGAGGTATCACGACAAGACCGCATTGACACTCGGCACCCTAATCGTCTGTATCTTTGCCGGCCCCAACTACTTCCAAATCCTCGCATCAATACTCCATGGCAGGTACTATACAATAGCCATAACGATAGAGCTTTTATCACTACAATGGTTTTTGATGTGTCTGCCTTCATGCATTGACGTGCTTACTGCGAGTTTCCAGATCGAAGGAGCGCCAATGTTGATGGATGCGGAGGTCTATCTGGGACGATTCTAAGCAACCTGGTGAGATAATGGAGGCGCTAGAAGCAGACTGCGCAGTGTGCCACATGTCGTATGTGGCACAGGTATTATCTGGATAGCGGCAGGAGAAATAGCACGGTTAGCTCAGTTGGCAAAAGGATGAAAAGCGTACCTTGGCAATATGACTGCGCGAGGTGCTGCTTTGCGCCATGCATCGGTGGCCGCAGTGAGGCTGTTTATGTCAGGGGATATCGCTGGCTTCTGTTGGCCTTTCATCAATGGACTGCTGGAAGCGTGTGCATAGTCTCATTTGTTGTGTGTAGTACCTCCGCGCCTCCTTTAGCACGTTCTCACTACGGTTTTCCAGACTCTATGGCAGTGGGACCTTCCCCAGGCCCATGTTTGACAGATATGGCGGTGGTTAATGAAGGGCGGGATCGTTCGGGACTATGTGCGGTCTGCTAAGGCGAGTTGTCATTTAATTATGCGTATGCATATTCTAATCATGAAATTTTGCTGCCTACGGTCTGTCTTCCAGGCCTTCGGAGGCAGCGTACCAGCATTGCGTTGTTTACTTTTCAAATTCCCAGTGCACTCATCCGGGTAATTGTCGGTTGCTTTTCTATAGTAGCAGTATGCGCTGGTGGTTTAAGAGGCTTCACCATTTCGCGAACGTGTGCCCCACCACCCTGCTTCTGATTTCATGACCTCTGCAGAAGTTGCCAATAAGCTACCAAAGGACTTCATATGGGGGTTCGCTACTGGTACGTTTCACTATTTTTAACGCTGCCATCATGCATTGACGTGTTTTACAGCGAGTTTCCAGATCGAAGGATCCGCCAATGTTGATGGACGCGGAAAGTCTATCTGGGACGACTTCTCCAAGCAACCTGGAAAGACAATGGACGGCCGAGACGGTGATGTGGCCACCGATTCATACAGGCTCTGGAAGGAGGACATTGCACTGCTTGCTCAGTATGGCGTCAAGTCCTACCGCTTTTCCTTATCTTGGTCTCGTATCATCCCGCTGGGTGGCCGCAACGACCCCGTTAATCCCAAGGGTATAGCTTTCTACTCTAATTTCATCAATGCACTGCTGGAACATGGCATAATCCCATTTGTTGTATGTAGAACATCCGCGCCTCCTTTAGCACGTTCTCACTACGCTGTCCCAGACTCTATACCACTGGGACCTTCCCCAGGTCCTGCATGACAGGTATGGCGGTTGGTTACACAAGGGCGAGATCGTTCAGGACTATGTCCGGTATGCTAAGGCGAGTTGTCATTTAATTTTGCGTGCATTTCAAATAAGTAGAATATGGCTGCTAGGTCTGCTTCCAGGCCTTCGGAGACAGAGTCAAGCATTGGTGCGTACTCTACAATGATTGGGTATTCAGTCATTTCATCAACCATGCGTCTTTAGGCTGACAGTGAACGAGCCATGGTGCGTCTCAATTCTTGGGTATGGAAGGGGCGTCTTCGCGCCAGGACGATCAAGTGACCGAGGAAGATCACCAGAAGGCGACTCCTCCACCGAACCGTGGATGTACGTCTACTACTGTCCGTACGCAATCGGCTTGTTGATTTCACCCTACAGAGTTGGCCACAGCGTCATTTTATCGCACGCATATGCAGTCAAGCTTTATCGCGAGGAGTTCAAGGCCGTGCAGGGCGGCCAGATCGGAATCACACTCAATGGTGACTGGGCCATGCCATACGATGACAGTCCACAGAGTAGGCGCGATTTTTGGTTTGCTGATAATCAGCGGATATTGATAACACACGCCTGTGTTTTCAGATGTAGAAGCGGCACAGCACGCCCTTGACGTCGCTATCGGTAAGCTTGGCCCCTGCCTTTAGCATCCGGTCTGCGCTGACGACCGGTTGATAGGATGGTTCGCTGTAAGCTTCAAGTCATATGCTCTGTCGAGTCGTTAAATCAAACAATGATACTCGCCAGGACCCAATTTATCTCGGTCATTACCCGGGATACATGAAACAGATGCTCCGAGGGCGTCTGCCGGAGTTTACACCAGAAGAACTGAATGTTGTCAAAGGATCCTCTGATTTCTATGGCATGAACACCTACACCACCAACTTGTGCAGTACGTTCATTTTATCTACTTTGAGTCTCTTGCACATAAATTGTCATTACAGGAGACGGTGGCGATGACGAATTACAAGGGTTGGTCGAATATACTTTCATTCGTCCCGACGGCACTCAGTTAGGCACTCAAGGTAAGCGTCTCCTGCCTTCAAGATTTAGAACCGGCAACTCAGAGACGTCGCAGCGCATTGTGCCTGGTTGCAGGACTGTAAGTTACGAAACAATATGAAAATGAGACATGGAGAATATTTTGCTGACATGACTATTATGCCCCAGACCCCCAAGGATTTCGCCATGTGAGCATCACTACGGTTAGTGTGGAGAAATATAGCTGACGCCTTCGATTCCTTCGTGTTAAAATAGTTGCTTAACTACATCTGGAAGGTTTGTTTACCAGCTCACGGTGTGCAGCACTCCAGTTACTGACAGATATTCAACAGAGATATAAGCTACCTATCTAGTAAGTTATTTTGAGGAAGCAGTTGACGCGTTGCGCTGACCTTGACTTCAGCGTCACCGAAAATGGATTCGCTGTCAAGGATGAGCATTTGAAGCCGATTGAGGATGCGTTGCAGGACAACGATCGTGTGAACTACTTCAAGGGTATCACCGCTTCTCTCAAGGCCGCTGTGCTTGAGGATGGTGTCGACGTCAGAGCTTACTTCCCGTGGAGTATGTGTTATTATCATTTGCAATCGAATTTCCTAATCGTCTTCCTTCCTAGGTTTCTTAGATAACTTTGAGTGGTGAGTAGAAAGATTGATGATATTCCCCTTCGCTGATGTTTCCTCAGGGCGGACGGATATATTACACGATTTGGCGTGACATACGTCGACTATGAGACCCAACAGCGGTATCCCAAAGAGTCTGCGAAATTCCTTGTTAAGGTTGGTTTCCCATAAAGAGCAGAGGTCGAGGATGCTTACGCACCTCTGCAGTGGTTTGGAGATAACATCGATGCGGGCGACAGGAAATCGCAATAGACGTTCTATGTTGCTCTCGACCGCCCGAGCATTATTGGAGGGCTGATGTGTAACCGATTGTCGTGCTCTTTAGAACCGATTGATGAGTCGGTGAGATATCCCAAGAGGATTTAATTCACTACCTACTCTTGTTTCGTGAACCTATCTACCTGTTGTTTAGTATTTTACATAAGTATGACTGCCATTCGATGAAGTGCCCAGGCTGTATGGTCGTTCCTGGTGTTTTAAGCGAAAAAGAGAGAGGTGTTTGGGGTCCGCCGCCGCATGTTGTAGGTCCTTGTGAGCAGGCGATCATGATACGTTGCAATGTTGTACGCTACCAAAATCGTGTGATCAGGCTCAGAAACCTAGAAATTCCATCTACGAGTCGACGACTAGAGCATTATTCCTTGGTTTTCATTCGATTCGATCTTTCCTTGATTCACATACCTTGGATTTATACTTTCAAGTTTCCCCACACACCATGACAAACTATGCCGTTGCTGCTCATCCGTATGCCAACCCATTGACAACAATGGATCCTGCTGGTCACCATGAGCCAGAATCGGCTTCTCATACACCAGAGGCCGACGACCCTGGAAAGAAGAGAAAGACCACGAAACGGAGAAAGGTTAATCACGCATGCCTCTATTGTCGACGCAGCCATATGACTTGCGACGAAGGCAGACCCTGCCAGCGCTGGTGAGTACCCATGAACATACTTACGCATTGTTGCATATGCTGATGACTCTGTAGTATCAAGCGCGAGATTGGCCATCTTTGCCATGACGAGCAGCGACCGCCAAAGACTGGTGGGAAGCAGAGTTCTGATGCTGTTCCAGCTGCTTCGTCAAATAGTGTTGATCCTACAAGGTCGATGACTCGTGCGTATATCTTGATTTTGTATTCTTATGCTGAGAGATTTTTCCGCAGAGCCCATCTATGGCTCATCCATGCCTCCTCCAGCGACCACCGCATGGCCAATGAGTGTTCCGTCAAGCGCATATCTCTATCAGCCCGAAACGTTAGGCAACGAATTTTCAGTCCTCACGTATGTCATTTTATGTTCACTCCGCTATGCGCCACACTCAGTTATTCCAGTGACTTCTTGGAGACCCTAGACGAGGGCTCTTTCTTCACCACATCTCCCGCAGTGACACCCTCCCTTATGCCTACGCCCGCATTCTCTCAGGCGACTCCCTACATCTCTAATTCTGCCTCTGCGGCTGAAGCGACAACCAATCCTCCAGCACATCCCCCTGAGGCACCTGCTGAAGAGCCCGCACCCCCTCTTCTACCGTCTGCCACCAAGACAGAAAAGTTTTTGTTGACTGCTGCAGATCAGGAGTCAGGCACTCGCGATGAACGACTGAGTCGCGTTATTCGGAGCAAATACGAGGCGGGCCTGCTCAAACCGTATGATTATGTCAAGGGCTATGCACGGTTGTCAAGGTGGATGGATCGCAAGTGCGTCAATGTCTTCTTGTTGAGACAATCATTTGACACCTGCTTATCTTAAGTGTCTCTCGACAATCGAAGCAGCAAATTCTGCAACCGTTGTCGGTGCTGCGACCCAAGTTCCGAGTGAGCGAGGATCTTTTATGATATTTACTAACGTTGCTAATCGTACGTAGGCTGTTGCGCAATCCCTTCGCGATATCGTGAGCTTGAGTCCTTATTGATGCAGCTTTGCGATTGACAATGTTACAAGGACCTCGTGTTCATAGAAGAAGCTTTTGAGCGATTACTTCTTGATTACGACCGTGTCTTCTCAGCCATGGGTGTCCCAGCGTGTCTCTGGCGCCGAACGGGTGAGATTTATAAAGGAAACCGCGAGTTTTCAGAACTCGTAGGCGTTGATGGATATATGATGCGAGACGTAAGCTGTCTCGATGAGACTATGAATGTTTGCAAGGACTTATGTCTTTTATGTAGGGCCGCCTCTGTATCTACGAGCTTATGGCAGAAGAGTCAGCAGTCAATTATTGGGAGGTGAGTCTCGTCTATCGTAACATACTTCAATTTTTGACCCCGTTTGCTAGAAATATGGCCATGTTGCCTTTGACTCTTCCCAAAAAGCCGTACTCACATCTTGCGTGCTACGTTATAAACCCCTTATCAATATGCAGCCGCAAACGCCGAAAAAGGAGGATGTCCCTAATGAGGAGGGCTTCATCAACTGCTGTTTCTCATTTACAATCAGGCGGGATAAGTGGGGCATACCGAGTATGATCGTTGGGAATTTCATCAAGTGCTGACGGGAATGCTGGAGGTTGGAGGTTATTGTGTAGAGAAGTAACGAGTTTATCTTGTAAGTTATGATAAATCATGAGTTTCGGTTAAACGGGGTTACTGGGGCACTGACCAAAAGTCATAAAATTCTTCCATGCGTCAGAACTTCTCTCCCTGTAGATACGCACAGCAGGAAGTGCGAAGGTGCGAGTTGGGAGGGGAATTAAATTCGACGCAGGCGCTACATGTAAGTTAGTTTATTTGATGATGCCAGGGGTAAATTTCGTCTTCCAGTCCTACCCTTCGGATCCCCAACATCTGATGAACCAAGACCCCTTCATTGCGTCGCGGATGGCGTACTCCATCTGCCAAAGTCGGTTATCACTTGAACTTGCGTAGCTGGGAATCCCGACTTAGTGCAAAGTTCATGTCAAATTAAAGTACCAAGTGAGGTATCTGTGAGGCATTTCGTGGCAGCCGCACAGTTCGTTGGACCGGATCATGATTGATGTTGATCATACGAAGAGTCCTAATGAAAAGCATACAGCCTGAGGCGCACTAGTAGTCCTGTATATCACGCAAGTTGAAGTACCGTGCCAAATATTCCAACCGTCCTCTGGCGAGAATTTGCTGATGTAATCACCTGGAAGTTCGTCATCATGAACTGCAGGCTGGTAGTAGTGATACTAATACTCAAGCGCAAGCCTGTCCATGCTTTCAAGTTAATGTCTAGATGTAAGCTGGATCCGACTTTAGAGTATGGTGGAGTCTTTCGAGAGATAAGATCCCCCGTTCAAGGTTCCTCAAGATAGACCTGGTCAGTGGTCACCTGCTCATGATCAACTGAAAGATACGCAACTAGTCCACTATCGCCTAGCGTGTTCTTATGCCCTAGAAATCCTTTGGACAACATTCCTAGGCTCGGACTAGAAAATTGCACATCCAAGAGTCATCGTTCACGTTAACGGGCAACCCTCCACATTCCCGTCAGACGACACAAACATTGATCAGACGACAAACAGTTTTCCAGCAACATCCCGGACTGTCTCAAATACGGACCAACTGGTATGCTAATGTTCCGGTCAGCGTTTATGCTCCACCATCTTAGCCACAGGTGACAGCATTTAAGTATTCGAACAATATCTCCCCCACCACCGAAAGCACAGAAACTCTTTGAACCCTGGGTTCCTCTCTGCGATGTTCGACGGCCCTATGGGGCCGCTCTGTCTCTGCTTTGCGAAGCGCCGGAAGGTTATCCACAGCGAGCACTACCAATGTTCCCTTCAAGGCCGCAGTGACACTACTCCACATCTCAAGAGCATGTATTCCCGTTCCTTATCCGCATCCTCACTAATCCCAAGTATCGTACTATATTAATGATCAGGTCATCATTCTCTTCAGGACGGCAAGGATCCTATCCTGCTCGATCATCTCCCAAGCTGAATTCTGCTAATCATTCCATGTCAAGTGTGCGGTCGTATCCGGTTTCCCCTCTGGTTTGGCTGACATGTCTTCCTTCCCGGGACAACTACTGAACCTTGACGTGAGCCACGATCTTGATCCCAGATTTTCCTGGATGCAAAGGCAACACGGCCATCACGTTTGACTCGTGCTCAGACAGGTCTTCTAACAGATGGGGTCGAAAAGGCAAGGAAAAGACTTGGACTGGACGCCTAGGACGCACAACTTTCCAACAAGGACCCTGCTAAAGTCATCAATGTTCCTACATTTCTGGAATTTCGACAGCGAACTCTATCAAAGCACCAATCATCAACACTGTTCCACCCAGACCTGACGCTTCTAATATTATTATACTGTTCTGATTCTCTGTGGTAGCCCTGACTATGTATATATATCGATCTACGTCGTGGTAACTCTCAAGTCTTCTCGTTTCCTGTCATGACAGTCACTCATACCATACACTGTCTTCCTTGTTGGTACGAGCATGCCTAGGTATTCACCGACAATTACACGGACGTACGATCAACCTCTCACATGGCCTGTGAAAGTGAGCTGGGGGAATGCAAATTTGGCCAGGAGGCTGTCGACATCCGGCTTCAGGAGTATCCACGTCGACTTCGGCTTAGTACTGTAGAGAAACGCATCAGCACAATGCAAGGGATTGAAGGCCGATATGAACCAGTCAGGATACAACAGATGGAGAAACTTATGTTCAGTTTGTATTACAATGCTTAGGACGGCAAAAGGGACTGAGAAGGACTTACAGCAAGTCTTCCCGGGTAAAGCAGTGCCTCGGCGCAAAGTTTGCGGACCCAGGCGCCTATCACTCTTAACTCAGTGGCATGCTTTAGACGCATTGTACCAACAACGCACCTCGGCCAAAACCATTACAAGCAATCTTTCACATTCTCCTCTTTGGCATGTCTAACCTCTGAATAGGCATAATTCGACTCTGCACCTGCCTCAGGAGAACGGCTGAGAATGAAAGGTGATAAACAGTTGCCTGGATCACATCAAAAGCCTGTCAAGACATTTCAGGGTCACAAGCATAACATCGTCTGCATCGCGGCTTTTCCGGATGGCAAGAGAATAGCAACTGCATCTGTCGACAAGACCATACGCATATGGAGGCTTGAGGACAGTGCGGTGATCATGAAGTGGGTGACGGAGC
The DNA here is from genome assembly GCA_011800875.2 of Suillus brevipes Sb2. Taxonomy (NCBI): domain Eukaryota; kingdom Fungi; phylum Basidiomycota; class Agaricomycetes; order Boletales; family Suillaceae; genus Suillus; species Suillus brevipes. The sequence continues at coordinate 6,609 of JRHT02000348.1, read as the reverse complement.
AACACGTCCTTGCAATTGTACTCTTGGACAACGGGAAACAGGTCGTCAGTGCGGAGGGAGAAACTCCGGACGGTTTCGATGAAGATGATTTTGATTTTGATCCAAAGAAAGTGTTGGATTCGCAGTTATGGGTACGTGATGTTGAGGGTGGGAGGGTTGTCGCAGGTCCCTTGGAAGGTCACACAGGCATAGTGATTACGTTGGACATTTCTCCTGATGAACAGATGTTGGTCAGCGGGTCGTTGGATCGCACAGTCATTTTATGGGACACCAGCACCTGGCAGAGGAAAGGTCGACCGATCTTGTGTGGCTCATCCATCAATTGCGTCCGATTTTCTCCGACCGGCCAACTCGGCGTTGCTACCTTCGAAGATATCCAAATATGGGACTTGGACCGAAGGGAGCGTCTTGCTCAATTCAAGGGTCACTTCGACTTCGTTAATCAAGCAGCGAACCTCGGGCTCACCTGGACGCGTGATGGCGCACATCTCATCTCAGCAGGCGATAGAGATGATCCCGTCATTCGCTCGTGGGACACATCCACCTGGAAGCAGGCTGGTGATCCCTGGATTGGCCATGACAAAGATTGCGCCATCTACCACATCATATTGAACCCAGCGGGCACTCTTCTCGCATCAGCATGTGATGACTGCACTGTTCGATTGTGGCGGTTTCATACAGGCACAGAAGTCGCCCGATTTAAGCACTCACATGTCGTACATCGCGTTGCATTCTCAGTGGATGAACGCTCTATATTCAGCGGCGGCTATGACAATAAAATCTCGCAATGGGAGATACCCGAGGATGTGCTCGCAGCAGCGGAAAGTGATTTTCTGGCTAATGCAAAAAATGAGGTGACTACTCCCAATTGTTATTTCACTCGCTTCCATGCTCAAGTGTACTGATTCCAAGGCTGCTCGGGGCAAACACAATGTGCGTTTTCTAACCCTACATATGATATATATCCTGACTCTCAACCAGATGAAACGCCTACTTAATGTACGTGATTTTAAACTGTTCGATGGTCCCGCTTCAATGGGTGTTCACATACTACTTAGTCGGAGATTCCTGGCCAGCGCCGAAATAAGCCGTTGATCTATCAGCGCACTATTTATTCTACATCACTCGCTTATCCAGAAAACCCTCCATCCTCTCGCTCGCTTGATCTCAGGACCTTTTTCAATGGCATCCGGCCATCATCTGACAAGAAGGGGAAGCACAAGGAGGACCAGTCGAAACGACATGCTCCCCAAGTTGTCGATGTTCCTCTCGGAATAGCAACGCCTGTTCGTTTTGTGTAATCTTATTCAATGGTTGAGAAATGACCTCATCCTTTCGCTAGGGTGATGCTGTTGGTGAGGACGATGGAGTACGACCCTACGTGCTCTTCTTTTGCCTCAGCTGGTTTCAGAAGAAGAAGAAGAAGCCGGATCCACCACCAGTAGTCTATGACGACGAATTTGATGATGAGTCTGAGCATGCTGTTGTTGGCGTTCCTATGCCTGTTACACGGTAATACAAGGTCATTCAATTGTCAAATCGTTTACCTGATACACTGTTGTAGGACCCAACCGGATACCCACAAAGAAATGAAATTGATGCCAAAGACGTTTTTTCAGCCGCAGCCAGAGGCAGGACCATCTCGCCTTGCACCGTCAGTTGACAATGGACAGGGGGCTACCAGGTACCAAATTATCGTTCAGTTGTTCGATGGATGACTTAATGCGGTGTTGTAGGATCAGAATCATTGAGCATGAAGAACTAGAATTGAAACCTATTGCTAGTCAGACACAGTCAGAGGCAGGACCGTCTCGCCTTGCAGCACACGTAGGAGAAGACTCTTCATAGCCGGTTTACCCCTCGAGCTTTACTTGCAGCTGCATATCATCTTTGACCGTGTCTGCAATAACTGTGGCATTCATAATTAATTTCGATAGTACTAATTGGAACTTTGTACTGAGTACTCAGACCAGGGCATCGATGAGCACACTTTTGACAAAAAATCATTCCAGACGTGACATATGACGAACGGTCGAGGCGATAGTGCAGAGCAACATGACAAGGAACGACAGAGATGCTGAGACTCTGCATCGTACTCGGAGCTTCACCCTGCCCGATAGCTGACCTCTGAACGGACCCTTCATCATGGTCTTGGATTTAATTAGCTCTATGACCTGCACCGACGTTTATATTGGCGCCTGGACATTGGGGATGACAGCGCGTGGCTGGAGATTTGTGGTACTATTGAAAGAAATCGGAGAAAATCACCAGCTTAAAAGTATGATATGGTTGTCGAGACGCTATTTGTAGTCTGGCATCAACGTTTTATGAAGATTACAATAAGAGATGCCTGTAACGGACATCAAAACGAAAAGCTGGAGGTTTCACTCCCGCACAGCGCACACAGGAGAAAACGATTCGGGAGAGCGCGAACAGGAGGGGACGTGAATATTGGAAATCGCTCTGTCCTTACATATGTAGAAAGACGCTGATCGACCAACTCTGATCAAGATGGTTTTTAAACCAGCGACATCATTACCCAGAACCTCTCAAACTAGGGCGTATGCTAACGTCAAACACATTTCAACCTGTATCGTTCCGTACCACGCAGCATGTCTTCATTAAAAGATCTGCTCCGCTGGCAAACAGCATGGCAGATGGTACACTTCGAAACATGTAAATTAGTATAGTCTGAACGCACTTGAGGTCACTGTGCAAAATGCGGTTTTCTGTTTCATCTATGCATCAATTTAATCGCCCTGCATCTCCTCTGGTGGAGGGCCTTGCTGTTCGCGCTCTTTTCGTGTGGCTTGTACGACGTCGTCGACACGCAATAGCATGCGGGCGGCCTGTAGGCATGGTAAGCAGGCGGCGTACGCGTGATGAACAACAGATATACCTCAACAGCAGTTTTCAGGATTTGAATCTGAACGTGCAATAGATGGTTAGGGAACTCGTCGGACTACAAGACCATGGAGCGTACCTTTACGCTTGCACTCTCGTACAAGCCATATTCTTTCATATCAACTATCTTCCCAGTGTCTCCATTCACGCCCCATGAATGCTCTCCGTTCGCATGCTTAGCCTATCGGGAGTCATTGATCAGGCGCAAATTCTCCACAGAAATATGATCACCCACCCTGAGCTCTGTCAGTACCCTGATAGCATTTCCGCCGCTATTTTGCACTAGAGTCCGTGGGACCACCTCCATAGCATCTGCAACAGCTCTGAAAGGCCATCCCTCAACCCCAGTAACGCTGCGAGCTTTAGCGTGCAACCCCACACTGATCGCCATCTCGGTCGCACCCCCTCCCGGTGCGAGAAGGGGGTTAAAGTATGCATTGCGCGCAACGCTCAGAGCATCTGCAAGATTACGATCGATTTCGTTGAGTATGTCCTTAGAAGGGCCACGGAGGAGAATGGTGCATGCTTTGGGGTTTTTGCACTCGGTCAGGAATGTGAAGTATCTGAGTAGATCGCGTAAATGATGAGGCGAGGCAGAACTGAAATAACGAACTCATCTCCCATCTTCTCGACATTGAATAGCCCGCATCCCGTGCCAACATCGGAGTCGCGGAGGTCTTCCACACGGTTCACGATGGTTGCACCAACGGCTAGAGCAATGCGGTTGTTGTCTGATTTTCGGACTCGTCGAATAGCAGAGATATTCGCTCGCTCAAAGACATATTGTGCCGTATCTGAAGAAGAAGAAAAATCAGTAGCTCGGGCAAATTTCAATTTCAGCGCATACCGGATATGCCTTTCTCGGTGATGATGAGATCGGGCTTGAATTCGAGTAAACGTCTGCACTGTGCGATGACCTGTTCCTCCTCGATCTCCTGTGCGCGTTGCCAGTCGCTCTCCTTGGAGAACTCCATGTTGGTCTGACTCTCACCCTTCTTGTACTCAAGGGGACAATCGAGTAGGATAATACGCGGGTTCTTGATTCGCCGGCGCATGTTTGGGTGGGTGATGTCTTTGTTGAGAAGGACACCATCGAGGACTTTTGATTCCTCGATGGACCCACCTGGTATCTTTTCAACGCGCGCATAGCGCTTGATGTCAACACTCTTGTGTCCGGCGTCGTCCGAGGCAACGGTGCGCACGGCTTGAAGGGCCAGATGGCACATTAAATCGCTCCAACGTGCCACAAATTTGGTGCCGATGGAAGTTTTAATGAGGGAGAGCATCTCTTCATCAGATGACGTGTCGATGGGGATGGAGATGCGATTTACGATCGCGAGAGCTTCTTTGAGAGCTTTGTTATAGGCGGAAATGATGACAACAGGGTGGATGTCGCGTTCAAGCTGCGAGAGGGATTGAGCAAGAATTTCTCCCGCTATAGGATGATGAGAAAATAATATGGTTTCGAAGCTTAGGAACACACCGAGAATTATAACGCTTGTTGTACCATCACCACATTCTTCGTCTTGAGTACGACTGAGTTCAATCATGTTCTTTGCTGCAGGATGTGCAACATCGATTTCACGGAGAATCGCGTTTCCATCGTTGGTTAGCCTATACAGTTATACATTAATCAGACCATTGATAGCAGGAGATGTGTGGAGGCGCACAATATGCCGCCCATTGGATCCAGGATCATCTTGAGCATGGCTTTGGGGCCAAGACATGTTCGAATAACATCAGCGATAGTCTATTTGAAAAGCAAGTATGAATTAGACGAAAATAAAGTATATGTCGACCATAATACTTGCCTTTGCGGCAGTGATGTTGGAGATCTGGGCTTTCCTTCCTGACTGCCTCTCTGGTGCAGTGTCTGCGAAACATCGCGTTCAGTGATGCATTTGAAAAGTACGGGCAATACATACTCATGACGAACACTGGGGTCTGTCCTGCCTGCATGGTTGAATAATGATTGCGGAACGCGTTGGACAATGAGCGAGCAAGAGCGAGCCCAAAATGCTGTCACCTAACCGATTCTCGTGACACACTGTGTGACATCTAATATTGTCACAGGCTATAATTACGTTAAGCAAATCCCTAGACCTCCCTAGACACCCTTCTGCATCGGTAAAAACAAGAGATGTCTTATGATGATTGCTGCTGAGGCGCTGAACTCACAGATCAGCTAAATATATAGTCACTCTGATCTGGACTAAGCAATCTCATTCCCCTCGCATTTGTCTTCGACAGGAACTGTCATGATTGAGGGTAAAACATTATAAAGAGTGCAGGAAAAGTAAATATCGCCTCTGCAAATTATATAAACTGTCTAGAGAACAAGAAGTGTCAGTATACCTGAGTCGTGTGATCAATTAGGAATCACGTCCAGATAGCCTCAGAAACCCCACGAGCCATTATTCCATCCTCCAAGCTTACCTGGCTGGTTGGTCATTTCCGCAACCTAAAGGCGGCAACTTGTATGATTATTCATTCGAGTAAAGCATTAGGATTTGTTGCTACGGTGTATTCGGTGCGCTAGGAATCAAGACTAAGCTTGTCAGAGCCAGACCTTTCGCCTCAAAACATGATATGTACGCCACCTACTGTGACAAAGTGATGGAAGGTGCCGGTGAACACCGATGCTGTGAGGGGCTCTACGTTTGCGTGGTTCAGTGGGCAAGTGTGATTCGAAAATAGGCGGAACAGGATAGAATGAGCGAGACAACAAATGATGGTGACTACTGAAGTTGAAGATACCAAATGCGTAATGCTTTGACCGAAACTTTGCCCCTGAATTGCCAGGGTCGAGCGAACCCAGAGAAAGCAAAAGGTGATACTAGGTTGACTCTTTTTCGGCCCTAAAGAAAACGAGACCATATTTCACGGCCCGATCATAGCATGCGTTGTGCGGCGAGGTTGCGGTCTTCTTCTTGCTCAATGTTGCAATCGTCTAAACACCCCCGACTGATCCTGAAGACGTGGACAACCATTCATTTATCCAAAAATCGATTGTCGTGGATGTTCCAGATGCAGCGCGTGTGTCAACGCAGCCTTCGATTTCTGATGTACAGCGCATAGCCTAGTGCATCTGCGATTGGCCGCAGACTCGTGGCATAAAGAATCAGCGCGTACCTCGGCTACATCGCGAGTGGAGCTATGCACACCTCAGAAGCCGGGGAACGGATGGATTAAGAATAAAGGGCAGAGGGAGATTCTGCATCACGACATTGCCTGGTTTTCTACAGACAAAACTGTGGTACAACTTGAAGTATCAGTAGCTTGCCAGTGACGACACGAAGTTGCCTCGTCGAATACATCGTTGGAGCCACTTCAATCCAATGGATATATACATGAGGCAAAACAAGTCAGATATCTGACTGAGAAATTCTAGATCACCGGGTTGCCAGCTTCCAAAGAATCCGAGTCTGATTCCAGGCTCACTTTCAAATTTCAGGGAGAATACAACATGGACAGCAGCTATTGGTTGCGGGGAAGCAAATCTGTCGGCGGTCGCGCGAGCATGAATGATGGATGAACGTTTGAAGTAGAGAAGCGGGTCCGGTAACTTAGAAATGCGACGTTCGACTATCTTACATAATTGCATCCGTGTGTGCTGATTGACAATGACCGGGTTTGGCATACAACATGTGCCCATCCAACTCTACCGCGAACGACAAAACTCCACTTTTATGATATATTATCTTG
>JRHT02000347.1:0-28207 GCA_011800875.2 Suillus brevipes Sb2 | reverse complement strand
ACGATCCGCGTGTTGTGCGCTCGAGAGCGCGATCGTCGAGTTTCGAGGAGACTACAAGGTAAGTCTTAAATTCGCTCTGGCATGTTATGCGAGTGGTCGCTCAGACGGGTGCCTTTTTAGATGTGGCTGGCAGGGCTACAACGGTCCGCAGATTGCGCAGTGATGCACAGGTATGGGTTTGTGAGAAGATGACGAAGAATTTTCGCTGATTCTGCTATTTACGCACATGTATTTTCATACTTCAATGACAGCCACCATTTTTTGGTCCATCCAACTTACCTCTCACGTTTGGGTTTTTCAACCAAACATCTTCAGTTCAAGCCTGTGGTTGTCGTCATCAACTGACGATATTATATATTGGAAACTTTCGGCGGCTGATTACCGAGCCAAGTAGCCAATTCTTGTTCGCATAGTTGTCGCCTTGGTTGAATAAAGAGCGGATTTTCTTGCTACTTGACGGCATTGGACGTCACAATGATTCAAGCAACACTTAGCCTGCTAGATGGTATGGATTTACACTGTCAACTGATCCTCTTTAGTTGGGTGTTGCCTGCCGGAAACTTTTGACAGCTGAATACCAAACAACACAATGTATTTTTGTTTGCGCCGTTGTGACAACATTCAATTAAGAGCGAAATTCCCTACCACTTTGGCATCATTGAACATTGCAATAGATGCAGTATTATTTAGCATGAGACTCAAATGCCGTTGAAAATGTCCTTCAGATGACCTCCGATATCTTATACCATTCGCAACTAGTAGTGATTGATTGTTGTAGAGGTGAATAGACATGATTAATAGATTAAAACGTGCATTAATGGACTATGGTGAGTTAGGTAGGAGGTTAAGAAAGAGAGGATGTGAACATTGAAAGAGGGAAGACAATAAGTAAATTAATCTGAGTCAAACGCGGCATCCTCCAGCATCCTCCGCTGTTCAGCGAGTGTGTTGACGGACATCTGAGACACGACGTCAGGCGTCAGGTCCTGGCGATGGTTGGTACCAAAAATCTTCCTAATCAATTGGCACTATCAATATTTGATACTCGAAGAGCAGCGACAAAAGTATTACCTGGTCCACCATTCCAATAGCTTATCCACCCTACGTCGAGTGACAGGGCCAGGGACAACTTCAAAAAAGGCCACGATGTTAGTCCAGAATGCTTCATAATCAAAGTCGCCGTCCACGGTGCGCCAAGATGAGATACCAGATAAAGCAAAACGAACCTGTACTCGAAAATTAGATATCAGACACATTAAACATTTACATTTGCTTACTTGACACGCGATGTAAGCGATGGCACGGGGTGTAACTTTCCTCATGTTGATGATAGATGCGACACAGGTTTTGACCTTCCCCTGTTCTGATTTGCGACGAGCGCGCCTATTATTCTCAAGGATGTCAGCACCGTCACCATCACCATCAACTTCCTTTGCAGAGGAAGGAGACGTGAAGATGGCTTTGAAAGCCTGGAGTGCCGCAATGAGCGAAAGAACATCACCACCTCCAAAGTCATCACAGCGACTCACCAGAACAAGAAGCTTTGATTTTAAAAAACCTTCTTCGAGATTGTCCGCGTTGACTTTATAGTCCTCGTACATGAACAATGGCCAGGAGTTTTCCGAAACGATGAACTCTGTTGTTCTGTCGCGAATGCCGGCCTTGACGCTGGCCCAGCATTAGCGTTCTGTATTACCACTGGAAAAAGATGGATACTCACCATGTTTGATCCCAGTCCCACTCAGCAGGACAAAGCAGCTTCCCACAAACATCATTCGCAAAGCCACGTGAATGTTTATCATCAGGCCTGATCAATGGGGTTGGGCGGAACTCTTGGTTGACCCAGCCAGCGACAAGGTCTTTGAGACTGGAGGTATCATCACCTCGAGCCGCATCCGCTCCTTTCTTAAGCTAGTATGATAATGACAATCAGCACTCAGCCGCATAGTATGTGTTGCAAATGATTCAGACCTTTTTTAACATGTCTTCACATTCTTCGTGATCAAGTGTCCCGAGTTTTGTGTGCACCCATGGTAGCGTTCGCGCGAGTTCAAGGTATCCAGCTTGCAGGATATCTTGCCTGTGTGATCAGATTAAAGATATTGTGACGGTACTATAATCAACGACCTACTCTAGCGTAGTCGGTTCATCCGTGAGACTCATACTCTCGTACCTGCGATCATTCTCGCCGATCAAGTCTTCCAAGGTAGCGTACAGAGTGACCATCCGGCGGATGGCCCTGCCTTGTGCAACGTAGTAAGTTGTCTTTCTTTCGGGGTGGAATTCACATTAGCTCAAGTATGCAAGACAGTCGCGATGCACTTACCTCTGCTTGCTCCCTCTCTCGTTCCGCAGCGTCTCCAGCTCTTCTTCTAAGGCAGCAATGCGGCGCTTTGCCCTTGCCTTGGTGGAGGTCGGTATAGGCTGAGAGGGATCAGCGTGTGTCATTAGTTTATGTTGGCCCCCAGACTCTTCAGACGATGTGTCGCCGTGCTCGTCCTCGGAAGGTTCACGACTCCGACTACCATGATGGGACATGGTCACGGTGGAGACTCGGATTGAGAGGGGAGGGTGGGCCCGGGGCGAACAGAAAGAGAAAAATAGAGTAAAAGGGAGTGGTGAAATAAGAAGGGAGCAAAGAGCGAGATGAGATGGGATGGGAGAAGAAAGCAAAGTGGAAGCCTGAGGCCCTTTATATGTCACCGCGACGGTACTATGTTCCCGGCTCGCTACTTATCCCATTCGGAAGATTCCTAATGGGGCGATTACGATATCGTGACGCACAAAAATCCGTACTAAATAATGCGCGTACCTTTTGCGTGACCTCCGCTCATGCCAATGACAGCAGCATCATGATGATCAAGGCGGATTGGACCCATCCGCAAAGTCAACAGAAAGGTCTCACGAATGAAGATGCTTTCATTGAAACCTGACATTATTCAATTGTAGCATCAGCCGCATGGCGGCGGCGGCGGCGGCGGCGGCGGCGGCAGGTTTAACATAAAAGAACGAACTTGAGAACGAAAGCTGGCTCATGACCTCCTCAGTAAACGAAACGTAGTGATATATATGGGGAATGCCCACGTGATCGTTTATGTAATAAGCGTCCAGCTTACACCCTCCCTCTGATCCATCAAAGCGCGGCATGAACTTTCCAACGCGTTTTGTTGTTCCCATTCAAGTATTCTCTACGGCGATGCGCAGTCGAGAGGTATACGAGGTCGTCAACGGCGAATCCAGGGTCAGTAGCTCTGTGAGTATTTGCTAAATCAGCTAGGCTGATTTTGGCTGCAAGGAGTCCATCATGCGCGTCTGCAACATCGGTCTTGAGCGCGACGATAGCATCGAGGGCGTTTGCCACGTCTGCTGGGGAAGTCATTTCGTGCGTTTTGGACTTTGTCAGGGCTGAGTGGAGGGAGGAGGCGTGTATCAGGCACGGGTAAGGGGTGCAGTGGTCCTGGTGATTTAGTGGTTAACTGGATCATTCATCGATAAGGGTCATCAGAAGGACATCGATAGAGATAGGCGCACCACAGAGACCTATAGCTCGAGCATGCTTTCACTCTGACGAAGTAGTCGCGAACCAGATAGAGCTATCTCTGAATCGTGATTGATTTCCCGTTTGTCAATGCTGGATAGGGTATGATGGTGAAGGTATGCCAGTGGGTGACAAAAGTCCGCTTCGACAGCAGGTTGGAATGTGAACGGCGGCTTTGGAGATGGAAAACAAAACAAGACCTATGCGTGATAGTCATACTAGTACTTAGTCAGATGTGTCTGGACCCAGAGTCGTGGATCAAAGGGAACTCACGATATTGACGACTGTGACTTGATCCCACCATACACAGCAAGGCATAGTACCCATCCTACTGCCGCAGCCAAACTGCATGAACGGACTCGTCAATCGGAACTTGAAGATGTTGTTACTACGATAATATCAGCTGCCACACGTAATAACATTGAGTTTGAGACTCTACTGACGATCGTGCACTGAACAGCAACATTGATAGTAGGATGAAGCTATAGCGCATTGGCGGCGAGCGTTCTGAGAGCAAAAAAGTAGACAGCTAGTGACTAGTAGAGGCTGGAAGTATGATCAAAAGAGTAAACGAGAGAGGCTGGAAGTACTATGATCAAAAGAGTAAACGAGAGAGGCTGGAAGTATAATGATCAAAAGAGTAAACGAGAGAGGCTGGATAATTTGAAGTATGATCAGAAGAGTAAACGAGAAAGGACGAAGAAGTGCTGGGGGTAGTGGGGTAGTGGGGTAGTGGGGTGTTGGGGTGAGATGGGGGAGCGCTGAGGGGGCATTTGAGAAAGAAGCACTAGAAGATAAGAAGAAGAAGCACTGGAATACAGCTATGAGCGCCGAGATGAAGCAGTGAAGGTGGGCTTACTTAGTACATGACCGCTGTCGATACATCAACGTTTAATAAAGCCTGTCAATGGTCGAGCTTGAAGTAGTAAACGGTCGAGGAACAAGAGGATTTTGAGAACTGGCCCGGGAAAGATTTGGGGTACTAGTAGTAGTAGTAATCCGAGGATGCTCGAAACGAAACACTTAGTGACTTGGTGAAATGAGACTGAAATGAACTTCAAGTTGTGGTGTGGGAAGATATCGGAGTCAATCATGATGTTATTCGTTAGGGGACAACGGGCGTGGTGGCGTGCTACTACTGGGCTCAACGACGAAAGGCGTGCGCATGAACTTTCCATGGCTAAGGGCTACTATCATTCTGCAGCATTCTCCTATGCATTACTTCTGCTAGGGTGTTTGATTGTAGTAATCTCCAGACGTATTATAATAGACTGACTGTACCAAAAGAAGCCTTGTGCTAGATTGAATTGTGTGAGTGTATGTGCATGTATCGACATAAAGATTGAGCAGTAGTAGTAGAACGGTGACTGCATAGCGGACCCTTACCGAGGCACAAGGACGGAAGGGAAAAACCAATTCATCGCATCTAAACCTCTAAACTGTGACAAACTCCCCAGCGATCTTCTGTTTTTTCCTCGCCCGTGTGTTAGCAGAAGGTCCGTCATCATCCTTGGGACCATCATCATCTTGTGACGTGCCGCTGCACACGTAGTTCGAGTCTGAGTCGTGTTCAGAAGGGCTGCGCTTTATCCCTCGATCCAACTCGGCATGGTACCACTGTATGTACCGCGCATGTGCAGTTTCCTCCGTGGCGACCATGAAGCTGTCGTGACAGTGATCCCAGTCAAGAGAGACGGGAAAGATGATGTTGTGCTGCATGATTGGGCTGATATCAAACTGGGGATCCAACTCTTGGAAAAGGGCGGCAAGGCGGTGACGCATCCTGCTTAGACCCCGCTTGATCATATTGTCGACACTATCCATGTCGATGTGCGGAAACAGTGTCTATATCATAGTTAGTTTAATGTAAAATGACGAAAATAGGATTCGCTCACTCCATGCGCGACATCGGGACCCTCATTGACATCTATATCGATCGGATTTTCTCCTCGGACCCAGATCTGGTAGCGGACAGCGCTGATAGAGCACCACGTATGCCCAGCGACAACGACCGATGCCGGGTGTGCTGAGGGATCCATGAGATAGGTGAAATCATCTAACGCGAGGTGGGACTTGGCCGAAGGAATGAGGGTGTGAGAGTCCTTGTTGAATTTGGGGGCCACTAAAAGTTTGTAGGCTTCAGAGGTAGGTGCTGGCGATTCATAACCACCGTCGTCGACTTTGAGCTTAACAACCAACTCTACATCAGGATTGGACGCAACCTCTAACTTGAACTTCTCATCGAGGTCTTCCTCGTCCTGCGAAAGAGCAACCTCGCCTAGGGCAACATGGTGGACGAGGCGGCGACCATCCAATTTCCTCATCACTTTGAATGACACGGAAAAATCAGGAGTAAAGATTGAGCGAGAGTCGGGGGTATTACGCCTGCAGTTGGTATCCACGATGACATTGATAAGACGCTTGTCAAAAGGAATACCCCCCATGAGAGCTAATTCAGATCCTAGGAAGGAGATGCCGATTTCGTGGAGGGGCAGGGCCATTTCGACAATGAGGAGAGACTTCTCTTGTATGAATGTCAATCTAGCGTGAATCCATTAGCACTACTCGGCGCGAGGCCCTGGAACTCGTAATGGTTCTTACCTTGGTTTGGGGTATACTGTGCTCTTCGTCTCAAACACCAGTTTCGCGATGGCTTCGTATTCGTCGGCAGATATATCGGAAAACGTCTGAGAATATCGCTGGATGAGCCCAATATGTGACATCACCCTTCTCGAAGCACTCACCCTACTGCTCCTGAGTTGACCGGGGTGGTTTAAGCTAGAATCCAAGATGAAGTTCAGGATGTCCTTGCATCGACCTTGTAGACGTTGAAAGCGTCAATGTTTGCTAGTAGACTCCAAAATCGAAACATACCTGAAGACACGAAATCGCAATCGATAAACGGGAGCCGCGTGGTGGCAGTTAACAGAGCAAATGGACTCTCAGATGGGGTCGCGGGAAGAGTACTTGAATTTAGTTTGTTCCCGTTTGTAGGCAAAGACGTTTTGGGAGATTCCGCCGCGCTGTTGATTGAATTCGCCTCCCTACGCAATGGTGAGGTGGAACCTGAGGCTGGTGATGAAAATGATTTTTTTAGAGGGGGCTTGATTTTGGATTTCACTGTCTTCTCCTGAGAGGAATTGGTTCGACCGACGTTTCTGCTAACAAACTCAGGAAGAGAAGTGTAGCAGGACTCGCGGGTGATTACTACAGTCGACATGATGCTATCGTTTGACACTGAAAGTTGCGTGGCTCGCGTGTGCCCTTGATAGATGCTTAGCTAATATACTAATTGACTCATGGTTGCTATTACAAGCAGACCTCCTGTGTGGCACCAAAATATGAAGCAGCCCACTGGAGGCAGGAGTCAACGATTCGCGACTTCGAGACACCGCCCTATTGTCTAGATCGCCACCTCGGAAATCATGGAGTAGTCACGTTTGACTTGGAGTCCAAGTCAGACACTACTAAGTAGTGGTGCTACTGCTACTAGTAGCTCAGTGAGTGCCTATAATTTTTTTAAAAAACTATCATTATGGTGAGTGATAAGCAGTTGTGCTTTAATCAAATAGAATATGGAAGTCTGTGGTAGGGTTGGGGCGTGGTCAATGGTCATGCATTCATGACCGGTCATGGTGAAGAGGGAAAATGAAGTCGGGAGCGATTTTTACATATTCGACGTTTATGGTCATTACCATATGCATATATATTTCGTCACAACACAACTTATCATGATGCATGGGCCACGCGGTGCAATGATTTATGACTGCAATTGACCTAGTATGTTCATAGATTCTACGGAAATGAGAAGTAAACGATAGATCTAATAAGTGCTCCGTTGTCATAATACCACTACTACTATTAGTACTTGCGATCGAGCAACTTGAACGTCTTACACGCCAGGCGCGACCTCTTGTGTAGATACCAGCCACCCAGAACCACCTGCATGACAATTTTTTCTCGATAACCGACCACCTGCGCTAGCAGCCTGGTAACCTTGAGTAAATAATATGATTTGCGACTGACTAGGTCTCTCATACTCAATGATGCACTTGCATGAAGTGCATGAGAACTTCGCCACGGAACCGTTATCAGAAATGGAAGGGGAGATGCGCTTCCACTGACGGAGACACTTGCAGCTCGAACATTGAAGGGGTAGCGCGTTTCCCCATGGACGCTGGTTCTCGTCAAAAAAGGTATAGGTCGACATGATGATTGAGGACTTGTCGTCGATGTATAATTCCCCCTTGTTATATTCAGTCACGTTGGGCGGACGGCGCCGGGGAGCATTTGTGGCGCGAACATGAATGATGGAGGCGTGCATTGCGAGCCGAGGACAAACCACAAGGAGACTTGTCATGACATCCTGCACAAGGAAGCCTTCAACGAGGACGCGCTCGACATAAGCAGCTATAAATGGCGTAGTGAGGCAGACATGCAACCCCTCAGCGCCGAATGCGAATGCGTTTTCGATGTCATAACTTTCAAAATAACTTCAGCAATAAGTCAAGTATAGGGAATGACCAAACAACACACCGCTTGACAGAAGCTGTGAAACTCTTGAATGACTCAGTTTCGCGAACCATATGCCCACAAACCAGCATCCATAACGTAGCGCCCTTGAGTATCTCTTCCAAGCCAGCGACGAAAATTCCGGCAAAAAACTGTCGAGAGTGAATACACGCGAACATCTGAAAGTAGATGCTAACTTACGTCGTCGACCGTGTAGGCAACAGGCGTAGGTTTTGCGACTTTGATTTTCCCTTTTCCCACAGACACTGCGCTCTCGTGCCCCCCCCAGATATCACCTCGTGTTGTTTCTGAGTGCGTGAGGACAAAGACTTCAACACGGTCAAACTCAGTTCGTCCCACTTCGTTCACGAGCTTCGCCATGGACTTCTCGTGTTTCCTGAACTTCTCGTTCGTTCCAAAGTCGAAAAAAACCTCGTGATAGTGTAAGTCTTCAGTAGGGATATACGATTGCAATAGAGCCTGCATCATTCTTGCTGGTGATCCGGAAGGGTCGACACCATTAAGAACGAAGTTAATGATGAGTATTGGGGCGGTACATATCTCCGACCGACTGGTCAGCTCTACGTGAGCATTGACGATGGTAGGAACTTCGAGTGCTGGGCTCCCCTTAGCGTCCTCAAAACCCTAGTTACAACAATAAGTTAGTTGGACGACTGAAATACCAGAAGTAAAAAAGCTCACAAAATAGGGCTTGAGGACACCTTGAGCACCACGCTTATTCCGGATCTCATGGCATTCAGGACACATGAAAACAATGTCGCTGCGTGTGACAATCTTCTGCGACTCCTTCGGGAGGGAAATACAACGTTCGCATACGACGCGCGGGCAAGATGAGCACTCGTACAGAACTTCGGCTCCATCGCGGCAAAACACACACCACTAGCAAGAGTTAGTAGAGTGATGATAAGCAACAGTCCCATCGGAAAGCACTTACGAGGTTCCATCTTTGGGGTTTCAGCCTCATCAAGTCCCTCCGAGTCGAAAGTGCCCTGCTAATGACTCCAGTAAACACGTTGAAGACGCATTTTGCGACGGTGCCGCGTCGGGTGACTTTTTTAAGCGGCAAGGTACCGCGCTTTGCAGGTCCTCCTACAGTTTTCCCCGAGGACTTCCGTGTGCGAGCCATGTTGGAGTCGTTCGCAGACAGCTGCCCGAAGAGCGTGAGTGATTAGTCTCTAGTAAGACTAATATATAAGTGAAACGATATTGGTACCGCGATTCGGAGTTTTGGGTCCACGGCTGCATCATGACGTTATGGTTATAGTCATGACGTTATGTCATGTTTAAGCCGGGTCGGAGTCACAGAGTAATTCGTTAGCAGAATGATACCCAGGGCTACATACGCCCCTAGCCGCACCGCCGGGGCGCAAAAAAGCTAGTATACTGCAGGTTCTTCGTTGTCTACATCAGTCTCCTCCATGTCAATTTCGACTCTCCTCGATGTCATCCTAGTATTCTTACCGTGCGCGTACTTATCACCTTCAGGCTGAGCTATTCCGCGTAAAGGTAACATAAGTTTAAGCATCGCAAAGAAGAAAGAGGTATATACCCATTCGCGTTGACCCTCCCCATGCCCAAAAGCACCACTCGCATGCATCTTCGCTACGACAGCGCTTGTCGACGTGTGCTAGCAGCGGGCACCAAGTTGGGTATAGTGAGCGGCAGGATTTGTCAGGAGGTATTGATTGGGCGTAGTGAGTAACGGGACGGTGCAGCAGGTCAAGTATCAAAGTTAAAGAAGGCGTGACTGGTGGTAATAGGTAGATTAGACTATTAGATACCGAGGGCACATAAAGAAGACATGAAAACGTACAAGACAGGCCGATCGATCCTCACTCAAGGACCAGCTGCGGCGTGGAATTGTCGAAGGAGGTTGGGAGAAATAGCATATGGTGCACAGGGAGAGAGACGACAAATTCAAGAACAGCGGTGACAAGGGTGGGAGCACCGAGCTGACCGACGATAGGCATTCAAACGATCCTAGACAACGTCAAAGGAGTGTCTTGTAGTGCCTGAAAGAAATCACACCTACACAAGCTCATTAGCAAAATCCGAATATCCAAAACATATACGTACTTGATGAGATTACGTTCAGGTTGTGTGCTATGCACATTCCACCAGTCATTCGCAAAGGCATCGAAGACGCCGAGGAAGATGACGAGGAAAGTCGTGGATTATTTTGCGTTGAAGCCAATAGCTACCATCGTGCATAGTGCGAGTCGTCCGAAGAGGGACATGAACATGCAGTAGAGGAAGAGGAAAACGAGGAGACGACGGCCTGTGAGGGTCGAATATGATGTGCGCACTAGATGGATCTGCAGCACACCATAACCCTTGAGTCGTCGGACGAACACAGAGAAGAGGCGTGTCACTCACCAAAAACCTGTCTCGTTCAAGTTGTCCCGTCCGATGATTGATCACATTCCAATCATCACTGACACCCTGAGATGAATATTGATGAGCATCATCTACCCCAAGCCATTGCATCACTTACATTCATTGCGGGCAATTCAGAAATCGACGAAACACAAGACAGCGCAAAATTGAGGAGTCATCTCGAGATCTCCAAGTCCGAGTCAGCATTAACTTCTCACGGTAATTGTGTCACGCTGACTCCACTTCCGATGTTAACGGGACGAGATGGAAGCTGATGGAAGCCAGGAACGACGTCGAGGTCTGTAAATAATATGTCGGAGAAGAAGCGCCAGCGAGGCCAGATAGTGAATAAACTGAGTTTGATTGCCATGTGTTATAGTACGAGGAGGTTGTGTGGCTAACTCCAACACCGGAGAACCCAATGAGGTGTGCGCTAAGAGACAGTTGGAGTCGACTTAACACTGAACAGTATATACTAACTACTGGTGAATGAGAGAAAAAAAGATGTCAACATGACGGTGCGACAAGCTTGTCAGGAGCTACTGAATAACGCAAAAGGCTAGAATTATTCCTCTGGCCAATTTATGAAGTCCATAAACTCCGATTCATAGTTTGAATCAGATTCTACCGCGACTGTCGTTGGGGCGGCGGCAGCCGCAGCGGCGGGGATGGCATCATCTGCTGACTGGGAGGTATCATCTACTGGCTGGGAGGCATCGTCTACTGGCTGAGAATTGTCGTGCCAAATACGATCAACGACAACACCGTCTGATAATTCCGGCCGAATCCCCACACTTTCTGGGTTACCTTGAGAGCCAGAATGATCTCTCTCAGCCTCGGGTTCGTCTTGGGGAGCCGAAGTGGAGATTGTCGCCGTATTGTCGACAGCGCCTAGGCCTGCAAAGAAATAACGGCCATCATTGAAGCTTGCAATCGAGCAAAGAAGAAAATTATGCTCACTTTCAATGGAGCCACTGAAAGTATGGTAGATAAAGCCATCAAGCTTGAGAGCGGCCTGGCGTCGCTTGCGACGACCTCTCGACGGGTCACAAAAGTGAAACTTGAGAGGTTTGTTAGCTACAAGAACGTTAGTTGTAGTAAGTACTGATGAACAGAATGCACTCACCCATCGCGGTGCGAACGCAAGGGCCACTGCAGAGAGAGGGAGGGAGAACAATCCACACGAGGTTTCAACTGAAATTGACTCGGACTCTCGGCCAGGATTCATGACTAAAATATATGTAAGTGAGCGGCACGGTAGCGTCGGTTAAGTCCATGAGCATATCCTGAGGCCGCTCATTTACCAGTCATAGTAGGTTCTGAGGAAACCTTCATAGTATAGTGGTCGAGATGTCCATCTAGGTGCGACTAGAGTGACCGTGACGGAGATACAGCGATTGTTCTAGTTCCGATCGACCTCAGCGAAAAAAAACGTGAGCTACAGGAAATTTATTACATAAAGAGAATAAACAAACCGGTTTGAAGTGATTGTTCGCTCCCAAACATTTTCTGGAAGATGCAACGTGGTTTACTGCAGCCGACTCGGAGGAGCAGATCGTTGCGGGCTGATCTGTAAACTCTTGGATTACCTACATGTGACATCGACAAAGTGAAGCAGAGCAGATGCTCGCGCACTCGGAGAGCCAGATGGCCTTAGTGAAATGAAGTTCATGACGGAGCAGAAGCTCGGACAAGGTCAGATGACCTATATTGAACTGCGTAATTGAGCAGACGCTCGTGCACTCTGAGAGCCAGATGGCCTTAGTGAAATGAAGTTCATGACGGAGCAGAAGCTCGGACAAGGTCAGATGACCTATATTGAACTGCGTAATTGAGCAGACGCTCGCGCACTCTGAGAGCCAGATGGCCTTAGTGAAATGAAGTTCATGACGGAGCAGAAGCTCGGACAAGGTCAGATGACCTATATTGAACTGCGTAATTGAGCAGACGCTCGCGCACTCTGAGAGCCAGATGGCCTTAGTGACATGAAGTTCACGATGGAGCAGAAGCTCGGACAAGGTCAGATGACCTACATTGCGTGAACTGCATAATTGAGCAGAGCCCCATGCGCTCCGAGAACCAGATGGCCATGAAGAAGCGTGACGATGGGCCACTAGCCTGGTAATGATGTTCCAGTTAAGACTATACATGTTCGAACAGAAGCTGGCCGATAGTGGACGTTTGAACTATTATGTACGTATGATCATGGGTGAAGCACGGAAATTTACGAGTCATGCTTACTAAGAGTCTGACGTGTCAAAAGCAATCAGGTAAGATCTCGGCAAAGAACGCAGAAATACGTACTTCAATCAATTAGTTTGGCGGTGACATTCTTCTGGGACACTGGGGGAGTCTGCTTGGTCTGTTTTCCCTGAATGCTTGCAAAGCGCTACAATTTGATAATAAGCAAAGATCAATCGGAACACTCAACTCTTACGGTTTGAAAGTCCCCACCAGACAGTGGAAGGTCGCGGGAGGAATACATGACAACAGCTGTCAAAAATACAGTGCGGCGTGAATAACCTTGGGTCAGCATGGTTCTGGAGATGTTCGAATAACTTGATCCTCCTGCGTTCAATTAGTGTATGGTTGTAACAAGAGTAAAACCTACCTTCATATGAGTTCTCGCTGGTTTTGATGATGAGTTTGGTAGGACCTGTTGCGGTACGCCTCTGCCTCGTGTAAACACTTTGATGCAATCTGTGAAAGAATGGTTCAAATTGACCAATTGAGCGATGAAATGAGGAAGCTTACTTGTGAGCCAGACGTGGATCAGAGACCCCCAAGACGCAGACGGTGCCTTGCCTGCAGCCTAAGTGGGACCTGTAGGCTTGCAGGCCTGCTTTCACAAGTTTGATAAGAGAATGACACCGACCAAGAATCCATCGATCCATGACGTTGGTTGAGACAGGAGCATGCGGGTTGTACATGAACTGAACCAATAATATTGTCGAGGAGCGTCACTTGGCCAACAAAGGATTGGACTACGTTCAACCAGGGAAGACGAACGCGAGAGATAACGTCACGGTCACATTCCCCGCGAAAGCGCATGTTTTCACCCCGCACAAGGGAAGAGGTGACCAGGAACATCCTGGAGTAAAAGTAAGCTTTGAAGTAGCATGTATCACTGAGTTGACACTGACCTCAGAGCGTCCGCACCATGTTTACTATCCTTTTGGGGCACTCTGATGAACAGAATTAGATCAATGTTGGCGGAGATGCGAACGGTGCACTCACTATATTTCATATTCTGGTTGTCTTCGGTAACAGGCTGGTCCACGATAGGTTGTACCCAGATGAACCACGATCTCATAGAGGGAGTGGTCACCAGTCTAAAAGGAAGGCCCGGGAAACATCATGTGCTGGCTTGCCTTCGGATAGCTTCAAACTTGTCTGGAAAGCATCTGTCTCACGCCAGTAAACTTCCACTTTCTCCTCCTCTTTTGCAAGAGGAATGGTCGGGTTAGTACCAGTAGTTCAACGAACATTGAAAGCGAAGATGAGCAAAATAATTGAAGTCGCCAAACTACTGTGACGCACTGGCTTGTTTTTGGGATGGCATCCTATAGTATCTCTTGACGTCAGAAACCACATAATCAGCTCTATGATTAGCCCTAATACGAAGGAGGCGATTCTGATATCGTGATCCAGTAAGGTGTGAGCGAGTGAAGTTGAGCTCGGACATTAATGGCAAAACCAAAGTCACGCCCAAGGACGGCTGATTAGTAAGCCATTGACCGATTCGATGACATCATTAGTAGAACACAATAACAGACGCTTACAATGTGCCATGATCAAAATGAGTTGAGTCACAGGTCCTTTATTGCTCATATAATTTTTAGCGATTTTCGCTAACTGCTGTATACTCAGGCTAGTAATAGTCACGGTACCCTGACTAAGTAAGAGACTCAAGAGGCTTTGCCAGTGAGTTAAATATTGTTCCAAGCTGCTGAAGAAGTGACCTGAATGAATTAAATCGCAACGCTTACGGGGCTTATACATGATAGTTGCCCTCGTTTGCTACCACCGCCTCCAAGTCGGTCTTGCATACTCCCTTAGTATGAGATCCTGACCTGGGCTCCAGACTCGATCTCTGCTTCCATCCGCTTTGATCTTGCACTCAATTTCGATTCTTTTGTATTCTACTGCAGGATCTTGAACGACTATGATCACCTCACCACTTTTCCAAGTGCCAGTAGGCTCAGCTGCGAACTACTGAGCTTTTATTCACTTCACTTGCACTCCCCACGCCCCCGTTCATGAGAAATATGGCAAGACTTAAGCTATTCAAAACGACAAATGATCATCCTCCTCCTCCTCCTCTTCCTCTTCCTCCATCTCCCCGCACTCAGGATCAAGGTCATCGAACTCTTCATCATCCGACTTGTCTTCAGTTTCGTCCTCATCACTTTCACCCTCCTCGCTATTGTTGTCGCTGTATGGAATGACCTCATCTTCGTCATTCTCGTCCTGCAGGTGTGAAGAGTTGTCCGCAAGCTCCGCCGCATTGGCACAATCTCTTATCAATTCCCGGACAGCAATAGGGTGGCCGATCCCATAGTGCGTATAATGCATCATCATGTCTCGATCCATGAATCTGAGTGGTTAACAGTTTGAGTAGAAAAAAAAATGAGATGCCCGGATGGTACTTACATGCCAACATAGTATGCCTCCCAATCGTCTGATTCGTCGCCTTGACGGGCAAATGATTTTCCGTGACGAAGGTAGGTTGTTCCGTGGCCGGAAACAAACGCCGGAATCAAATGAGCACTTCGGATAACCTGGCTTGGATTAAGAAATCCGAAAGCATCATGGTCAGACTCGTCAATAAAAGCGACCTGTGGAAGACGAGCGCAATTAAACCCTGACCGGTGGCCGATCAAGGGTCCCAGCCATCTGACGTAGAGGACCTCGATGTGATGCATCTTCATTGAATTTTCAGTACGGAGCCACACATCCATATGATAAATGCCCAGAACTCGGGCATACCAGTATGGATGGTGGGGTTTTGTTTCTCCAGATAGGACCATGATGTCAGAATGCGTCCGAGGATTAATGACGTCATACTCCCGTCGAAGGTCGTAAGTGGTATAATGTACCTGTGAAGTTGATCATATCCTAGCGAGATGTATGATACGCATACCATACCTGCATTGTTTGTACAGAGTAAATCTTGCTGTCCGGGATAATGACTGTGTTGCGCTCATCGTGCGTGAATGTATGATCGCAGTAACTTATATCTAACCCGCGAAGTCGATATAGGATGTGATCTTTCAGTTTTGGTATGAATCCCTGCAATTTATCTTAAGGAAGATTGATAATGCGGGGGGTAAAACCTACCGCTACAGCTGGATCATCATTGTGCTGTTGAAGAAATCTGAATATATGTATTGGATTGTTGCGGTTGAGCTTTGAAATATAATGGTGATCTCTGAGCTCTGCAGAGAAATCAATGGGCGCCTGCCGCTCGCTAGTGTTCGAGGTGTTTGCTGCTTCTGCTACGCGCCGAAGGACACGTCGGCGACGTTCATGCTTGGCAAGTTGTGCTGGGGTATCTAATTTATTGGTCAAAGGATAGAACGCTTTCAGCGCCCTGTGCGCCAACTCTCCCTAGTTCGAAATTAAAATGAATCGAAAAAAATGTAAGATATTCACGTACGATTTGCGTAGTAAAGGAGTCTGTGGTCCCAAAAAGCCGGATTGATCGAACGTAGTCTCCCATGGCATGAAATTTATATGTACTCAAATTGAACTTCTTAGCCTTGCGATTTCCACCCTCAGCGACTGGATTGGCAAGACCCGAGCGCTCACGTGCAGTCTTGCGCTCGCGAGCGGCTTTTTCTTTCGGTAGCTCCATGGTAGTGAAAGCAGTACACGTAAAGTCACCGAACTTGCGCAACTGGCGGGAGAGCCTTTTAAACGTTTGATCCAGAACTGATAAGGTTGTCTCGGAGTGCATCCGGAGTTTCGCAAGGGCGTGCCAATGCGCAAATCTATATAGAAGTGACTGTACAATGACGTCATGCTCTGGTGGGAACAGACCCTCAAAGACTGGCATGGCACACTGTGATTGATATCAACAATGCAAATAAACGCAAGAAGTGAAAAGACGAGCCTGTAAAATATCTTCGAAGTCTCGTGCTGCAAGCTTCTTCATTTCCGAAGTATTGTTCGTGAATCTGCGAATGACACCATTACCATATGTTGGAACATGACGAAATCTAAGTTTTAAGACCATCGGTTTCATAAATAAAAAGATGATTGATAAATAAACAAACCTGTTATCGAGTTGTGCAACGAGGTCGTCACCACCAGGAAGTGCATAGAGTAGACGAATTAGATGCGTAAATAGGGCCTTCCATGTGCCCAATTCGCATTCGTGCATGAAATCGACGACTAGCATGCGAAAAGCATCGAATCCCAGCGGGCCAAGCTTTTCTACAAACACATTCTAGTTGAAAATCAGCTACTAACCGATATAACTCATTCCGAAGAAGCCCTCACCATCGTCGGTACCCATGACCCTTCTCCAAGAATTGTCTGTACTTTTGAGCCGTTGACAGTATGGCCCCGTCCATAGATGAATTCGCGAGCTTCCGTTACCCTCGCAAGAGAATAAACTCTAAGTTTGGCGATGCGGTCCTGCATGTCGCTGAAGAGGCCCAACAGATTGAACGAGGCTTTTGGCATGTGACAGCGCGGACATGGGCAAGACCCCATGTCTTTAATTGTTGCTATTAAAACCCTTCAATAGCGATAAGTATTTATACGAGAAACAAAGAGGACAAATAACTCACTTCTCCGGATAATCCGCCGAATATGTGAAGATTCGTGGAAAAACCCTTCTGAATATTCCATCGGGACACTGGAGCACAATTCCGTGACGATATGCATGGAGGAACTCAGCATCTAGTAAAATATTCCAGCAAGAATGAAATAACTCTCGTCTACAGTGCGCATTAAGGGCCGCGATTCCACTTTTCGTTATCCGAGGTAGACTGCTAAAAATGTCCTTGATGCTGTCTGGAAGCTTGAAAAGAATGAGTATGGATAAGGTCACAAGATATGGTAAGTACGCGTCATACCGAAGGCAAAAATCCCACAAGATGGCAAGCACCAGATGTGGGTGCTGCGCGGATGTACTTGCTCAAATTTCCGAAGTATAAGTAAAGAGGCCAAGCCTTAGCCGTGCCGAAATTCGCGAGGTGAGTTGCGTCAGAAAACAACATGAGCCCGGCGACGACGCGTTCGAGCGAGCATCCGCGTTCTTTCGGCTGCCTCTGCAGATCGTCCTGAGCTTGTAGCCAGGCATCAGAGGTATAGAGCTCATCGTAAATGCGTTCTTCATGATTGTCCAGGGGATCCTTCCATAAGCGTTTGAAAGGAGAAATATGGAATGAGTTGGCTTGAACGTCGGCGAATGCAGCACGAATGACTGCTACGAGCGGTCGATAATGAAATCCTGTGATGTTAAATGTTCTGGAGTCATCGTCCCTCGACTTCGTAGGAATTTCAATTTGTACATCCGTCTCAACCCAATCATCGGGAAATGTGAACGTTTCCTTACTCCTGTCATTGTCCAGCGCACGTAGACACCTCCGAACCGAAAATCCGTCCAGATCCTTCGCGTTGAAACCCTCTGCTTGTATCACATCTGTAACGAGGCGCATCACTTCAGTTTGCGACTTCTGATGGCTCCCGGAGTTCATCCACGTCATAAGACGATAGATGGTCATGTTGGCAAACGGATAGGGTGGCTCACAGACTCCAGGAGACAGGACGGATCCTTGAGCGTCGTGCGTGACGCTGTTAGCTACGGGAGAGGATCGAGCCAGCAACGAAGAAGGAATAAATTTGTCCGGTTCGAATGACGGACGCCGAGGATATAGTCGAGAGAGTCCAACTGCGTTAAACGCAGTTTGAAGAGTGTCTCGTAGCGTCAAAATGACTCGTCGTATTCTACCTTGCGGTGGATCTTGAATGCCAAGTGCGAGAGATGGATGATGCACGGGGAAACCTGAAACATTTATGTCTTCATCAGCCGGCAGAAGATCTTCAAAATTTCTCGGCATAAATATGCGCGAGGGGTGACTCGAAAGACCTGGTTCTAATAGCGATCCATGAGTATACTATGACAGTAGACGACAATCATCAAGCTGCGCACCTGGAATCCCGTAGTCTTCTAAACCTTGAGTGGCCGCATCCTCCATTTCAACATCGGGGTCCTGCCATGATGTAGTAAAATCCGAGGTGCCGGAACGATTGGCACTAGCTAGATCGATAGACTTAGGTACATGGCTCTTGAACACCTTGATAGACTCGTAATGGGCTATAGGTTTTGGACGTTTGTCACTTGTGAATCGAATTGGTGCAAGGGGCTGTGTTTCATACATAGTACTACTAGTAAGTCTACATCGAAATTACCAAGCGACCCGTGTCACTACTTACAGCTAGGTTTTGGGTCAATCTGTGTGGTGCCACCGCTTTGATGATCTCTTTTGTCCGACGCTCCCGCCTCTTCTCCGTAGCTAGTGTGCTTGACTTCTGGTATAACTTGCACGTAGCGCGATGCCTACTTAGTCCACGAGCGTCTGTATCCTTGGCCCAGGAACAACCCGTCCCATTGCAGCGTAGTAATGATACAGCGACCATAAAAAGGATAACTGCAAAGGAAAGAACGACCCAAGACGGTCGAGAGATGCGCATTAAGTTTCACTCCAGCTGAGATAGAGACTCCGGAATTCAATATTCAGGCTTCGAGGTGAAGAAGTGCGTGTTTTGAATATATCGAGGATTGCGGCTGTAGCTCGAATTTGAGTCAGTTTTTATCAACTCCGTTCAAATTGCAATGACTCAGTACTCAGGAGCTACTAGGCCTTAAAGGGCAGATCCCTGCAATGGAACGTTTAAAATACCGCATAGCTCCGATTAAAGTTATTTATCAAATACGCCCGGTGATCGACGACATGAAAACTCGTTTAAACTCATACTAGAACTAGTACACCTGAACATCATGTCGCTAACACCAGTTTCTTCGTCGACCTTGCCGCTCCGCCGGTCTCCCCCTCATGATTCGTCATTACCTCTCTCTCAACCTGCAGGATCTCCTGGCATACAAGAATCCAGTTTTTTTTCAAACAAAGACACTGCAGGGCGTCTACGACAAATGCAATCGTATTTGGTACGAGTCGTTATCCACCATTTAAATCATAACGAGGCGCAGGAACTGATTTTGGATGAACAAGATGACGTTTGACGAAGTCGACATCGAGGAGGATGAACATGCAAACGAGCTGTTCACTCGTTACACTATTGATACGGTTTACGCAAGCTACGCCGCAGCGCAGAACCGACTGCGCCAGTATACTCAACTTTTACAAATACTTCAACGAGAAGTAGATGATTGGGCTTCGAAAGTTGAGAAGGCCAAGCATGTTATGCCGGAATACATGCCTGTGGGTTGGTTGACATGCTAGGGCAGTGTTCTGCCAGTCAGTGACTCAAAGTCACAGTTATTGACCGCGTTTCGTGGGGAAACTGGTGAAGTTCATCGTCGTTTACTTGAACATGACTTCGAGCGGTTCTCTGGTCCTACCCTACTATACCATACTGGATCAATGATTATCATATCTTTCCGCGCAGTAAACATGCGGCTTTCACCTGTTTGGCTGGATCCACACTTCAAGAACTCGCAGCCTGATGTAAGACTGCAAATTTTATGTTTCAACTGACTTGAATTCCTCAATGACGAAGACTGGCAAGAAATCCAACAGAGGATGGTGGTGGGACCACTTTGTAGTGCACCCAGGTTATGCCGCGAAACAAAGTGCCTCTGTAGTCAACGGACTCCGATGCAGGAAGTGGTGACCGAGAGCAGCGCAGCATTGCCTTCGAGAGGCAAGGGATAAGTCAGCTCGCACAAAACCTCATTCAAGCCATTGATGAAGAGGAAGCTGTTGTTGCTGAGGAAATGACTCCACACTCATCAAAGGCAATATCGAAACCAGACGCAGAGTCGGAAGAAGGCAATAAAAAAACATCTATAGCGTCGATCGATAGGGCCACCTCGATCGACGCGCTATAGATGTGGTGATGGTGATGTCGCCAAATTTTCCTTCTCAGAGGAACTGGCGGGGATGTTTGGTAGGAAGGATATGAAGTTCTCCAGAAACAGGACCAGGGTTGTTAGTGATTTTGCCCTTGAATATCACCCATCTCGATGAGAGGAAGGGCGTTGCTTTGTTGATTTCGGGAAAATGCCGACTGACATTGAACTTATAATCACATGACGTCTGCCTTCTCGTCGAAAGTCTCGCCAGCGTCACGGTCGCTGACATCTCTTACGCGATGTCGCAAAAGGGCAACTAGCGTCACGACGTGTCTCGTGCAACGCGCTGTCCCCAGGTTTCTTACCACCATTAGTGAAGAGGCGTGCAGTCTAAACCCGGGTGTCGAATGTCTGGTGTTCTCGGCCATCTTTACCATGACCAAGGAGGGTAAAGTCGTCGACAAGTAGTTGGGCAAGGCTGTCATCAAGTAAGTTTATCTTCCCGTGCATTGCTCAGCTGAATTCATTTAATGCCAGATCTTCCGGGAAACTGTCATATACCGACGCTCAAAGCTATCGACCGTCACATGTTAGGCGATCTCGTGGTCGCTCCAGAACACAATGTATCAGCGATCGTGCATGATATCAAGGTCTTGCCAAAATATTCTCGCGAAGCAGCTTCGTGCTACGCGCTTTCAGGACGGTGCTGTCAGCTTATTGTCTAAGTGCCTTGAGTTTACCCTTGACGAAAGCGGCTGTGAGCAGACCAACCAACTTGAAGAACACCGATGCAAATAGCATCGTCGAAGAGGTTTGTGTTGCAATCGTACCTGAGCTATATTGAAGACTGATTTGAACAATTGTAGTTCATGCTGCTAACCAATACCACTGTTGCGCAACGTATTGCCGTTCATCTTCCCGAGCAGGCCCGGCTTCGTAGACATGATACGCCGCTCGCCGAGAGACGCCTTGTGAGTTAATGTCGCATCTGTAACCCCACTCCAGTTACAAATTTGCACAGAATCTCTTCACCGAACGCGCCAATCGACTCAATATCGCAGTCGATGTCTCCTCTAGCGGTGCCATCATCGAGGCGATCACAAACCCAACTATGCCCGCATGGTGTTGGAGCTGATCTCCTACAAAGCTACCCAGCGAGCTAAGTGCTTCTGCGCCGGCATGTTCGATATTGTGAAATACAATCACTATGCTTTACTAAGCGTGCCCCTCTACATTCATTTCACTCTCCAATCCGGCGCTACGCGGATGTTCTTGTACACCGTCAACTCGAGTTAGTTTTGCAGGGTGGAGGTGGGTAACGCTTTGTACCTGTCTATGTCTTATGCTGACGAGTGGTAGCGGAACCAAAACTCTATGGACCGTGATGCCGTTGCAAAAATTGCTCAATATTGCAACATGTTCGTGTCGTTTCATCAATCGCTGGTCTGGTGTACTAACTTTTACGAACAGTAAAAAGGACTCGGCGAAGTTGGCGCAGGAGCAGTCGACTCATCTCTATCTAATCTCGGACCTCACCCAACGGTACGGTCCTGTCATTCGTCCAGCCGAGGTTGTTGGTATCATTGATGCTGCGTTTGACGTTCTTGTCCCCGAATTTGGCATTGAGAAGCGGGTCCATATTGACCAAATGCCTATTGACATTGACGTAAGTGTTTCTGAACTGATTCTTGAGAAGAAATCTGATTGTTTGAACTAGAACCACGTTTATGATGAGCATGAGCATACCTTAAAAATATATTGGTTGAACAGGGATGTCCTTAGCTGACTGGCAGAGAACAGCGATGACGAACACTTGAAGAAGGTCAAGCAGAACGCTGAGGCCCACGCAGTCAAAATAGAATTTGCATCTCGTTCTGTGCATGACGAGAAGGCCCTCTTTCATGAGGATGATGCTGACGAAGGCGAGATTGTGTTAGGAAGGGAATGGAAGCTGAAAAGGACCTGGGAGGAAGGTTATGGCGCCGTGACGTAGGCCTAGGTACTTTACTTACCTTTCACCTGATTTTCAGCATTTACGCTTACTAGATTTACTCTATCATACATTGAATGTATCTGGTTGTATCCCATAGCATACCATGTCTGACAGTTACTCTACTAGATGAGTTGACTATTATCCCAGACGGATTCTAGTATACCAAGGAGTTTTTTGAGCGCACGCACACAGTCTCTCCATAGCTCCAGATCTTCAG
This sequence comes from Suillus brevipes Sb2, assembly GCA_011800875.2. NCBI lineage: Eukaryota > Fungi > Basidiomycota > Agaricomycetes > Boletales > Suillaceae > Suillus > Suillus brevipes. Next base: position 5,502 of record JRHT02000347.1, on the reverse strand, counting down.
TGCTGAGTCTCGGGGATAAAACGATCTGGGAGAGCGCGAACAGGAGGGGACGCGAATATTGTAAATCGCTCCGTCCTTGCATATGTAGAAAATAAGGAGACTAGTACTAGTAGTAGTACTAGAGGAACGAAATTACAGGAGGGGGGCGCACCAGTCAAATTGGGACGGCAGTCAGGTCAGTCCGTCAAATATCTATGTTGCATCGACTTACAGATCTGCTGGCGTTTGAGCGTTGTAGTAGAAGTTTTTGTTCCATGGGATATCATCCAGTGGATGAGCACGATCGATCGGTTTGATGATTGACGCGTTCATTGGCAGAGCAATCCTGTAATGTACAGTAGATGAATACATGTTTTCTGTGAAATCTTTTAAATGAGCAGACAACCTACAACATCCACGGGTGTAACTGAGCGTGCTCAACAATAAAAACATGATTGCATCCCCGTCGCTTTCTGGCTGTGATGGCTGCATGTCACATGTTATCATGAACCGCTAGATGAATATATATTTGTTTAGCTGTGGTAAAGCGACTGTTTTGCGGAATCCTTTGAATAATCATATAGCATGGAACATTCACAAGTTTGATTGAACATGTTCAAAAACGTCGACACGAGTGCACTTCTGTCCCTTCCTAGTTGCGATGGTTGCATGTCACGAGTTTGTCGTGATCTGCCAGATGAATCTACACGTGTGAACACGTGCTAAAGCGACCATCGCGTTGGAATGTCTTGGATAGCATTATAATTTTTAACGTAAATGATGACAGCTGAGAAAACTCAACAATGTTAACGTGAGTGCGATCCCGTACATTGCTGGTTGTGATGGCCGCATGTCATGATTTTGTCGTCAACTACCAAGCTAATTTATAACATGTTGGCCTTTGCCAAAACGAATGACCTTCAAAAACCATTGAATGATATCCTAATACAAAGCATAATTGATATTAAATGATATTTCTCAACAACATTAATACAAGTGCACTCTCATCCCTAGACAGTCGCGATGGCGCCGTGTCACGACTTCGTTATCGACTACCAAGCCAATTTATACCTTGTTGGCCTTTGCCAAAACGAATGACCTTCAAAAACCATTGAATGATATCCTAATACAAAGCATAATTGATATTAAATGATATTTCTCAACAACATTAATACAAGTGCACTCTCATCCCTAGACAGTTGCGATGGCGCCATGTCACGACTTCGTTATCGACTCCTCTTGCTGGTCTATAGTGGTAAACATACATGACTAGCTATCGACAAATCAAATTTCTCGTAGTATACATGATCATCTTTAGCAGAAAAATAATTAGACCCTTATGTAGTTCCCACGGCTACAAAATCAAGGACTCAGTCGTTCACTGATGGCATCCTCGCATATCTGCGCAGTATGCCCAGGTGTCCGAATTATTATGGCCAAAGGATACAGCCAGCACAGATGGGAGCCATGTGAACTTGCCAACAGGCATGCAAAGCCATGTTGGATCTGTCAGCAGTCTATCTAGCAGCGAAGAGGAGGTGGCTGGAGTCATAGACCTTACCATGGACTTGTAGCCTTCACATTTCTTGACTTTTTTCCCAAGCTTTAACTGTAAATACACTTTCCGGACTTCATGTAGATTTGCCAACAAAAAATTGAGATGTAATAAAATACAAATTGATGTTGGCAAACAGACCAAAGACAAAATTTTCACTCCAGCTCCTGTGGCTCTTTGCTTGACCAGTGCCACATCAGCCATAACAGCAACCACCAGCCCATCAGCTCACAATGACAAGGACGAAGGGAAGGGTAAGCAAGGCAATCAAACCCGTCGCAGAAGCCAGCCCCAGGAAGCGGAGGAAAGGGGCTCAGCCTGTTGAAAGTAACACCACCTTGCCAGCCATCAACCGGATCAAAGAACAGGCAAAGTACAAGCACAAACATGCACAGGCGACACGCAAAAGCTATGATGGATACGTTGCACGTGGGCAGACATGGCTAAAGACACACTTCAGCAATCCACCAGATACAGGCAGCGGCACAACCAAAGGGCGGGACAGCGAGTCGTCGGAGTCATTCATGGTTGCAGTTGGCGATGCTTATGAGGACCCAGCATTTGGGGAAGCACTTGAAAAGACACCAAACAAGCACTCGGACAAGGCACTTGCACTCTTGATTTCGTACAAGTACTTTCATGAGGACTGTGGAATGAGCACATGCGAGGGCCTCTCAGCAGCATTCAAGAAACTCTGGGAAGAAGTGCAAGTTCATTCTCTTGAAACTAGTTGCCAACACCTCCTCACCTTTCTGATGCTACCATTTCACTTACAGAGACGGAGACACCTTCCGTGGCAAGTGGCGTTACAATGACGCCCGCCAGCGCTGGGAAGGCAATCCTGTGTGCTCAGCAGAAGTGCAAGATATAATCAAGTCCGTCAGACACAAAACCAACAGTGACGGAGGGGAGAGAACACACTCAGTGGCAATGTCCAAGAGCTACATGGACCGGATCCTTGCATGGGCTGACACAGTCTGCCCGCGGTTGAATTACATCAGCCTTGTCAGAGCGGTCATCAGTGATGACTCTGGATTTTCTGAGAAATGCCTCACCCTCGAATCACGGACACTGTACACAAAGATTTTGATGAACATGGCATTCAGCACCACAGCATGGAACCTTTGGACAAGGTGAGCCTGATTGTGTCGGGGTGCAGCACGCTGAGTTGCTGACTTTTGAATCTGTGATGCAAGGTGCTTCGAGTTAATAAAGCTAAAAAGGAAAGACCTCACCATCGATCATTCAGAAGTCGCTGCAGCGATCAACAAGTACCTTAACAGCGAGACACTGTCAGCAAAGGACCTCCACGCTCATTTCAAGATCTTCCTATCAAACCGCAAAGGCTGGCAACGAAAAGTAGACAAGGGCGTATCTGATCTGCATTGTGAGTGCATTAATCACCCAGCTCCCTGTCACTCACTGTCAGATACACTTGCCAGGCAACCGCTACAACCTGTATCCACAACCCAACATGCCATCCTGCGATTGTTTTTTCTGGCTCCTACTATGGCTCACATTCCTCAAGTTTGTTCACTATGGTCGACCACTTGACCCCGAGGATTATGTCTTCCCCACGATGAGCACAAATGGCATTATTCAGCCCCGCGAGCATATCTCACACGATGCAGTGCAAGGGTGGATCAACGAAGCAACAACAGCAGCTGGTATACCTCGTGGACCTGGTGACAATTTTACGACTCACACTTACAGACGTGGTGGTGCACAGTGGCGCTGGATGTTCGCACCCATTGGTCAGCGCTGGACTTTGGCAAGGGTTCGGTGGTGGGGATCTTGGGCAGAGAATGAGAATGTGAGTGACAAATTAGTTGATTCTATGTCTACACAGCCCATGCTCATTGAATCAGCGTGATACCCTGATCCGCTACTTACTCGACGAACTGCACTCATATGAGAGTGACCACAGCGATGCCCTGTGTCCCACTCAGCGCGAAGCTGATGGGTCACTACTTGGAGAACACACCCTTACGAAGCCAGTGTGCACACAGGACCTGCTCTTGATGCAGGATTGCATCACTGCCAATGTCACAGGGCTTCGGAGCGATGTCTGCCGTCTTGCAACTGCCCTTACCTGTGGCAAAAGTACAATGGTTCCTGCTGGCAGCACTGGTGAGTGAGGCTGCGCCCTGTCTCATCAAATTCATATTCACTATTCTACACTCATCAGACAACTTCACCGTCCCACAACTATCGGCAGTGCAGCCACACCCATCCCTTACTTCCATCCATCATGCTGAAGCACTGCCTTCTTTGCCATCCGTTCTCTCAAGCACCAGCCCAATCCAAACTCTCAGCCAGCTTATGAATAGCGGTGCTGATGGCATCCACCCGCTCCCTGAACAGGGTCTTGTGATCCCTGCAGTCCCAGCAAAGCGTGCCGATGGGAGCTTTCCACCTAGAGCGGAATCCTGGAAGCAAATCGTCCAGCATTGGCTGGAGGGTGACCCCACGCGCGGCTTGCATCACCCCCTTCGAGACTGGCCAGCTGACTGGATCCGAGGCAAGAACAAGGCACTATTCGCCTCCAAGTACAAGCAGCGTGCTGTGATTGCACTTGAATTCCTGGACCGGTGAGCATCTCCCATCAATGTCAGCATCGAGCTTACCTGCTTGATACCCACACAGATACAGTGGAAATGAGGCCTTGTTCCTGGCCGCCTATCCAGAGGCCAATGAAGGCCATACAGGCCTCCTTCGTGCCATCAACCGTGCCAGGAAAATGCGCGGGGAACTCCTTCCCCGAAAGTAAGTGCCAGAGCTGGCCAATTTTTTTTTCCAACTTGTCAAACCCCCTCACACCCCGCACTTTTCATATCAACCACCTCAGACACTCATTCGCAGCACTCGGACACTCAGACACTCACTCACAGCACTCCCACTCGACATCGTTGATCACAAGCATTCATCTCCCCTTCTAGAATATATTTCAATTATTTCGAGACTCCCTACCCTACTAACCCTCTCTCTCGCTACTTTCATAATGTCATTTCTGCCGTTCTCGAATGCAAACGAGCTCTCGTCACCATCATCTTGTCTTCTCCCCCCTCCCGCTAGCTAAGCCACGAAAATCCTGACACACTCAAACCCGGCCCCACCCGAGAACCTCGAACCAAAAACGGACGAGGATCGAGGTCACGTGACCTCCACGTGGCGTTTTGGCTGAGCGCCAAGGGTAAATTTCTCAGGATAAGTAGCTTTAGTAATACTGGGCAGTTACGTGCTTCGTCAATTACTAGAATAGTCATTTGCGCTCAAATACCAACACCAGCCATAAACCTTGCCCTAAACACTGCTGGTACTTGGGAATAATCTATGTATAAGGTACGGTAATTCCCGTGCCGTGCCCGTTTCGTCCTAATTCCTCCGCTCGTTATACGAACCATTCCCACGGCTTTCCCTCCCCCCCCTCATCGTCGTTCGTGTTGTCGAGGCCGTCAGGGCTACCTACTGATATGTAGGCTTAGTCCTGGGCCTTGCTCTTGATGGGCTGACCACTGTTTGTGTCCTCGTCTCCCTTCAACGCCCATTCCTCTCATCATGGTGCTCACCGTTGTTCAACGGTTCTTCCAACCTCATGCTGGCAAGGTACGTATTCACTGGGGATTCATGCTAAGTACCTACTGACTTGGTATCATCCTCAACAGTCCTTTCTCCTCCTCCGCTTCGCAGACGACACATACTCAACCATCCTTCCAACCTCTATCAGCATCAGTCTATGAACCAGAACGGTCCTCAATTCACCCCCAGGACCACGTTACCTTCGCCTCTATCAGTATCAGTCTATGAACCAGACACCTCTATCAGTATCAGTCTATGAACCAGACCTCTCTCTATCAGTATCAGTTCCTCCTCCGCTTCGCAAACGACACGTACACAGAGAGTTATATCGGCACTTCGGTAAGTCGCTGCCGTGAGGCCTATACCTAACTATCTACTGACCTGGTATC
>JRHT02000346.1:0-28595 GCA_011800875.2 Suillus brevipes Sb2 | reverse complement strand
GCCTTTGAGCTTCTCCGAGTCGATCAATTGTTGTTCGACATCAAGGCGAGAGCGAATATTAGATGGGCCGTAGGCAGAGGTGGAGGTACTAGTTGCGAGAGCATCAGCGATATGATTGCGAACGTGGGGGAGATCATCTGTCATGGCGTTTAGCATCATGATCGTAAGGAAGTCGTCCTCTTTAGGTAGTCCGATCGCATATATGTGTCTGACGACGTCACTGAGTTGAGTGCTCGTGACGGAAAGTCGATCAGCACGTCGGTAACGAACTGCGAGTGCTTGTTGGATAAGAAGGATTTGTGCGATGGGGCCGACTTTCTCATGGCGAGCTTTCAGAGCCGTCCACGCTAGAAACGCGTTGGTGAAGGGACGTAAGAACTCTTGTTCTTCAGAGCTAGAGCGGGTGCGCAACGCTGCAATGACACAGAGATTGTTAAGATCCCATGTTCCCGCTCCAGCAAAGTCGGTGACAGGGTCAGGGCGTGAGATGACGCCAAGAAGGTATCCACCACCGTGTTTAAGAAGTAAGTAGTTCTGTAGCTTATCAGACCAAACCCCCCAGTTGTTCTGGCTTCGATCGAGGATCTCGATCTTCTCGAGATCAGTCTGGCTAAGGGTGATAACGGTGATAGAAGACGGCATCGTGGCAGTAGGTGAAGACGTAGACGTCAAAGAACTCTTGGAACGAGTATGGGGCTGCGGTTTGTTGGCTCTTGACATTACCAGTGGTAGTGGTTCAAGGACAAGGGGCAAGAAAGACGACGGGCGGCAAAATGGGAGTTTATGCCTGATTATATAGTCGGGGACGTGCGCACAATCCTTAGTTAGGAGTGCTTCTTGCCCGATAGGGAAACTCGATGAACGATGATGCACGCCGGTGACGTGCGAGTTCGTAATGTGCTTCTTTTCGAAGCAACAGTGTCTAGATGGTTTCCGCTCGCTCGTATTAAGAGTGAGCAGGGCTCATAACCTGTTTAAACTAGACACTAATATCAGTCTCCCTCAGTCTGATATGACGGACTAAGATTGCTTGTACCTAGACACTAATATCAGTCTCCTGAGAGTGTGTGTAAGTGATCTAAGTACGGCGTGATAACAATAAGAGACTTACCCTCAGTCTGATATGACGGACTGAGGGAAAGGAAGGGTAGCGGGAAAACCGAACATATATACTAAATCATCGTATTCCAAAACTCATACTCCGACCGCCGTGGTCACGTCGCTCATGTGCGCAGCACCAATACAGTGTTGCCGTATTTCCTGGATCTAGCCTATCAAACGCAGGGAGGCAGGTCTACCAACCAAGACCAAATCAGTCTCATGGTTCGCGACAATAAACTGCTATAGAACGGAGAAACCAAGCCTCCGGGAGACTGGAGAATAGAGAAAGCTAGTTTTCTATTGTCTCACAATTCTGATCATAAATACGGAAAATTACCAATGCAGTCATTGGGTGACATATGGGCAGGACCACTCCTCCATGAGATAAATTGCGCAGACGTCACAGGAATCATCACACTGGTAAAAATGAGCAAAATCTAAATCATCTTGCGCAGACGTCACAGAAGCCATCACACTGGTAATAACGGGCAAAATCTAAATCATCTCATATGAAGACGTTACATTTCAAGTGGGTATAGCGACTAAAAGAGTATTATGATCACCAAGTAAAATAGGGAGAGTGAATGGGATAAGGAGGGGGTAAATGCAAATAAACTATTCGGAGTCGAATGCGGCGTCCTCCATTTGCTGTCTCTGGGAAGCGAGAGCATTGACCGACATTTTAGAAACAACATCCGGCGTCAAATCCTGTCGGTGATTTCTTCCAAAAACTTTCCTGTTCAGGACCAATTTAGCGATACGAGCGAATCACTAGCGTCAGTGGCTTACCTAGTCCACCACTCGAGAAGCTGGTCCATCCTGGCTCGTGCAGCTGGACCTGGGGGGTCCTCAAAAAAGTCTACAATGTTGTTCCAGAATATTTGGTAATCGAAGTCCCCGTCTACAGTGCGCCAGGAAGTGATGTTGGAAAGCGCGAATCGAATCTGCAAATTTCAATGTCACAGTTAGAATCAAGAATTGATACTTACTTGGCAGACGACATATGCAATCGCACGAGGTGTTACTTTTCTCATACCAATAATAGAGGCGATGCATGTTTTTACCTTCGCTTGATCTGATCGTCTCTTGGCGCGTCGGCAATTCTCAATGATATCAGCGCCGTCGCCGTCGCCGTCCACTTCGTTGGCAGAGGAGGGTGAAGTGAAGATGGCCTTGAACCCCTGCGATACAATGAGGTGTGAACCAGTTTGATAAATTAGGTCGCTCACCATGACCAACAACTTCGACTTCATGAGCCCGCGCTCCAAATTCTTGGCGTCCGCTTCGTAATTTTCATACATGAATATCGGCCACGAGTTTTCGGAAACAATGAAAGAAGTCGTACGGTCGCGAATGCCAGCCCTGATGCTACACAAAATGTTAGCAACGTGCAAGTGACGAAAATCATCACTCACGCCGGGTCCTCCCAACGCCATTCCGCTGGGCAGAGCAGTTTACCACACGCATCATTGACGAATCCTCGGTGGTGTTTGTCGTCAGCGCGAATGAGCGGAGTCGGACAACATTGGATATTGACCCATGATGCCACCAGGTCTTTGAGTGTTCCCGTGTCGTCGCCACGAGCTGAATCTGCGCCTCGCTTGAGCTACATCGAAAATGAGCAACCAGTACGATACATTAATGTTGGAAATTGGTGACCTTCTTAAGCATCTCCTCTGATTCCTCGAGATCAAGGGATGCTAACTTCTCGTGAATCCACGGTAATGACTTGGCGAGCTCAATATAGCCGCGTTGGAGGCGATCTTGTCTATTCCAGAGTGTAAATAAGGACATCAAGATAGAACACGACAAGTGCTTACTCCGTGCTGGAGTCACTGTCTGTGTCTTCACAGCGCCGATCATTTTCGGCAATCAAGTCCTCTATGGGACTGTAAAGGGCAACCATGCGACGGATGGCTCGCCCCTGCGAAACGTAATATATGGTCTTTCTACAACGAAGCATTAAGTCTGATTTGAGCCTAAGCTGAGAATGTACAAACCTTTGTTTGATCGCCTTGTCCTGCTTCAAAGTTTCTACCTCCTCCATAAGGGTGACAATTTTTCGCTTCGCCCTAGCATGAGGAGACGTTGGGACACAGAGCGATAATCCTGTCGCAAGAGAGGCGGAAGAGCCTGCTGCGGCAGAATCGTTCTCAGTCATATGGAGTGGAAAAGTGTATGAGGGAGGATGTGTCATCGGAGGTCGTCTTATATGCTTGCCGTCTACACCAATTACCTGATAGGCTAAGGCGAAGTTAAACTCAAATAAGTAGACCGATTCTTACCTTACATGGTAACACAGAAATTGCTTTTCATGGGATGAAAATGCTCCGTCATGCCCGACCTGACCCGCCTATCCAAGTCATGCCATCATGCTGAAATGAGGTTGGTCGTTTCTGGAGCCATTTTGGGTTAGTATAAGGGACCGCGACAGCGGGCACAATATCAGAGGTTTGGAGGCTTTGCTCGAGAACTAGCAGTAGTACGAGCCCAGCAGTACGCCCGGAAGTTGTGTTGGTGATTGAAAACAACCTGAAAAGTTCAGCTTCATCGCGGCACCATTGAATCATGGTGACAACTTGCCGCATGCTCAGTGTTCGTGCGCCTCTGAGTCACCGTAACAGCCCTGGATCCTCGTAATATCATAAGTTTGAATACGGTCGCGGTCAACTGGATTCGGATTAGCATTAACAGTCGTGCCCAGGCTTCAAGCTTCAAGTTCGGACCCGATCGAAGCGGTCTCTGTCGCCGACTACAATATCATAGCCCGCCAAAGGTACTACCGGTAGTACGTTTCATGATGTTCAAGAAATCACAAATATTCAGATACTCACTTGGCGACTCTTGACTCGACGACTGCAGCAACTCGGAATGCCAGTGCGAGTCGGTGACTCAGATGCGGCTGCGGCCGTTATGCCAGGTGACCGTACGGACAGAAGTCTAGTCGTGCTCAGACTACCGGGCCACGAAGTTCTACGACTTCAAGTTGAATCGATGATTGTCTGCGACCGTGAGGGATACTACCATCATTATTGGAACGTGTACGCTGTCACACACTCGACTCGGAAGTTAGCAAATTGACAGAACACACAGTGCCGCAATAGACAACTTGACTTTGAAGGAGTCAGTGAAAGCGAGTGAGTCGTTGGACAGCAACGCTAGTGCAACGCATGGGCGGTGGTGACGAAACCCCGTTGTTTGCTTACATGAGGTTGAATTTCATCATTTAATTATCTGCTGCAACGTGTATCAAGTCTCTTTCCTGATATGTACAAGCTAAGATGATAATAATAAATTCCAGAACCCCGGGCCGTCTTTTTTGTTTGTTTGTTCATCTTTGTCTGCTGACGTGGCTGGATGGCTGCCGCCCCTCGTTCGTTCATCTTTGTATCCCCATTGTTGCTTGCTACTGCCCCTCGCAATCATTATCGAGCATCGCACACATTAATATTGTTTGCCTGTCTCCACTCCATGCGATATGGCTGCAAGTACATCGGCATACGGGGAGGCAGTGGAGGTGCCGAATGCGAATAGTTGGCAGGGCGGTTGCCCTGCGATGGCATCGATTTGTGCAGATGATGCGGATGTAGTACGTCGACATCTCAATCCGAATAATAAATAAAAAGTTTATTGAACCCGCAGATAACGTTTGCTACACCACCTGAAGTACTACATTTGGAAATTCAGGTAGATGTATCCGGTACGACATAACCTGTCTGTCGGTCACCGTTCCTAACTTTGAAACTCGCTTCCACATCGTGTTCTATAGCACCGTAACATTGATTTGACCAGCGTCCCTAGCCTGGACATTGCCAGTTGTATAAAGGTTAGTTGACTCGGAGTAGTAAAGTAAGTCTAGTCTGTCACGATCATTGAGTGCATGATGGAGACCAACGCATTGTCCACTGGATCCACTCAGACTAGCCGCCATCATGATGATGATCAAACACGAAATTTAAACGACATCATCGATTCTATTTCTTCTGCGGCCCGACGATCTCGGGTTCAAACTACAGCCTACCTACTTGGTGCCAGTCAGCAGCTGCCCGATATCGATGACGAGGAGATCAACCGCGTCCGTGCCGTTCAGCTGTTTTATTCGCCAGAAGCTTCCGAAGGACGACTCGGACAAGTAGAAGATTCTTTTCCTGATTCTGTTCTCTCACAGTACCAGGGGCGCAGCGAACGGCCTGTTGATTTGGAAAAAGGTGATTTTATTGTCTCAGATGGTAACGCATTACTCATATTGTGCTAGTTGAATTCCGTATTCCTTTGAACACCACACAACGGAACATATCTACGACATACGTGGACCGTTTTTACTCCGAATCAGACCACCCCATAGACATATTGGATTCTACAAAAGCCGTGATGAACGTTCCAAAGACATATCAGCACCTTGGATGGCGGTTGTCTACAGCGCGCCGCACGGACCCCCCACATCGGCTTCTGACTTCTGAAGATCTCAATAGCGCTTTCAAAGCTGCGCGGATTGAACTGATGTCTAGCAGGAAAAAGAAAAAGCTTGCTATCGAAATAGTAAACACTGTAAGTTCGTTCTAAGTTGATGATCACGAGTTACTTGTTCGACTAACATCAAGTTGCCACAGATGCCTGTGCTAAAAGGGAAGCCAACAAAACAAGAGGCAGGTGCATGTTCTGCAGGCGAGCAAAACTTGTCGTCCGGCCCGTCGCTTTTGCCATACGCGAAAGAACTCGAGAATGTCAAGAGTAAATTGTTGTGCTCTGAGCATCGACTGGGAGACTCGAACGATATATTCTGTTGGGTGGATACGTCACAATCCAATGCTCCTCACTATTCGCTGTGTACCCAAGATCTTCTGGAATGGGCTAAGTATCTGGTACGTCCTTTGTTTACTTATTTTGCCTGCGAGCGTGTTATATCAGGAGACTCATGAATTTTAGCACGACTCTGCTCGAGATTCAGATAACCCCTGCGTTACTCTACCGAATACGCCCCATTTCGACGAGTTTCGCAAGACACGTAAGGAACGAACTGTGTCGTCGCTCCAACGTGTGCCCACCGAACTTATATCGCCCATTATTCACAATCACGTGCACCTCTCACCTGCCGCCATCGATGACATGTGGTCGTCCAGTAGTACACTCTCCGGACGGCAAGGGGAGGACTATACAGCTCCTCAACCTCTCAAGAGGACGTATGCACTCTACATGGAGAGTGACGAAGAGACCGACGAAGACCCTGACGAACCACCGCAAGATGATATTGGCGGCATCCTTACGAGCATTGGTCTTCGTTACCCTGCTCTTAATTTCCTGCAGTATGTGGATAAGCTGAAGGAGCGTGGCATATTCTATCTACCGACGGCAGCACATTTTAATAGTAGGTTTTATGTGGACAAGGTTGGGATGTCAGAGGGCGCTGCATACACTTTTCATACTCATGTCTGTAAAGCTCACATGAAGGAAGAACGTGCGAAGGCGAGAAGGAGCGCAAAAGGGAAAAAGAGGGCACGAGTGCGGCAGGCCGACGATTCCAAGAGGCCTCAAGGTGCGTCACTCATTTATTTTCCATGTTATTTGTATTCACTCGTGGATTCTATCTAGTCACAGTAATGTGAATTTGACGAAGGAAGCCATGAATGCAATCACCTTCACTGTGACGTGCCAGTGCCGTCTGGACACTCAATCAACTCTACTGATATGTTTGCGAAGGTGGTGACCTAGTAACTAGCCTCTAGTACTCCTACTACGCATACACTCACTCCACACTTACAAGTCTCCATTACTACTTTTCAGCTTTTCTATTTGCTTTTAATACCTGCTTTCGATTGCTAATGATTCGTAATCCCTAATCTAATGAAACTGGCATGTTACTCCCCCTTGGGCCGCCCTTGCTTAAGATTATTGGAGATCTTCCGGCGACTCGATATAGATATATCTAGATCACACTCGATATCGATATCTTGATGAGTTGTTTGGGTCGAGGGTTTTATCACACGAGGATGTGGGAGTGATGTGGCGTCATCCCGCTGCGCCGTGTCAGACGAATGTATGGTGCAGTGATACCGAACTGGGTTTACTGACCCAGAAAAGTGGCTTTCCCAGCAATGAGGGCAACAACTCAATTACTAACTGTAGTATGTAGTCTCTAGCCTTGAAACTCCGCTGGCTCTCACACTAATCCTGTGTTGTCTCAAAATCACTACAAGGACTCAGGCCTCAGGTCCTGCACTGGCAAGCATATTGAGCATGTCCTCTCTTGTTATTCCTATCCCTCCTGACGAATCTCCTCTTGATCATCACCGTTTAGCGTCGGATCTGCGTGGAAGAGACCTCTTCGCTAATCGAATGGTGCATGGTGGCAAGCATAATGCCAAGCGTCCTCACAATGAGAGGATAATGGAACCTTTACCATCCAATCAACAATCATTGGCAACATATGAAGATAGTGACGATGATGCAACTCCGCGCCTTCCCCCTGTAGTCCAACACATGTCATGCTATGCAAGGCGTTCTCGCCAAAGGTTCAAGCCTTATCAGCTGGGAGGCAATACACCTACTGCGCTCGAACAACGCTTCGTATCAAAGTACATTTTAAAGCGTAGTGAGGCCGATATGAGTCTTGTAGACGTCCAAAAGGTATTGAACATCATTCATACTACAGATCATGCCATATTGACATACATGAACACAGGGCAAGGAGATATTCAAAAGAGGAATGAATCATCTGCCAGATGAAACTGTCTATCACGCTGTGATCGCCAAAAAAGCCGATGTCGAGTTCAAGCGCTTACGCGCGCTCGCGACAGCTTGGGAGCTTGAGTCGGCTGAAAAGCACGCAGTGCTTCTTCAAAAGATCCTCAAGAATTGTGAAACAGACTATGCCGACGGCGCGGAAGAAGCTTCCTTTTTCAAAAGGCTCTTGGTCAAGCGTTCCAGGGAGCAACTTGAAGACGATTCGGACTTTATCGTTGCTGCATATACACATGATTTCTCGGCATTCGATATTGCAGACACGCAACTCCAGCAGCTAATGGAGATCAACGCTGAGCGGAAGTTAGAACTCGTACCTGAGCAGCCGCCCTCGAAGGGCGTCTTGAATGTCCAGGATCTTCAAGTTCCCACAGACTCGGAGCTGGTTCAGGAGCAGATGCTTGAAGGAGACGCGGAGATGGTTCCGGAGCAGATGTTTGAAAGAGACCCGGAGGTGATTGAGAAGCGGCCACCCTCGATTGTGCTTGAGAAGCAGCCCACCTCAGTGAAGATGACTGAAGGCAACTACAACTCCGAGTCTATGCGGCCCCTCCGAGTCGGCGAAGAATTCTTCAGGTTCAACCGGTGGCAGCCGCTGCCCTCGGGGGATGCTGCTATAGGAGATCCTGACGTTCATTTGTGCATGGAAAGCATACTGAGAGATGTAGAGAAACCGAGGACTGTGACTACCTAACTCAAGTGAGTGCGATTGTCCAACTGTGACATTATCTTGGTAGAGATGACGTAGTCACCTCACAGGCTGTATATTAGTTGCATTCCAACAGTCCTTACACTCAAACTTCGACTTCAACACAATTACCATGGTGTACAAGATGTTTTCCTTGCGCAAAGGACGCCTGAATTCGCCCATGGCCATGCTTATTTATCTATAGACAATTCCGAGTCGGTTTATTATCACCGATCAGTGTTGAATTACTAGTCAGTGTCCAATTCCCCAATGATCGTAGTGACTCATCTGTTGTGCTACTACAAGACCTTGACCTGCCATGTTAAACTTGACTTATATGACTTCCTTGACATGGCAATGACCCAATCGAACAAATATTGTTTGTTTCTCATTCATCTTGGTCACCTAGTAGTAGTACTACTACGTGACAGTCGTACTATCATAGGACTCCGTGACCGCCGGCACACGCCGTCTACTAGTACGTAATTGAAACGTTAGCCTAGGCCGACTTGTCGGAGTCACTTGAAGCTTGGTTCAATTCCAGCCGCCTCACCCGCCTTCCACACTGTCAAGGTGACCGTGACGGTGAAGAGTCGAATGCGTGTAAAACGTCTATCCTTTCATGTCCTGCTTTTGTTCTTTCTAGTAGTACTACTTGAACTGATGGTCACAATATCATGCAACGCTCCAGGCTGCTTCTGGGAGACAAGAACCAATGGGGCCACTCGGGGGCTAAGTAGGCATCGTGCAACTTGTCAACATTACCAAAAATCTCGACATATAGCCAGTCAGAAGAGACTTGAAAGGGCAAAACAGGCAGCTAACGTTCCGAGTCTTGGCAAGGCTGGCAGGCTAGCCTTACCTTCGAAAGAATCAGGCTCGGCGGCCAATTCCTCAGTGAGCATGGCGTTCAATCGAATAGGTTTGACAACTTAATCATCGTATACTTCCAGAAATTATCGCCCATCCGGCACATGGAGAGTATCCATGACCGCCCCAAACCCATTGTTTCGTGCCGACCACCAAGCGAGTACAGGTCTCGGGGTATTGTCATGTCTCCTGGCGCAGCCACAGACTCGGAGGCCCGGGATCTTGGGCACCTGCAGGACTCGAACAACCAGCAGTCTGATATCGATGATAATGTTGAAAATACATTCCGTGATGCTTTGGGTATGTCCGAGAGTTTGTGTTTGTGTCGAGCAATAATTCACTATTTTGTTAAGTTTACTCATCAGAAGAACCTTCGCGCCCTCTGAGGCGAATACCTAAGCCTTTTCAGGATGTTCCTCTTCTTGATGAGGACACTAATCACTCGGATAATATTGATGACCCGCCCCCTCAGAATGCAGGCCCGCCCCAATCTAGAATCCGAAGAGTTTTACTGACATTGCGAGACATGCTGCAGACAAGCTTTAATTCTCTTGGACTTTGCCGACTGTACCCCCGTCGCCCAACCTTCGAGCCAGACAAATTCATTCCGTCCTTGCTACTTTCCAAAACGTGTCCAACAGTCACAGAAGAATTTGATCCACCTGGCATCCTCCCACCTCCTTACCCTCTTCCAAACATGTCGATTTATCGACTCATTTCTTGGATGAATTCTGGGAGCCATCAGAAATCTGAGACTGAAGTCGCACGCCTCGTCAAAGAGGTGTTACTGGCGGATGATTTTGATATTAAGCACCTGGAGGACTTCTCGGTAAGGAAGAGTTTACGAGAATTAGACAACGACCCCAGGGGAAGGAAGATCGAATTTCCGGATGACTGGATCGAGGCCAACGTTACCATCAAGATTCCTACGAAATCGAAGGAAGATGATGCGATACATCTATCCATTCCAGGATTACATTTTCGCCCTCTCACCGAAGTAATTCGGTCAGCCTTCGCGGACATTCAAGCGAGCGCGTTTCATCTTTCACCTTTTAGACGTCTATGGAAGGATCCACTGAACAACAAGCAAGAGCGAATTTTCGACGAGCTATATACTTCTGACTCTTGGCTGGACGCCCAAGATGAGCTACAGAAGCTCCCAAAGGAGCCTGGATGTTCGCTGGAACGGGTGATTGCTGGCCTCATGTTTTTCTCGGATGCTACGCACCTGGCGAATTTCGGAACTGCTAAGGCCTGGCCCCTATATATGTATTTTGGAAATTTAACGAAATACACGCGCGCTGCACCAAAATCCGGTGCATGTCATCTCGTGGGGTTCTTACCGTCGGTGAGTTCTTCTACTGTATCGTCAAGTATCAGTCTCATATTTGCGTCTCAGTTGCCTGATAGTGTCAAAGATGTTCTGAATATCTTGCCTCGGATATCGAAAAGTGGCATGGCGGCCCTTCATACCCACTGTCGACGCGAGTTGTTTCACGGATGCTGGGATGCCTTATTGGATAAAGACTTTCTTCTTGCATACCGCCATGGCATTGTATTAAAATGTGCCGATGGAGTGTTTCGCAGAGTATTCCCTCGTTTATTCACATATTCAGCCGATTACCCTGAAAAGTATATCTGTCATTCTGCTGGCTAGGTGTATTGCTGAACAAGTCTTAGGGTATTAATTGCCACTATTAAGGACATGGGCTTGTGTCCCTGCCCCCGTTGCGTCACGCCGAAAAACATGTTTCCTTTTCTAGGTCTCCTGAAGGACATGAGAAATCGCATGGAAAATCTCCGGGTCTACGCTAAGACCAGCATTGTCAAGGCGCGAGAATACATTTTCGATATGGGAAATACTGTAGACGGTACAAAGGTCGAACAGGCCCTTGGAGATGGTTCGTGGGTACCCGTTCTAGTGAGTATGAGGCATCCACCGTTTTGTCGTACGGCTCAGACAAGTAACTCGCAGAATTCATTTGTCGAGAAGCTGGGACCACTTGGCCTTGACCCATTTCGCATGCTTGTCGTGGACTTCATGCACGAGTGCGAGTTAGGAACCTGGAAGGCACTATTTATTCACCTCGTCAGAATACTTTACGCGCTACCATTTGGGAATCAGCTAGTTGCAACCCTGGATTCCAGGTAGGTGGGGTTTGTGTAGTATTTCTATTGTATATTGACAGTAAATGTTATTGCCCCACAGATTTCGTCAGGTTCCAACTTTCGGCAATGGGGTAATCCGAGCGTTTGCGGACAACACGTCTGAGATGAAGAAAATGGCCGCTCGGGACTTCGAAGATATCTTGCAGGTTGTTCCTACTTACACCGAACTCTTCTTCACTCAATTTTCTGACCGCCTCTCTTCAGTGTTCCATACCTGTATTCGAAGGGCTGTTTCCCACTAGCCATGACATGATCGTGCAGTCTCTTCTATACAGATTCGCTCAGTGGCACGCGCTCGCTAAGTTACGAATTCATTCAGACTCGACCCTGGGTTTCCTAGAGGAAACATTCAAGATTCTCTCGAAACAACTACGGAAGTTCCGTGACTCTACATGCGCTGCCTTTGTCACCGTGGAACTACCGAAAGAGAAGGCAGCCCGTCAAAAAAAGCTCGTCAAATCTAATAATGCTTCCCCAGAATCCAGTGTGCCGAGGGTAAAAAAGTTCAACATAAGCACTTATAAGTACCATGCAATGGGTGATTACGTGCAAACTATCAAGCTCTTTGGGACTACGGATTCATTCACCACTCAGATCGTAAGCAGCATCTCTCTTCTCGCCTCAAGTATCTGAATTTATCTTTTTGGCTAGGGAGAGCTAGCGCACAGAATCCTGAAGGTGTTCTATCCGCTAACGAGCAAGCAGGACGCTCCCGCTCAGCTAGCAAAGCACGAGCGCAGGCGTCGTGTGTTACGGCGAGTCGCAGAAGTTGCAGGTACCTCCCCCTCGATCAACGAATCTCCGGCCGACTCTCCTGCTCCATCTTCGTTCAAGGATCACCATTCCATTGCAACTAATCAAAACGAACCAGTTTCGTTGTTCGCATTCCTCCAGGACAACAGTGGCGATCCAGCCGTTAAGGTATATGTTCGCACTTTTGGTCTTTGAGTTGAATACTTATGGCAGCTTTCAGAACTTCATCCCGAAGTTGAGGGATCACATCTTGTATAGGCTGAATAAATTAGACGTCAGTCATTGCGATCGCACGTTTACGGATGAGGAACGTAACTCAGTTATAATTCCTAACAATACGGTCTACTCGGTCCAGATGATGCGGGTCCACTATACAACCTATGACATGCGGCGCGAATACGACACAATCAACCCTAGATCACACCCAGATGTTATGGTGCTTTCTGGTGAAACCTCACCTAGGCACCCATACTGGTATGCTCGCGTTCTGGGTGTCTATCACATGGACACGTGGCTCCAAGGGGGCGGTCGAATTGAGAAACACCACCTCGAGGTCCTCCACGTCAGATGGCTTGCCCCATTAACGTCCCATCGGTCTGGGATGCAACGCGCTCGTCTTCCTAAAGTGGCGTTTGTGGACGAGTCGGACTATGATGCATTCGGATTTCTTGATCCAGGCCAAGTAATTCGAGGGGCCCATCTAATTCCTGCATTCGCTTCAGGGCGAGGTACAAGCTCCCTTCGCCACGGAAAATCTTTAGCTCGTCCTAACGGGGAATTAGACGACTGGGAAGTGTATTGTGTCGGGATGTGAGTGCAATGTGCCTTCTTGTCATTGAATGACTCTTAGCTGTTCTTGCTAGCTTTGTTGATCGTGATATGTTTTTGTGTTATACTGACATGGGTGTAGGACACCCAGTAGCTTTGCGGAGGATTGTAAGGGACTGTCTCAGCCTTCAGTCGGCAGCGCCTGTGGAGGCTATGGATGTTGATGAAGACGGAAGCGACGGCGAGGACCATGAACAGGAAGAACAACAATGGATGGATGTTGTTGGTGCTGATGAGGAGTCAGAGGATGAAATTGAGGACGAGGAAGATGAGGAAGAGTCCGAAGATGAGTGTGATGACCTTGGAGTGGAAGTTGAGGAGGAGTCTGACAATGAGTTCTCATTTTGAAATATGTCCGACTTCTGGTAATAGTCGTGCGACCAGCATAGTGATTTCTCTCTCTTCCGATAAACATTTGTTGACGTATCTACTAATTTTACCAGTCATTGTCATTGAGGGTGGTCCGACATTCTGTTGCCCGCAGATGAACAAGCTGAACAGGGTTAGATGTAGGATAGGATCATCTGACCACTTACGCCCAAATCTTGCCAAATTTCGTAGAACCTATTATACCCTCGATGGTGACACATTACCCGCTCGCTCCCTGCCCATTCGATTTGCCTTTTAGTTCAAATTCGCCCTCGACATCCAGACACAAGATGACATCGTCGCCAACGAAAGATGGGAAGGAGAAAGTTTTAATACCGTCGAGGTCATGGACTCGGAAGCGTCCGTCTCCCCAACTATGCTGCACCTCCTGTGGTCTCCCCAGTTTCCCCCACTTCCTCTGCGTCTTCACTGCCTATGCAGCGCTCTAATTCTCCACCCTCACCCTCGCTGGCCCAACGTCCAGCCGCCAGCGCCCCAAGATCCTGTCACGCTATCGTATGACTGTGATTCCTCTTCACCTGCAGCATCTTCGACGCTTTCGACGCCCTCCGCTTCACCCAACATAGTCCCGCACGTGATGATTGGTAGGCATCCAGAGGTGCGCACGTGCGCTTCTGGATTTCTTTCCGAAGTTTTAGTGTCACTTTTCTTTGTATTGTTCGACTTTACCAATAACCTTTACGTCGACTTCGAGGATAGCTGTCCCAGAGTCATGCAAAGGAACTTGATGATCACCGCCGCATAGCGAATTTACACAAGGAAGAGGTCGAGAAGCTTTCAAACCAGCTCAGCGCAGCACGCACTGAAATACAAGACCTTCACTCTAAGGAGGTGGAGTTCACTAAACGTCGGGACGAGCAGGATGAAACCCATCAAAAGACCATTTCCCTCCTTGTTTCAGAAAAGACATCATTACTGGCTTCAGTTGCTCGTCTGGAGGAGCTCGAGATAGGTATGTTGACCACTTCGGTTGTGTTCTTGTCTAACTATGTTATATATCTAGAGACACAAGAGAAGGATGAATTGCTCCAGGCTGAACGCGTCAAAGGTCTGGAGAGCTATTCTTCTGAGCTCAGCATGCAACCACAAGAAGCCTTGATACGAGAAAGAGACCTAGCTGAAAAGTCGCGATATCAAGTGAGCAATATAGTTCTAACAAGAGTGCCTCACTTAAACTTCTTCAGGAAAGAGAGCTACAACTTCTCCAGAGGAGCAAATAGAAACTGATGATCGTGCCAAACGGCTGGAGGAGTCACTCAAAAACACTCAGGATCGCGCCGAAGAGCTCGAGTTTCAGCTCTCTAAGCTTAAACAGGCATGTAGCTATTTACTTCTCCGTCCACTAGTGCTCATCAAACAAGTAGACTCTCTCGAACGCCAAACACGAGTAGGATGAGATACAGTCTCAGCTTTAGTTGCGGACCGAGAGCAAAACACTACACGTGAATGGCGTGGGACCCTCGAAGAGATGGTTTCTGCACCCCATAAGTTCGTCAAGGACCTGATGGTGAACAATCTGCAGTTTTGCAGTTTTATGATCATGCATTGAAATTCAAATATTACAGGCTGCTGGTATCGCTCCTGTGTCTTTGACCTCGAATCTCTTGGAAGGCGGCGTGTCTCCGAAAGAGGACCATGCCGTGAAATGGTCTGCTTTTTCCCTATACGCGGGCGGCACCGACACGGTTGGTCCCTACATATTTATCATCTTCTGAAGGCCCTGCGCTCATTTGCTCAGATTGTTTCTGCAATATGTTCGTTCTTTCTAGCCATGACACTTTTCCCGGATGTGCAGAAGAGAGCTCAGGCTAAAATAGATGCGGTAGTGGGTCCTGGTCGTCTTCCCTCCTTCGCCGACCGCGACTCCCTCCCCTATACTGAGGCGCTTGTCAAAGAAGTCCTGCGCTGGAACGTTGTCCTTCCCACCGGTATGTGGATCTCGTTCATAACATTACTTTTCCAACGGGTATCTCAACGACAGGTTTCCCCCACTGCGTGGCTGAGGACGATATTCATGATGGGTACTATATTCCAAAAGGCCCATTAGTACCCCCTAACATTTGGTTGGTGCTCTCCTTCGATTAATGAACAGAATGTAATGCTATTAATTGCGCCAGGTTTATGCTCGATGATCCACGGACATATGCTAATCCTTCGCAATTCAATCCTGAACGCTTCTTGGCTAAGGATACAAGGAACCTGAGACGGAACCTCGCACAATGTGCTTCGGCTTTGGTGGACGGTAAGTATAAAGCTAGTTCTGGATCTGATCAGAATGCTAACATTCTACTCTGCAGTGTTTGCCCAGGTGTGTCCGACTCGCACCAATAAACTAACAGTCTATTCTGACATTTGCTTGCTTTTGATGTACAGGTCTCCATCTTGCTGATGCCTCCATCTGGATATCCACTGTGATGTCACTGGCCGTGTTTGATATTTCCAAGGTTGTCGAAAATGGTGTTGAGCTCACACCCGAGGTTGAACACTTGAGCGGTACTGCCAGGTATGTCGCACTTGTCACGTCCGGTACTAGTCTGTACTAACACACTCCAACCCTTCAAGTGTTCTATCAAGCCCCGCTCTGCAACTGCCCTTGGGCTCATTGAGC
This sequence comes from Suillus brevipes Sb2, assembly GCA_011800875.2. NCBI lineage: Eukaryota > Fungi > Basidiomycota > Agaricomycetes > Boletales > Suillaceae > Suillus > Suillus brevipes. The sequence continues at coordinate 12,450 of JRHT02000346.1, read as the reverse complement.
AAGATGCTAACTACTAAGCTCACGATGGTGAGGCCGCTCACAATATAAGCCTTGACATTCCACATCAGCTCGCCATGCAGCCGCCCATTCTTTGCATGTCCGCGAGGCATGAGGGCTAGGCCTGTAACACCCCAAGTACTAGGTCCTTAGTACTGAGTCCAAGTTTGAATTTGAAGCCTCGGTAGTAGTAGTAGCCAGTATCACTACAATTGACGCATGTACATGGACGTGGGAAGAATGCGAGTTATTACTTTGTGGTTGCTCGCACTGCCACAGCAGTGACAAACCACTGAACTAGAATGCCGACGCCGTCTGAGACGTCAACTGGAGCACGCGTCGTTTCCGAAACATCTGTCCCTACTCCACCGTGACCGCATCAACACCGCGCTTCAGTCAACCTCGCCTCTCCCAAACCCGCCACAAACTTTACATCTCTAAGTCCCGCAAAGCACAAGAACAATCCTTCATCCCCGTCAGTCTGCGTGCGCACCGCAAGTTCTGCTACTTCCAATTCAGCATCAGTATTTGGGAATAGCGAAGCGACTTCTCTGACCAGGACCGTCTCCATGGAGAGTACTCCAACCACTGTACCACCGTCTGCCGCGCCTGAGTCCCATTCAAGCAACACTCCCTCAAAACCTTCGAAAAACACGCCTTCAACCATCACACCCTCCAAATCCTCTCCTCTCGCTCGTACCCAGCTACAGCGTACACCATCAGGGACTTCGAATATGACACGGTCCCCCGGAACCAAAAATATGCACTCTCCAAGCCCCAAAGTCCATTCTCCTGGCTCAAACGTGATGATGGATAAAGAGCCCATCGCGTTGTTGTCTTAATAGCTCGCCTCAAAAAAAGGTATGGCTTCAAGTGCTGATGGTACTGGGAGTATCATCGGTGGCACCAGACGCCTGAACGGGCGCATTATGAATGGTACCGTGATCAGTCTGAATGATGATACAGGTCTGGAGGATATATGGGATCACGAGGATGATGGGATGGCACTTGATATGGTTACGGATATGGATGGAGAAGGCGATGAAGAGGTGAGCTCGTTTCGTTCGCCTACCTTTTCCTGTGCCTGTTCCCCTGTTGCGACTACCGGATCGCGCATGGTCTTATTGTTGTTGCTACGCACGTCTTCCTCACGCGTACAGCATACACATATCTTTTTCTGCTTATACCACTTTCACGGGCATACACCCACCTACCCATTCCCTTCTTTCGTTTCGTCACAATGAACTAACTCAACTCCACAGCTCAAATTCGCACCCTCCACGCCTCCAAACTTCTCGCCTACAAGCGCCTCCTCGAACGTGCACACGCAAGTAGCGCAGCTCAGGTTTATCACCTTCAAGCTCAACTCGCAGAATTGCGTTCTCAGACTCAGGCACAATGTGAATCAGCGAGGCTGAAGGTCAGCAGCTGTATCGCAAGTTCTATGGAAGGCTAAGCACAGTAGTCTCAAGGAGCAACACTCATCCCACCAAGAGCGTATCCATTCTGCCAACCAAGACCGCGATGTGTTGCTTGAAGAGCGCGCGTCACTCCAATCTCAGGTTAACTTCAACCAAAGCGCGGTTAAGCAGCTTCAGCAAAAGCTTGGTGAGGTCGCGTCAGAGTTATCTTCGAGCGACCGTGCTCCTCAGAACGCACATAGCGACCTGAGGGCTGCCAATCGGCGAGCTGAAGAAGCCGAGAGGACGCAGAGAGACCTGCGGGCAGAGGGAACAAGGTTGATGCAATCTTTGGGTGAGATGCGACCCAAGTTTGTGGAGCTTACCTCTACCAAAATGGATTTGATGGAACGAATCGACAAGCTTGAGCATGAAAAGAATTCACGAGATACTTTCATCTCGAAGCTTGAAAACGCGCTCAGCGAGGCGATGGAGCGGGAAGCCGAGGCTGCTCAGGTTCACAAACAAGCAGACTCGTCTCAGGAGAAGGACAAAGTCTCACTGCAGCAATCGATCATCGAGCTACAACAGGGTTATGCTGAGCTGCAGGCTGAACTAGAGTCATCGCAGGCAGCCGCAGTACTCAATTTGGAGGGGGACCGCACACAGCTGCGACAAATCGAGGCGCGTCAGTTAGGAATCATTGACCGCCTCTCCATGGAATCCGACCAGCACTCACAAGTAATGTCCCACTTAGAGTCGGACCTTCAGTCATACAGGAAACTTGACGAGGAACACCGCGGGCAGAGCTGAACGCCAAGGATGATGAGGTAGAGCATCTTCGAACCTTCATCAGACGAGGCTGCTCCTCGTTCACCGGATGACGAGATGATTAGTGCACTCAAAGTGCAACATGCTCTAGATCTCTCCAATGCCAACTCCCAAATTCGCGCTTTGGAGACCACCGTCTTCGAAGCTCAGGCGAAGTCGCATAGCCTGCAAACGCAAATCAGCATCTTAGAGGATCAGCTCGCACAACAGCGCTCCACGTCGAGAGCGACCTCAAGACCGTTTTCTCCCGGAGTGCCGGGCAGACCTTCCAGTCGCGCCCTTAATCCTACTGATTTACGACGTGCCACGGTCTTTCACTCACAAATCAAGCAATCTTGCCTCGCCTTCCCCGCGGACTGTCTTTGACGTTGGACTGTTCTCACCCGAAACTTTTGACAAGCGTCAAGTCAGTCTTGGCATGTTAAAGTACATATTGATAGTGAGGTTGCCGCATCAGCTGGCGGCTATCCATTGTTGCGGCAGCTGTCCCCTGTTCCACAAGGCAGTGAAGGAATAACGAGACGGGAGCCCGACTCTCCTTTCTGGCAGCGCATACATCGGCGACTACAGTTCATGGACGAGTCCAGGTTTTTCCGCGTCCGGTTCCTTGTCACGTCACGCTCAATGCCTGACATAGTAATTGATCCAAGCAATTTGCCTCACGAGGGCTTCGCATCAAGAAAGTGACAGGTCATTTTAGATGATGAGCCTTCTTCATGAGCTCATCCCTAAAATCCCTTGCAGCCTGGTCAGACCAAACGCCCCCGGACGTGATCGCGCTGCCATTCAGAGTAGATTTCGATAATGTACGCGACAAGGTATATCGTGACATGCCATACTTGTGCCAAAGCAAGGGGAGAATAGATTTCTTATAGACTTCTTGCTATCACTTCTGGAACCATTGTGAGTTCAGGCGTGGCATTTTATGTATGGACCCTTACGCTGTTCTACAGATAATCATGCACTCACTGAAGATCGCTCGGCTGCTGCTCACCACTCCTGGCGTCTTTCATGCTCCCCGCAAGGAACAGTCCACCACGCTCGCCTCTCCTGCCACGGCCGCGAGAAATATCACAGTTTCCGCCATCCCCACCATCCACTGCGTCATCAGCACCAGATTCGAACTGAATTTTATTGTGTTTCCAGAAGAGGACTGCTGTTGTCGTGCTCGTCCATGTCACCTGTTCCTTGCAACCGAATCCAGTTCTTACTAGCTCTTAGGTGCAGTTGCAGACCTTCGCTTACGGTCAGTAGCTGTACTCCTGCCTCTGGCCGTTTGCTACGAGTCGGGCCCGGAGTTTTAGTTTTTCGCCGTCGGGTCCATGCCAAAACGAAATGGCAGGGAATGAGGTTAGCAACCGTTTGAACACGAGGCAAGTACATAGTACTACTTCGCACGTGCCCAGCTTCTCAAGTTGGCTGATTTCACAGTCGATAGCTTCCTGCTGCTCAGCTCCGATGATCCAGTCCATTCAGAGCTTGTTGCAGGGTAGGTTCAGGCTGGGCGACTGCCAAGGCAAGTTGAATATGATCTTCCTCGTTCAATTGGTCTACTATCGGTTGCCACAACTTCAGACACGTTCGGACACTTTGCAATATCTCACTCGACTCTACTTCAAATCATATTCTGCTTGACCACATATCATTGTACACTTGTAATACACTATTGCGAAGTTGAATCTTTAAAATTGGTCAAGAAATTATTGAGATCCTTGTTGAGGTGTGACGGTGCCAAAAATCACGTCTGACCGTCTGCTTCTGACTGTCACTAAGCCGAGTCTGCCATAGCGGAATTTTATTTCACAACACCAACTCACTACTCATTCATGGTTTGTGCCGTACGGAAGTCATCTAAACAGTAGTACTCAGTATGGCCCTTCAAGCAGGTTTTTCATCGCTATGGCGGCCGTATTGTGGCCTTCATTCAGGCTCGCATATTGATCTCCCCCGCCTGCTTTAACTGCAAACACAGACACTACAAATGCTTCTTCACTTCTCACGGACTAGACATACTATCCCTCATGCAATCAGTTGCAAACTGTCTCGTCGGCGAGTACGACTTCCGCAATTTGTGCAAGCTAGATCCAGGAAAACAAATCGCCAACTTTCACCGCTGCGTCGTGCGTTCACAGATCATTCCAGTCTCTCAAGACAAACAGGCTTATGTGTTCAACGATCTCGTAGGATCAACTTTCCTATACCATCAAGTTCGACATATCATGGCCGTCCTTTTCCGAGTCCTCGTCGGAACAGGAGTAGAACAACCGTCCATCATATCGGCTCTCATGAACGTCTCTCCCGCTGAATCAAATTCATCAACAGACAAAACCTCCGCAACCGAGCAAAGCCCAAGACGTATACTCTCATGGCTGCATCACAATTCTGGTGCGTCCGATAATGCATCAACCTTTCCCGTGCTGCGTCTGATGTATTTCTGCAGGTGTTGTCGGGAAAGGTACCTTATTGGTGGATTTCTGAAGAGAGTGGGGTCCTTTCGGAAAAAGTGCGGGGCACAGAACCTTTTCTTCCGAGCGTGGAGGTACGATCCTTACAAACATTCTCTTATGCGGTCTCAAACCACTTGCGACTCGCACATTGATCAGGCGCACCTGGATTTGCTACGACGCTGTCTTTCAATGCGGACTGAATCCCGTCCTTCCATTGAGGAGGTTCTCCGCTCAGTCTTAGTCCAGCGTTTCGGGGGCAAGTTATCTTCCTCTATCTTTGCTGCTATTGAACTCATCGAAACTTTGCAGTGCTACTGATCTTACAAATTTGGTCACGCCCCCCAACGACGACGCCCAGGTCCATGCTCGGAGGATCTGCAATTGTTCACAAATGCAGCCTTCGTCTATCAACCGCCGATGCGAGTGTCCGACAAGCAATCTCTGACTATGGGCCACCTCCTACAACAACTTCAGTGGACGTAGGTGGCGTTGAGATTGTTTGCTATGTTGCTCACGGCAGCTTAGGTCGCAGTCAAGGACATATGAATGATGGATCACGCGGCGGACGTAAAAGCCATCAAGGTCTGTATCCAAGCGTTTTGCCTCCATTCAACTGACCATTGATTTTGCAGCGATTGTTCCGAGAGATCCAGTCCCGAGTCTCAGTTGTCACTGGTGGATCGCAAACACGAGTATCAGATGGCAGACGCCCTCCTTCTCATGCTCTGGGATTGTGCATACGCAGACTCGGATGTCACATGGCAAACAGACGACGACGGTGCAGAGAGCAGCACCGGCTCAGACCTCTACCATCAACTCCATTCCATCCATCAACGCTCCCTCATCCACACTACCCTAGACGAGCACTTCCTCTTAGCTGCTACCCAATATCATGCTCCACCACCTCAATACTTCCCTTTCAGTCAGATAGGAGTGACACGCCACACGCTCCCTCGTTCGAACTTGGGCCGAGAATGGGTGCTTGGTGTCCCGCTTGGTGCAGGGACGTACAAGCGCAGCGCAAAGTGTACGCCCTTGCTGGACAGGAAAAGACTCGATCGTGTCGATGTGGCCAACGAACGATGGTGTATAGACAGGAGAACTCATGCGGATATCTATCACAGACGACGACGACGACGGGGCGCTGTTGAGTTCAAGGTTATATGTAACCTAGTAAGTACAAATCTTCCAAGCCTGTGCAGTAGTTGAACATGTAACGAGTCGTTTAGTAAGGAAAGCTTGTAGGAGTGCTAACTCTGCGGGGGTCAAACGTTGGAAAAGTGAGATAAATCTGTCGCGGTGAGATGTGTTCTCGCTGAGCAAGAACTTGAGTGGGGTATATATACCTGTACGGCGTTCGTAAAGCGCCCAGCGGTAGAAAGTAGTGATTGCCGTCAAAAGAGGTTCCAGGTTCCACTCATCGCCCATATAGCTGTGGTACTGTAACTCGCTGTTGTAAAGTACGTATGAAGCGAATGCTATGACTGCCCGATGGGAAAAGGGGACTGAAGTATTCACCCCCTGAACCTAAAAAAAATCATATACACAAACTAAATTACATAATTAAAACCAGTAACTTACAGACTGTATGGCACTTAGAAATGCGTCGTTTGCGATAAGATTTTGGACTTGCGTTTTGCGCATGTTGACCTCGAGCTGGGACACAGCGGCAGTGTAATCAAACAGGAGGTCATATTCGTAGCACGCGAATATTTTTATGGCGTCCCGCAAACGGACTTGTATTTCCTCGACCACGGGTGTAAGCTTATTGATCTGATAAGGCACGGAACATGCGGTGCCCCAAATGCGAAGATCATCTGATTTTCATAAGTGAAGGTCCCTCGAGTCTTTTGATTACTTACCTCGCGTTTGGTTTTGCATAATACTGTCCCACGCACCGACTGCTAATGAGGCAATGGTAGCCTTCGAAGGTAGCAACGAGACTTTGAACAGTCTCCGTTTCATTTCTTGTTGACACTGCAAGATCAAGTCCGCTTTACCCCATGGGATAATGGTGACGTTCGATCCCATGCGCGCGCGCTCAGCTCTATCAATTCCGGCGGGTTTGGGGCGTGGGACCTGGGGCCGATAGTCATATGGGTGGCTGCGGTCCAGAAGACGGGCGTGCGCTTTTTTGTCGTCGATGTTGTCGCGACGGGAGTCGGACACATTCAAGTCTGACGGGGGTAAATTTTGGTAAATAACCGGGTCTAACGGAATATCGCGATTCGGAGGAGGAGACGATTCGGACTGAGGCCATGCCTCGTCGAATGTAGATGGAGGAATCGCGTCAGCATAGGCCCGTCCACCAAGAACGCGATAGTAACTTGGATGGAGCTGTGGACGGGGGTTCTGGACTAACGGTGGCGGCGGCGGCGCAGTCAACGATTGAGTCTGCCATTGTAGATGGGCCTGTAGTGAGTGCGATCGTTGCACTTGCCGATCCACTTGCCGATCATCTCCAGGCCAGGGCCAGATATCACCCGTAATGCCCGTATCGCCCACTTCCGACCAGTGGGTCTAATGTCATCAATGTGAGCAGTGCTTATGGTAATCGTGAGGAGGAAACTCACCGTAACTGACGGCCCACTAATTGTATAGCTCGTATCGCCCCCTTCCGACTCGAACGAGTCATGGTATTGCGACGGCAGATTACCCTGACCCTAGTGTGGCACCATCACTGTGTGTGGTGTACGGTGATGAGGAGGAAACTCACCATAACTGACGGCCCACTGATTGTATAGCTCGTATCGCCCCCTTCCGATTCGAACGAGTCATGGTATTGCGGCGGCAGATTACTCTGACCCTAGTGTGGTACCATCACTGTGGGTGGTGTGCGGTGATGAGGAGGAAACTCACCGTAACTGATGGCCCACTGATTGTATAGCTCGTATCGCCCCCTTCGCCCCCTTCCAACTCGAACGAGCCATAGTGTTGCGGCGGCAGATTACCCTGACCCCAGTGTGGTACCATCGCTGTGGGTGGTGTGCGGTGAGAGATGGGAGGGAAAAGATCAGCTTTAACTCATTTTAAATCGCACTAACCGGGCCATCGACAACGAACACGTGAAGTGACTGATTGAATTGAACCCTCAGGCCAGCCTCATGATGTAAAGTAACTGAGTGCGTTCTGTAATACTTAAAATGGCAGATGCAAAGTTGCTTATCTTACCTTGCGGAGCAAGGTCTATCACGGTAAAACAGAAACAAACAACCCCAATATCCATTGTTAGATAACTCGAACCGCGGCAGCGTGCCAACTTGAAACGATGTGTTTAAGTTTCAGCACGACCACTGGATGCGCGTTTACAGTAGTACGCATGCAGGGGGCAGAGGAGCAAGGTATGCTGCATTTCTTGTGTGGTTGAATCACGTTTGAGCTAACCTTTCAGGCGCGAAAGTAGCCGTCTTCACATGCGCCCTCGACATCGCCCAAACCGAAACTAAGGGCACCGTCCTTCTCAAAAATGCAGATGAAATGCTCAATTTCACGCGCGGCGAGGAACAACAACTTGAAAAGGTACTATGTTTTCGTCCATCTCATCATTGTGCAACGTTATGGATACTCATCACTGTAGAGGTCCTTGAGCTGGAGAGAGTGGCGGAAGATGGAGGAATAGAGATGTCGGCAACTCCTTCTGACAAAGCGTTTTATCCCTCCGAGTCTTCACCAGTATCGCTCAGACGGATTCATGAGATCGTGGCACCCAACTTGACTAGCCAGCATGCGTGCACACACCTAGCATGGGCTTTCGTTCTGTCGCGGCTGACCTCAACAGCTTGTCAATTGAAAGAAATTCCAGAGTCATATCGCGGGTTTTTGGACTCCATGCACCCACATCACAATCGCTCTAAGGAAAGGGAGCTGTCGCATGTACTTATGGCACGGGAAGCGTTCAGTCAAGAAGCCGGCCTTTTCCAACTCTTGTTGACTCTCCTCACAACCTCCCCGTTATTTGTTACCTCTGTTACTTGGAAGACAGGCCCGGGGTCGACTGTAACCGACCCAAATGCTATTGTGTTCCGTTTTGTGCTCAAAGGTGACAACATTCCTATGCAGACAATTCTGGCAATCGGATTGGCGGCAGGGTCTTGCACGTCGCGCTATATTTGATGTTGCGCGAACACGCTTCCCAATGAGTCTTGCGTTTCTGCACTCATCTTTCCTTCAATCAAGACGTCCATCTCATCGTATTGCTCTCTGTTTGCCTCTAAGAATGTCTTCCTCTTATGATGGCCCATGGACTGCACGCAAAATGCGCGAAGAATTCTTCAACTACTACTTCCGCTCCAAAAACCACACTTTTGTTCCATCTTCCTCAACTGTACCCTACGATGATCCTACTCTCCTCTTCGCAAATGCTGGCATGAACCAGGTGCATTCAACTCCATAGGATTATGCATCGAAACTCAAATCCTATCAGTACAAATTTATATTCCTCGGTACTGTCGATCCCAATTCCGAGCGAGGTAAGCTGAAGCGTGCATTCAACAGCCAAAAGTGCATCCGCGCGGGTGGTAAGCATAATGGTACGTGCAGGAATATTGCAAGACGACGCTTAACTTACCATTGCAAATCTAGACTTGGAGGACGTTGGCAAAGACTCCTACCACCACACATTCTTCGAGATGCTCGTAAACTGGGGACTACTTCAAGGTTTGGTGCTTGTTTCAGACGGCTCGGTCTAGCCGACAGATATTTTACAGAAAGAAGCTATCGAATTTTCATGGGATCTCTTAACAAACGTATACGGGCTGCCCAAAGACCGATTATATGTCACCTACTATGCTGGAGACCCACAAAATGGAATACCCACCGACGAGGAAGCGAAACAACACTGGCTCAGCCAGGGCATCTCGCCAGATCACGTTATCGCGTCGAAAGGAAATTTTTGGGGTAAGCCACGTTTCATCTTCAATGAACTTTGTGACTCATTTGGGCCTGCAACAGAAATGGGCGCAACCGGACCCTGTGGTCCTTGTAGGTGCGTATCCCCCATTTTTTATCTTCATCTGTTGATTTTCCTCAGTGAAATACACTTCGACCGCATCGGTGGATGTAATGCTGCACACCTCGTCGATGGTGACGACCCAAATGTCCTTGAGATATGGAACAACGTCTTCATACAGTTCAATCGTGACGATGATGGCTCACTAAAGCCGCTCCCAAACAAGCATGTAGACACAGGCATGGGGTTCGAACGACTTGTCTCAGTCCTCCAAAACAAACTTTCAAACTACGACACTGATGTGTTCTCCCCGATCTTCACGCGTATACAGGAATTAACTGGAGCAAGACCGTATAGCGGGAAATTTGGCAACGATGATGTGGATGGTATTGATACTGCATACCGTGTCGTTGCTGACCACGTACGGACGCTTTCGTTTGCGCTGAGTGATGGTGGTGTGCCCAACAACGTTGGCCGTGGTTATGTCCTTCGTCGGATCCTCCGTCGCGGTTCACGCTATGTCAGGAAGAAGCTTGGTGCACCCATTGGCTCATTTTTCTCTTCTTTGATGCCCGTTGTCGTGGAGACTATGGTCAGTGAAGCACATCTACTGCACCCACTCGACCTAATTTATACCTTGTACACCAGGGTGATATCTTCCCCGAGCTTACGAAGAAGCAAGGCGACATCAAAGAGATCCTTGACGAGGAGGAAGAGTCCTTCTCACGTACCCTTGATCGGGGCGAGAAGCTCTTTGATCAATACGCGACACGTACGAAAGATCAGGGCGCCAAGGAGCTTAACGGCGCAGATGTATGGCGGCTGTATGACACGTATGGGTTCCCCGTCGATCTCACACGGCTCATGGCGGAGGAGCTTGAGCTCGGAATCAATGAGAAGGAATTTGAGGATGCTCAAGAACACTCAAAGCTCGCAAGCAAGGGATCATTCAAAAAGGATAAGGCGGATCTTGTGAAGCTTGATGTCCACGGTCTCGCTGCATTGGAGAAGAACGATGTGATAGCCAAAACAGATGACTCGTCCAAATTCCGTGCGTGACTTCCTAGCCACGATTTGCCCTAACTCAACCACCTTTGCAGAGCTCGGAAACATCACTGCTACGGTAAAGGGCATTTACTACCACAAGGAATTCATGTCGTCATCAGCTAATATACCTGCGGATGCAAACTTTGGCGTGCTTCTCGACCGCACAAGCTTTTACGCAGAGGCTGGTGGCCAGGAGTATGACACTGGCAACATCGTCATCGACGGCGCCACTGATTTCGAGGTGACAAACGTCCAGGCATACAACGGCTACGTTCTCCACACCGGTTCTCTCAAATATGGTCAACTTTCCGTCGGTGATGAAGTCATCTCCTCCTATGATGAGCTCCGCCGCTGGCCGCTGCGTAGCAACCACACCGCAACGCACATCCTCAATTTCTGTCTCCGTGAGGTGCTCGGCGACCACATTGACCAGAGGGGCTCGCTTGTGGCACCAACAAAGCTTCGCTTCGACTTTTCACATAAAGCACAGATATCTCTCCCTGAGCTAGCGAAGATCGAGTCAATGAGCATTGACTGGATCAAGAAGAATGTGAAGTTACATGGCAAGGATCTGGATTTCACGACTGCGCACAAGATATCCGGGCTGCGCGCCGTCTTTGGCGAGGCATACCCAGATCCTGTGCGTGTTGTCGTGCTCGGGCACGATGTAGATGAAGTTGCGAAGGACATCGACAACCCAAAGTGGCGGAGCACGAATGTTGAATTTTGTGGTGGTACTCATGTTGCGAAGACGGGCGATATCAAAGACTCTGTTATCACTGAGGAGTCTGGAATCGCGAAGGGAATTCGGAGGATAGTTGCTGTGTGCTTTGGGCAATCGTCCCTTCCCTGCCCTGAGCCAAGCTGTCGCTGACGCTCTTCTGCATAAAGCTACGACGTCAACTCTCAACCCGCTTGTATCATCAATAGGAGTTGCCCCTCATATCCTCGGCACCCTCTACGCTTCGCGACGCTATGGCGATGCCAGACGTCTGATCTACCTCCTGGAGTCGCACCTTAGCCTCACTAGGTTAATTCTCAGCTATAAGCAATCCATTCCCGAATCTTCGAAACCGTGTCTGCTCGAGCAAGCTCTGTGCGCGCAGGTAGCGGGGGGCGCTGGGTTCACAGATTCTACGAGATCCAGAATAGACCCCATCGACGTCCTGGCGAATTATGTCAAAGGGCGGGATATTGGGACGGCTGTCCCGCTGGAGTCGATAAGAGTCCTTTATGCTCTCTGCGCATCCTTGTCTGTGACCCAGCCCTCGCCTGCGACAATCATCGGTCATCTCTCGAATCCAGAGGCTACTGTCGCATCATTCGTGCGAATTGTACAGCACCCATACGAGGATCTCGCCCTGCGCAATGCCATTTGGAACTTCATAGCCCTTGCCGTTGATAAGGAACCAGCATTAGCCAACCTCTTCGTCACAGGACAGTTCCGGGTTCCGAATAACAAAAGCAAGAGCAAGGAGAACCCTAAGTCGCAAGGAGTGGATGATTCGAAGAAACACATGAGCGCACTCGAAATTGCTAACGAAACCCTTAGTCGATGGAAAGACTTGTGGGAAGCCAATCCTCAACTCTTAGCATCGGTGTTTCGCTTGAGTCATATTGGATGACGACTCGGAGCACCGATCAAGTCTCCATGAAGTAGTGTCTGTTCAGTCATATCGCACATACATCAGTAAATCACTTTGTTCTGTACAGAGCTGTACAGAGCTGTACAGAGTGCCAGCTTGACAGCTTGGTCCCTATTGGCTAGCTCACCACAGTA
>JRHT02000345.1:0-28633 GCA_011800875.2 Suillus brevipes Sb2 | reverse complement strand
CTTGTTTTTGCCTTATCTCCATCTTCTTTGGCTCAGGGAGTCCTACTGAATGAACATGATGCTTGGCTGTTGTCACTGCAAGCTCCACATTATCCCAATTCTCCCCGGTAGACTGAGAGATTTGGCATCGATAAGTGAGAACGACTGATGAAGAAGGGACGCTGTCAGTGGTCGTAACATGAGTTTCGTATACTGGCTTCCAGGTAGCGCTAACCCCTGGTGAGGACTCGGTGAGATGGAAATGCGACAGCTTGATGGTGAGATGACTCACTGTACTTGAGTTCTAGCTCAGCGATCGTAGCGGTGCGGCCAGAGACTGGGGCAAGAGTAACAGTGGCTTTAGTCGCCAAGGAGCGGGATTCGAGGGAGAGTCGCAGAATTTCTTTGTCTATCTCCTTCTGAACGTCCTTGACCTGCTGATCAAGTACCGCAATGACTTCGGATCGACTCTTGCCAATGTCCACGAACTCATCGAAGAACGTAACGAGTTGTGCAGGTTCCACAGCGCCTGCTAGAGCTTCTCCTTTGGCAAGGGAATTCATGTACGTCGACAGGAAGGCGAAGCTTTGTTGCCTTAGTTGACGCTCGTCCTCTAAGCGCGTAAACTCGGCCTGCAGATCACGAAGGACATCACTACTCTCAGGGTGGTGACCAAACAGGTTGGATTTATTGTCGGATGAGCAGTGATAGTAATCCGTGACCAGCAAATCATCTGAACCAATGGTCACAGATGCCCGAATTCCGGTACCTGAATGCAAGAGGGGAAGGTTCGAAATCTCTATGGCCTGTGACTCATTCTATTTATGAGTAGTAAGTATTTGAGTTGCAAAGAGTGATCATTATGCACGTACTGGAGACTGGGTAAAGTCGAAGGGGAAAACACGAGTGACCTCAGCTACGTCAGAGCTGAATATCTTCACGGACTTGATGGGAAAGTCAGTTGCAGAGAGAGTTATCACATTCATCCTGCGTGAGAGCAAAAGGTGCAGTACATATGAAAGTGTTATAAGTCTCGAGCAAGCCTCGAGTCAGGTAACAACTCAAGCACTGCATCGCAACGTGTACTCAGTGGCCCCGTTCCCGTTAACTGTTATGGATGCCGTAGTAAAAGGTAACATCTACAAAAATACGTCGTTTTGCATTAAGAGGGAATCGAACCCCCGGCGGGTCGATGGCAACGACCCAGGTTACCACTACCCCATTAATGCCCATGAATTCCTGTAGAATGTTGTCAATATTGTTTCAATGTGATCTTGCTAAATGATATAATAATACGGCTACAAAGAGATCTGGCACTCGAATGCACATCAATAGCCCGCTATCCTCGTGCTCTTCCTCCTGCCCTTCCTGCCCACATTCTCCTCACCAAGTAAAGCCATTAGCTTCCGCTTCTCCGCCTCCTGCCCAGGATCCTCGTACGTCACACGCAGACTATCTTCACTCGGGCGCGCGCTCCCGTCCAGCAGGCTCATCGCGTCATAATACATGGGCTGCGGAGGCAGCACCAGTCGTGCCGGAGGCTCCCCAGTGATAGTCTCGCGTGATTCTTGCCGAGATTGCACCTACATATAATGAATGAATGAATATGATAAAGAAAAGATCTTTAGACTGCCAACGAACCCTGTGGCGTGGTAGTGGCCGCGCCCGCTTGCCCTTCCGCTGTTCCGGGCGCAGAACATCATCTTCTGATACCTGTCTCTTCCCGAGCAGCGTCGTCAGGCTCTCTTGTAGTTCGCGGGCAACGTCTCTTGGATGAGGCACTCGCACTGGCGAGGGCTCGCATGTTAGCCGTGCATCTGAGCTTGGGGGGAGCTTCATTGGTGAAGGTGTGCTGGAGGAGGGTATGCGTCCGTTGGCATCGAGCGAGGGGACCGGAGGATTGAGGTCTTCAGAAGGTAGTAGAGGTCTTCGGCGTGCGGGAGGCAGATCAATATATTCGAGTGGGGGTGAGCTACTCTGCGGTGGCAGAGGAGGCGGAGAGGCTGAGAACCGCGCCCCGTCATCACCCACGCATTGTGGCAGAACATCATCGAGCGAGCCATTTGACTCGCCAAAGAAAGTGGCTGGAGGGGCATGCTCAATGTCAAGGAGAGTAGGCTTTCGGAGATCTTGCAAGAGATTTGGCTTCTTTATGAAAAACGGAGGGGCGGGCTTGCCTGTGACAATAAAAAAAATCAAATTAACATCAAATGTTAGACGATATATGACTTACTGTTAGCAATATTGGTCGTATCAATCACCTGCACATCCTTAGCCTTACCCTTTACCACTTGGTCCCCAACATTGCCAATGAGATATTCGCCGATATCAGGTACCTTGCCCTCCTTCGCCATATCCTCCAGCCATGCCATACCCACGACAGGGATGTTCCACTCTTTCGCCTTGTCGTACTTGGCACCACAAGCACTCGGACAAAGTAGGTGCGTCGAACGTCGGGAGAATGTCTGGGCAAGCGTTATGCCCAACGCGCGCAGCAGACGCTTTGTCCAGCATAGCTCAGACTGATCCAGTCCGGAAAGGCTGAGAATAATTTGTTCGGTTTCTGTGAACATGTCAGCACGTATAAAATAATTGAAGGTGGCCGTGGCCCGTACTAGGTATTGGACAGGGAAGGCTGAGAGGCCTGAATGATATATTTTCGTGCGGTCCACATATTCGCTCTTGGAAGACCGAGTGTTCGAGCCAACATTCTGTCCGATATTTAGCGCGCAACGTCTCATCAGGTTCGTTCTGGTAGAGTTTGCTCCCACTAAGAAATCCTCTGCATAAGATGCTCCATGCAGACGAGAAAGTCAAAACTCACCTAATGAGTCGCACCACAATGAAATCGACATCGTCAGTATCTTCGTCCATGACCATGCCTCCCCCACGATCAATAGCATTGCGTACATTCACACACTTCGCCTCCCCAAGCAGACGGAAGCGATAACCCGCAAAGAGCGTCGCCATCGAAGAGTCCTCCACCTCAGGTTGGCGGGGTGCCTCGCTCCTTTCTGCGTTCTCAGGTCCCGGACCTGCAATAGTGCTTGTCCGCCTAAACGGCTGCCGCGTCATCAGCTCCTTTGCGGGTGGCGCAAATGACTTGGCGCGTTTGAATGACGAAATCACGGATTTCCCCTGAGGTTCTATCTCCTTCTCTGAAGCTCTCGCTCGCACATCAGGCATGAGACGTGCTGGTAACCGTGTCGGCGACATTGGCGGGTCTGCTATTGACTGTGACTTTGACGGACTACGCACGAGCTTGTTTGTAACCGAATCGAGCTCGAAACCCCGTGGACGTAAGAGACTCCCCCAGAGCTGAAGGGTCACTGCGCGAACGGGAGCGCGTGCAAGGGAAGCAGGTTCTTCCTCTTCCAATAAATCATGTTCGTAACTGGGTTTCGGTGGGGCGGGCGTCCTGGGCAGATGGCCATCGACAGAAATCGCATTTGAAGGGTGCGTGCCTGGTGCAGAGTCGTGGACTGGTATTGAGGTGGTGAGCTCTATTGTGCGTCAATAAACTTTCAAGCTTACGGAGTGAATGTCTACTTACCCTCGTTGATAGTCTTTCTCTCTGGCCTCGGCCGGGTGACGACGTAACGTTTTTCCTCGAAGCGTCCTCCAAATTCCAAGCAGTCCCAAAACCACTCCTCCCAGACGACGTGAATCTTTGCCTCGCCCCGTTTGTTAAATTTATCAGCGTAGTGCATCTTCTCGGTCTCGCTGTCGCCCGCACAGAGTAGATGTGTTACCTTGACAGGGCGTTCAATGGCTTTGACGTATGTCCCACCGTGTCTAGTGAGGGCGCGGTTTATGTTTGCGCGTTGCTCGAGGTCGTCGATACCTGAAAGTGAGAGTGTGACGCCGGAGAAGATGGGGAGGCGGTGCGCTGAAACAGTCTGCGGACGTTAGGAGTGTGTTGCCAGCGATTATGTTGTGCTCACCTCTGCTAGGTCTACATCATCTCCTCGCAACCATACTTGATATGCATCTGTTATCCACTCGGGATGCATGATGGGTATTTTACGTTCTAGCGCACACTGCATCCGTATAAATAGGATTGAACAAAGACAAGAGGCACCTGAGAGTAGTCTCACCATGTACTTGGCTCCACCGTGGCTGTTTGCTAGTAAGTGAGTCACTCTGTCCGTCAAGTCACTGGTAGATGTTGCGCCTAGTTCAAATGCCTGTTTAAACAAGGTAGGCTTCCCACACACTGTTAACTTCACCGCGAGCTGGCACAACCGCAGCCAGGACCAACGCACCTTGTCCATTGTACCCGTCGCGCAAAGCGTAACGCCCCCAAACGGTCTAGGGCACAGGTCAACCATACTCGCATTGGGAGGAAACAGTTCGGAGTCTGAGCTGTGGTCATATGGCGCGTCCATTGGGTGAGCATGACGGGATCGTGGTTGAGCGGGTCTGAGTTTAACATTGGGAACCTGGATAACCGGTCTGTGTATATGAAGTCAATGACCGGGTCTATGCGCACCTTGTGTGATTTGTTCGACCGACGCATCACGTCGAATAGTTTCGTCGTAAGTAACTTCAATTTGTTCAAAACATGAAGTCAGCGTACATGGGGGATCACGTGAGTTGTTCAGGGTAGGTCAGCTCGCGCCTTGTTTTCCTAGTGTCGTGGCTTCAAGAAACCACATGCATGTACATTGTACGTAGACTCGTAGCCGGGTCTCCCATACGGCCATACAGGCCCATTGGAGTTGTGTTCCTTACCATGTGCCCTCTCATTTCTATCTTGAACTGTCATACACTGGCAGACCAGTCACGGATTCTCAGTATGCTGGCTATGCAAATTGATGCAGGGCCGATGCATTAACATCGCTTTCCTGTTCGCATCAGAGTTGCATAACTCTTACCATTTTTTGCGTCTTATCGTAGCTTGATGGGTGGATATAATATATCAATCGTGCGTGGCCAGGAAATGCCGGGAATTGGACACAGTTCCCTTGCATTTCCCCGACATCACCATCCAAGAACCATTTTTGGCGTTTTGTTGGTGATTCGTCATTCCGTGAAATGACACTAGGCTGGCAGCTCCCCGACTAGATCCTACTTTGGCTCTGTGCTACAATTATACTGATAATCCTCAGGCCAGTCAATCAAGGGCTTTGGGGCGGAAAGGCACATCCATATCCATCGTGCCGATGTTTGCAATACAGAAGCCGAGTGGTAGTATATCTAGGAAGATAGTCATCGTTATGTCCATTAAACTTCCCGCTCACACTAATATACCCTCCCTCAAAAATGACGCTAGTCTCAAACGATCCCAGTTGGTGGCCAATAATCAACTCGTTTCGTTTGTCTGGCTATTTTACATGTTTGTGGAGAGCCAGTCATATTGATATTGTCACATCCTGACATGGACGGCGGTTTGCAGTTGCCTCATCTACCGCACTGATATATGATTGGGGTGAGTAAAATATTGTTGCAGAACTATTGATATCCTTATGATATCTCCAGTGTTGACATTTGGACAAGAGGTAGGTTGATGTCATTACTACGGGATCAGCTATCTCGCTAAGAATGATATGATAGGTCGAACTGATATGGGTGAGTAGACGCCCTTTCCAGAAGACAACACGATTTGAAAATTATGTCGTATAGAGGCAACGCTGGTCCTCGATGACTGTTCTATATCTCAGTGTAAGTGGCTTATATTATAAATGTAGTTGACAAATTGTGCTGACTCCGACTTTTTCTAGATACGCTACGTTGGGATACCATATTATATGTATGTCGCAGGGCCAATATGACGGAGCTGTGCTAATCAGCCATCTCTCGCAATTAGCATCAATATTATGATATGTGCGTCTCATTTATACAACGTATTCGAGTCTTCTGATTGGTAGCACACAGCATCTTCTGTGACAGATGCAGTGAGTGAACCTGTCCTAGTACTTACAGTTCCTGTCCTATTAACTGTCTTCCTGTGTAGGAGTGAGTGCGATGCTTGACCAACTTCTTGTGTCAATACAATAACCACGATAGGTGTGAGTTTCTTTAAAAACTTTGACTTTTCGAGGATGATCGTTAATTGGGTGTTTCAGGCGCTATTTTGTATTCTACACTAAATTGGATCAATGTGATTGTGTCTGCAATGCTGGGCGGTGAGCGACTCTGCTGCATTAGCTCAGTGCCGTTAATTGAAACATTATACAAGTCATTATGGTCGCTCGGTTGCATGCCATGTATCAGGGATCGAGAAATATGCTTATTTTTCTCACTACAATATTCCTGATTTTCAACATTGCCTGCGGAATTATTGCCGCAATAGTACTCAGACATATGACAGGAGGTAAGCTCTATTTGCACATCAAGGAATCAGGCTCGTTTGACGAATATCAGTGGAGCTCATCCTCTCCGGCACACATGCATGTGCTTATATATATAAAGCAGACGACCTACTCTTGATCTCCATGACTTGGATGCTCACCACTGTATGGGAGGTCCTCGCACTGTGTCTTTCAGTCTGGATTGCTGTGAAACACTTCCGTGACCTGCGACGCCTCGGCCCATCGACAGGATCGACTATTGGGGACTGCTTCAGGGCGTTATTGCATTCTCATGTAATCTACTTTGCAAGGTGAGCTCGTAATTTGAATGCGGTTGTCTTTGTCATCTGAAGGGCCGCACCTGCTAGCTTTGTCGCTGTTTGTTGCTCCGCCCTCAATATTCAGCTCTCTCCAAAGGTCTCGGTACGCCGATCTGTCACTACATCTACATGTGACCGCTGTTTATCATTTTTATAGGACCTAGATTCTGTGGGAGTTCAGATTTCTAACGCTATTTTCGAAATTTTTTCGTACATGCAGATGTTTGTGCTGGGACCACGCCTCATCCTTAGCATTCGACTATATCACGCAAAACTCGTTGCCCACTCCGACGCAGAAACTAGCACGGAATCGATTGTCTTCCAGGAGCATGTACATATATCAACTAGCAATACCGTGTAGGGAAGGGTTTTTCGAGTGCTCTGCAGGCCTGAAGGAGGAACAATTCGGGCAAGGATCCGTCATGGTACATGATTGGGGTGAGTAGGACGTTGTTCTGTAACTGCTGCCATTCTCATGATATCTCCAGTACTAACACTTGGGCATGAGATAGCTTGACCTTATCGCCAGAGTAGCCAACTTGCTAAGAATTAGTTTATAGATTGAACTGATCTGGGTGAGTGACGGAGTACTTCTCATCAGGAAAACAGGAGAACACAATGAATTCGCGACAGAGGCAACGCTGGTCTCTCATGGGTGTGCTGTACCTGATTGTTCGTACCTCATGTTATACTATAGTGTGATTGGTAAGTTGTACTCACTCAAAATCTTTCTAGATTCGTTATATTGGAATACTATATGCCGTGTATGTGTCTAGGCCAAAAATTAGCACTGTGCTAATAGCTCATCTCCGACAATTAGTGCCAATATTCTGCGTATGTCTCATATGCACTATGTTTGATTCTTTTGACCGGTCGCACACAGTAAATATGTCATTAGTCTCGCTGACAGATGCAGTGAGTATTCCGCAACCATCTCATTCATATCCAATGAACCCACTCATATTTAGGGGTGTGTGAGATCCCGGCCATTGAAATTGAACTTGGCTCAATATAATGACCCAATAGGTGTGAGTTCAAGTTGCGGCATTTGATCTCACTACGAGGATTATCACTAATTGAGTGTTTCAGGCAATATCATAAACTACGCAATAAATGGGACAAATGTCATTGTAGCTGCCTTGTTGGGCGGTAAGTTGCCTGTAATACCTCAATGATGTTGACTCGACTGAAACATGATGCAAGTCATCATGATTCCTCGGTTGCATGCCATGCATCAGAGATCTAGAATCATGCTCACCTTCCTTGTCATTGTGTTCCCGGTTGTTAACATCGGTTGTGTAGTAATTGGCGCAATAACAATAATGAATATTGTAGCGGGTAAGCTTTACTTGTTGATTTGAAGATTACAACTCATTGGACGAACATTAGAGGAGGCGATACTCTCTGGCGCATATATGTGCACTAATGAGTATGGTGGGGATACCCTGCTTCTGGCCGCAATGATTTGGATGCTCGACACTCTTTGGGAGGTCCTCGCACTGTGTCTTTCAGTCTGGATTGCTGTGAAACACTTCCGTGACCTGCAACGCCTCGGCACATCGACAGGTTCGACTATCAGGGACTGTTTTAGAGTGTTGATAAAATCTCACGTGCTTTATTTTGCGATGTGAGTTTGTGATTGATATTGTGGCTATCTTCAACTTAAATTCCGCATGCGCTAGCTTTGCTGGTGTGTCTTGCCTCCAGCTTATTTATACTTCTCCAGCGGTCTCGGTGCGCCGGCCAGTCGTTGACATCTGCTTATACCCATGACTCACCATTTCTGTAGACTTCAAATTCTATTGGAGCTCTGACACTTGATGGTGTTTTTGGTATTTTATTGGCCATGCAAATGTTTGTGTTGGGACCACGCCTCATCCTTAGCGTTCGAGAATATCACGCAAAACTCGTTGCCGACTCCGACGCAGAAACTAGCATGAATTCGATTGTCTTCCAGGAGCATGTACATATATCAACTAGCAGTACTGTGTAGGGAAGGGTTTGTTGAGTGCTCTGCAGGCCTGAAGGAGGAGCAATTCGGGCAAGGATCCGTCATGGTATTTGTTTAACGTATGGTGTTTCAGAGTATATTTAAGGCGACAATTATGTAGACAAACCCATTTCTTGTTGTATTACTACTGGAAGTCAGTGAACCGCCCACCCACACTTGCACTGATTAAATTATCCGGAACGTTTAGCAAGCAACGCAGGCCTGTATGTCCGTGACTCAATATAAATTGCCGATACAGCTGATTCTACATGTAACGTGCCAGTGTTTGCGGAGTTCTGCTGTCTGAGCATACTAAGACTCATAACCCACATCACCAATATTCCAAAAATCTGAAATACCCGAGTCCGTTATTAGTTGTTCATTGACCGTAAAAAGACAATCATCATCCACTCAATTTCGTTTCAGCTCCTTGCCAACTTGCAGCACATTTGCGATGCAGCAGTACTAGTGTGGGAAATATGATTGTACAATTGATGCAGGCGCGCATTCAACAATTATGCATATGTGCTGTGGGCGAGCTGTGGGCGTTTGTGACATAACTATCACCACAGTGGGTCATTAAAACAATGAAACAACCCCAAGAAGAACCGGTTCAGACATTGCGTTTTTGTTCTATGCATCATGATATGACTACACACTGGTCCTTGTATATTCTTGTCGTGCTTGCTAATGAGATGCACATCCAGAAATTTTAGACAATCAGCAGATATTTAAAGTCCAACTAAGATCTGGAAACAGCTCACAATTCGAACGAGTCCCTCTCATAAACCCAAACTTCTACCACAACACCTGCTCCTCCATCAACATGCATAGCTCAATCGCCACCTGGTACAAGACCACTGAGGATCTGCTCAAATACTGCGAACCTCTGCTCGAATATGGAGATGCCACAGATAGTGCACAACTAACATTGTACGTTCTCTTCCGTTCATCATGCCCGTTGCAATGTCTGATTCGAACAACCATTAGCCTCAGGGGAATGAACAATGCAGTTCATTCTCTTGAAGGACATGTTGCTCACGATGAACCGAACAGTGTAGCCTTAGCAGAAGAATGCAGCCGTCAAGTAGGAAAGTTGCACTACATACTATTGGACGTGAGTCAGCCAATTTTGTGGAGTGTACGCGAGAGCTTACTGTTTGCTTAGAAAGAACAAAGTGCCAAAGGTTGGAATGACCAAAGCTGGGCAAAACGACTAGCGGTCATAGCTTGTGAGTAGTATTCTTGATGTGATGATGGGCAACCACTAAATTACTTCCGTTTCCAGTCCAAGAGCAAAGGATGCTGAAGAATAGCTTGAAGGATAACACCGAAGGACCGGAAACCGAGAAGGTCATATACCAAGAAGGCGTTGGTTTCAATTTTGATTATATTAGTCCACGTCTACTTCACCTTGCTAAAGCAAGTCCTCCGGAGCTGTTCATCACGATACCGAGCTGAAATGGCTAGGAATTATCCGTACTGTAGCACATAGATGTACTTGGGATAATGTGCACATGCAGTATAGTTCGTGGATAATCCAGTGTTTAACTGCCCTTGAGGATGCATGCCAGTATGAGCTCGCTGAGGATCGAGCTGCCGCCGTCAGCCTGGGCGTGATTTTCATGACGCTACATTCGACCCCAGTTAAGTCCGATTCGTGCCGAATGGCGAGTAAGCGTGAAATGCACGTCTACGGAGAGCTCACAGTTAACTATCTGAACGTAGATTGGCTATAAAGTCCAGTTGTAGCAGATCTGTGCAATCACCGAGCTATAAGTTAGAAGACTCAAGTGCACAGGACACACGAATAAATCCCATTGTGTATCATCATTCAACAACGAACAAATCTAGATGTCGTCAGTGCTCGGCGTTTGTCGATTGGCTTGGAAAAAGACACAGACCAGTCCAACGGTTTCCCTAGATGCAACAGCTCAAAGTCACTCGAGAGTAAACTGAAATTATTAGATTCAATGACAACACAAGATCAAATGTTCCTAAACTAACCCACTGAGACGGGCTACATTTGCTCTTGAGTAGGTCGTGCATTAAAGTTACAGGACCGCAATAACAACCTTGCCATCGTCCTCCTCGTCAGAGTCTTAGTTGTCACTTCCATGATGGTGCGTCGACGCGATTTGGTAGACGAGTATGATATAGGGGAACCAGAAATTTGTGGACAGAAGGTGAGATGATTGCTGAAGCATGCTCAAACTTGAGTGTCCTGAAGAGCGAAAAAGATTGGCAGTGATATTGTTGGAGCAGCTTCGAAGCGAGGGCTTTCACAGAAGTTCTTTGATATTTCATTCCACCAAATCCGCCATGTTTGTCACAGGCAGCCCAAGAAAAAAAATAACGAAGAGACGGTCTGAGCGCTGAGCACCGAGGTCAGACATACAGCACTCGAGATTATAAAGATGACAAATTTACAGATTGACGCACTCACCGCCACACTGGCAGTTATTGGGCTAAGGGTACGCCCAGACAGCCATTTATAGACGAAGGAAGATGGTCGTGCCTACATATTGGTCAGAGTAAGAGCCCGCAGACTGTCCACAGCAGTGCGCTGTGCCAGTGGCTTGCAGTGTACCACTGCACAGCTTCAAGTGGCAGTGGCTACAGGTCATGTGATACGGTTTAGGGCTGGTCCTTTGGCGTCAGGACAGCCTTACACTAAGGGCCAACCTCAGTTAACCACCATTCAATTTCATCATTCCAAATTAACGTGTAATCTAGCTTGGAGAGTCAGACAGGCCTGGCTTCCTGCAGCCTCATACTATCATGGAAAAGATAAAGGCATGGAGGCCGGGAATAGTTGTAACGTCAAAATCCATAGGACCGTCTAGTCATGGTGACCACGTCAGCTAGATGTGGCGGGCACAGTGGGCATGCATCCCCCACTAGAAGCGAAAGGCGCACTGTCTCGTGGCACCTTGATACGGGACCCATATTCCTGTTGTGGCCCAGCCCTTTCCGCACAAACGAGGAAACCGCCACATCTTCTACCACAACCAGAGGCTTGAACAGTAACTGTTAGCTTTTCAGGGTCCAGGCACCCTGGCCAATAATCATTTGCTGATTTGATAATGACACACACAGCGCACCGATGGCGACATGATAGCCACCTCCCATGCTTCCTTCGATCATCATCTGTGAGTCCTCATACCAAAGTCTCCCCTGTACGGTTGACTTGTGGCAGCAAGCGCCATCACGCCAGTCTCACATAAGTGGACGCATCTTGTTTGGTTGGTTGGCTTGATTTATCCACAAGCTGAGTTCTGCGGTGAAATTGCGCTCTGGCCTTCTACTACCACACAGCCATCTTGGCCATATCCGTATGCATACATCCTGTGCTTGTAACACATAAGATGGGGTTCCACCTTTTGGCCACTCATCCTTTTTCTCAATTCATATCACAACATCAGCTACAAACCATGGCAAGCTCCTGGAACATTCCTACTAAACGTCCCAAAGGCGACGAAGTTACCAAGTTGCACGACTACACCAACGTTACTCTCGACTATTGTCTGTCCTACTTGGAGTATGGCAGCGATACTGATCATGTTCAACGTTCTTCGTACGTTGCAGGATCAGTTGATAACTAATGGTCTCCTTGACTATCCCCCCGTTTAGCCTCAAAGAGATGAATGACGCACTTTTGGTCAACACTCACCTTACCTATGACGAGCGACTGGCCAAGGCACAGACATACAATCGTCAAGCTCAGTTCCTTAGCTCAAAATTGCAAATAGTAAGTCTTAGTTATACCCCGTGGTCAGTTCATAATTGTTGGGGCATTTAAGCTATTTAACCGAGAGAAACGCTCGGATTATAATGCGTGGGCTCTAAGATATGCTGTCTTATACGGTACGGATGGCCATCTCGTAGAGCGTTAGGAGACTGATCGTACTCCTTCTGTCTAGAGCAAGGGTATGGAGCAAGAACAGCCGCAGCTGATGAAGCAGCTTTGACCGATCCCCATCTTGTCACTATCGATCCCAAAACCTTTGTAATCTACCGGCCGTCCTCTTTCAAGTGACAGGACCCCGCACTCCGCCTGGATCCTTGGCTTCTTGGGCGACAAATATCTCGGTGTCACGGTCTCATTACTCTATCGCACTGTATCGGTGGATGTGTCGAAGCATATGTTGAATGTATTAATATTATTTGTTATTAACATGTACTACTTAGTGTGAAGAACCTCATTCGTCCACGTAAGCTGTCAGTTGCACCCATTTAGCGCCCAGAAGAACTGCCAGTTGGCCCGGGGAGCCGAGCCTAACCCAACATTGTTTTTGTCTTCAACGTCGCTCCATTCGTACTAATCGTAACACGTTTCACAACGGCAAAACAACAACAAGCCCACCGACGTGGTGATATAGTAGGATCCCGCCTATTCACCGTAACATGCTGCCATAGAAACACCACACACAAATAATTGTCCCAGCAGAACAAGGACAACAGTGCGGCGCAAACAGTATGTGCTTCGACTGCCTAGGCACAGTGCATCCATCTCCACGGTGCCTAGCTAGAAGGACGGTCCGTACAAGAGTTACCAAACCCACTTTTGTGGGCATGATTCCCTGCTACGCAATGCCCCTTGGCACCTGATTGTTTCGCTTCTGGAACTATTTATGCTGAGAGAGATATAAGGTGCGTGCTCAACCGGTCAATCTCCAGCCAACCTCAACAACCCTTTCTTCCCCCAAGCTCATCACCTGTCATGTCGATCACGATTATCCAGAAGTTTGTATATCAGGGAGCTTCTGTGGAGTACTCCTCCGATTGCCCAATGGGCACACGGGAAATGGTCCAGGCGTGGTATCATCAGACTAGTGAGGTGCTACGACAGTGTACCGCGCTGATGCGCGACGGCAACGAGAGCGATGTTGCGCAACTTAGCCGGTGAGAGTTGATGTACTCTTCTCTAGCTTATGCACAGCTGTCTCACTTGCATTGATGTCCACAGCATACAAGCAATGAGGACCGTCATGTATCAGCTTCTTGATAAGAGAACGAGAGAAAGTCTTTCAAGGGCGGTTTCTCTCGGCGATATCTGCCTCAACCTATCGTTCGAATTGTACAATCGGCTGCAAGAGGCGAGTCCAACGTTTCGCTCATGGACTCTCATTCTCATTTGTGCTGTCTAGAGAGAGTTATGCGGTCACACCGGAAAACCTAGATGGAGCACAGCTTTCCCCCCTATAAATGGATCTTACGCACACATATAGCCAAAGAGACAGAGCCTTGCGAGGTGTCTGGCCGCTTGCTCCTAGGTAAGGAGCCTCTGATGACCTCCGATGTCTTGCTAAGCTATATCATTGCAGCGCGATTAGGGCTCAAGGGCTATACCCTAGCAGCGGCGAGCTGCGCCAGGTAGCCTATGCCTTGAGAGGGTGGCCAGACCCAATATTCACTGCATCACGCGCTACTGTTGCGTCAAGTTGTCCTTGTAAACTGTTCGAGCAGCACATGAGTTTGTGCCGATTTCTGGCATTTGTTCATACATAGCATATTGTGTAGTGCGGTAGAAGTAGATTAGAAGTAGATTAGGGCGTCACCCCTCGCCTTACTTGTAAACTGGGGATGCCAGCCTATGCCAGCTGGCCAGCGATAGCCATCAAGAAGATTGCTGTTATATATGAAATGGCAGTTCGAATATCATCGGTTGGAACTGTAATTTACTTGGAGATGATACCATTGGCGCAAAAGGGAACAAGTCAACCAAACCTAACGATTAATTAGGATGGTACCAGTTATTTGGATATCAGCTGTATCCTGCTGTATCACGCAGCACTGCGAACGGTAACTTGGATCATGACCGGACATGGCCATTGATATTGCATACAGATGTCGTCCTCTGTCGTCTCGCTGACATCGGTAAGTATGAAATTCGTGACGATAAGAACTGACATTTTTTTCTATTTTATTGTCTGCTTTGGGCAAAGTCTGATGTAGACAGTACATATATTATACTAGTGAATCACATTGGTAAAATTGTGAGCCGTTGGCTCGCGCCCCGTACAAGGGTTTAGGGCGGTAGAACATCTGAAGGCAATCTAAGGCTAACGGGTGTGGGGTGTGTGCGCGGGTACACAAGGTTTACGCAGGTGGGAGTGCGCGGGGAACGAGATGGCTCAGATCCTTTAAGTCAACGGCAGCTATATTTCCAAATGCACGATCTTGTCTTCTGCTGGCTGCGATGTACTTGGACAGATCTAAGATTTGTTAGAAGTTGTCGAAAATAGTAGGCGCGGTTGGGTATCGATCTTCGCAGTGCGTCGCGCAGTATTCGGTATGCAGAACAGGTCATCATCGCGGTTGAATATCGATCTTCGCAGTGCGTCGCGCGGCGTTCGGTATGCAGGACGGGTGATCACGAAGTGGTGCACCGTTTCTTCGCGGGTTTCGCATGTTGGGTAGATCGGTAGGCCTGCGCTCCTTATGCGGTGGAGGTGCTTGTTGAGTGGTGCATGACCTGTTTTTTATTGCGTAAAGAGGCTGGCTTGCCTACGTGGAAGGTCTGAGACGAGCTTCTGGTAGCGGTCCGATGGGACTCCGTCATAAATTTTCTTGGGTAGCGGATAGCAGGTTCGGAATGACACGAGGATCCACCTTGACGAGCCTTGAGGCTGTTCAGGCTGCTGGCTGGCAGGACGAAGATATGTACCTGTGATCAATGGGCAGATCTTCGTTGTGGAACCGGAAACTATAGCCTCTGGATAACCCTAGACATCGACTCGCGTGATGTCGTCAATAGTTCCAAAAATACGATTCCGTGTTTTACAGCGAGTCAGTGGTTGATCGTCAGCTGGTTCAAACATGCATACCGTGGAGCGATTAGTTAAATTTGATGCAGAGATAAGATGATCTGCAGATGTGACAAGGATTCTGGTTCCAGTGTTCCAACGTCAGGGGGTGCGTGTTGAAATTGCAGCACGGGTCCGCCAACAGGCTGATCATTCCCAGGCCAATATTTCCCCAACTGTGGAGTACATAGAAGCCTGCAATTATGAGATGGGGTGAAGCTGTCGCGGCGCCAGCTAGCTGGATCTGGCAGAACGAAACGAGCATGAGAACCATATGAAGTAACATGAAGTGTCGCAAGTGTGTCAGCCGCAGTACTTCAAGTTGTACTGCCTTCGTTGATGTGACCGCATCTGTGAGAGCATCTTCATATCCACTTGATGCCTTGTGTAGCTCTGGTAGGCTTGGCCACTTGCTAGGTTGGAGATGGTCGAGTGGGACAGATATATTGTGTTGTTTGTTCCGCGGTCAGCTTCTGTATTTGGGTGTGCCTGACAAGAACAGCTTAACGACGTTTGACAGACAGAGGCCGGTCACTCTGAGCTAAATGACGAAATGTTCTATTATAAACTCCGCTCTCAAAACTGCTATCACTCGGGCTTGTTTCACGTATTAGGACTGCACTCGTATCACTCCTCAGCATGTCTAACACAGTCGTGTCTAGTCTCTGGAAGAGGGCAGTTACTGGCCAGGTGACCGTTTCTTCTACAACATACCTCCTATGCACAACTCAACCACTCTTCAGGGAGGCTTGTTGTCAGGAGTAGATCCCTCAGCATTCACCACCGCAGATCCACTGAGGCTATGGATAATTCAAATGGGCAAGCATATTCCGTTCCAAGTCTACCACATCATTTTAATCCAGCCGCAGGTATCATTCTCATGATGGGACAGTTGCTGTCACTTGGCTTGGGCAAGATTAAACAACCCAAAGTCATTGCTGAAGTCCTTGGTGGAATTCTCCTCGGTCAGTTCATTTCTCCTATCGTACTCACAGCCGCTCATTCATTCGTAGGTCCTACCGCCATGGGACGAATACCTGGCTTCACCCAGCATATTTTTCCCACTCAATCCCTCCCATATCTGTCGCTCGTCGCCAACATTGGCCTCTGCCTTTTTCTTTTCATAGTTGGTCTTGAGATCGACGGGAGCGTTATTAAGCGTAATGTTCGCTCGTCCTTGTTCATTGCACTCTCTGCCATGGCCTTGTCATTTGCTCTCGGTTCTGCTATCTCTGTCCCACTCTACCACAACTTCATTCCTTCTACGGTCAAGTTTACGTACTTCATGCTTTTCACTGGCGTGTCATTCTCTATCACCGCTTTCCCCGTTCTTTGTCGCATCCTTACCGCGCTGCAGCTCCTAGACACGACAGTCGGTGTCATTGTCCTGTCCGCTGGCGTGTGCAATGATGTAGTCGGCTGGAGTTTGTTGGCACTAGCGGTGGCCCTCGTTAATGCCACCTCAGGGCTTACAGCTCTATGGATCCTGCTGACATGCTTGGCATTCACAGCATTTCTCATGTGGCCAGTCAGAATCGCCTTGCTGTGGTTCGCTAGATTTACAGGAAGCACGGAGAACGGACCCACTATGCTCTTCATGACAGTTACTATTTTGATATTCTGGGCATGTTCGTTCTTCACGGACATTGTCGGCGTAAACGCTATCTTTGGTGAGTGATATTGTGTTATTCCGACTTCCAGTCCTTATCTAGGGTGTAGGGGCGTTCCTGGCAGGACTCATTGTTCCCCGCGAAGGCGGTCTTGCTATCGCACTAACGGAGAAGCTCGAAGATATGGTGTCGATCATATTTTTACCCCTGGTATGAGTGATGAATTTGTCGCGTTCGATAAGGCTGATTGATTTGCAGTACTTCACACTCTCGGGCTTAAATACTAACCTTGGATTGCTTAACAACGGTCTGTCTTGGTAACCATGACTTACACGAATCATTTACGAACCCCTGTTGGCAGGAATCACTTGGGGATTCACTTTCGTGATTATATGTTTGGACTTTGCTGGCAAATTCACTGCATGTACAATTACTGCACGAATTACCGGAATGAGTTGGCGAGAGTCAAGCACCGTCGGATCATTGATGAGTTGCAAAGGGTTAGTTGTCTAATTTACTCTAATTTATTCATTCGCTGACATTTTTTAGTCTTGTTGAATTGATTGTGCTCAACATCGGGCTCGCTGCCGGCATTCTCACTCAAAGGGTGTTCTCAATGTTTGTTTTTGAAGCGTTGATCCTAACCTTCATGACTACACCCCTCGTCTCTACGCTTTATCCTCCCGAACGCCGGACTCGTGCGGCACTCGGAGGTGTTTCACGGGCGTCAACTGGAGATCCGGACGAAGACAAGAGCGATCGCAAGTTTCCCATGACTGAGAATCAACCATGGCGCTCCCGCTTCGCCATTGTCCTTGACAAATTTGATCACATGTCTGGAATGTTAGTGGCCACTCAACTGGTGTGCCCGCCCTCTCTTGAAACACCTTCGGCCACCGACCCCCGATCGACTACGTCGACGAAGGCATCTGATAAGGTTAAAATGCCCGAGGTCAGCGTGGACGCTCTCCGTTTGATTGAGCTGTCGGACCGTACCTCGGACGTCATGAAGTCCTCAGCGGTTGATACCCTCATCCACACAGACCCGCTCCTGAGCGTGTTCCGCACCTTTGGGGAACTCAATGATATACCGGTTTCACTCTCGCTTTCAATTATCCCTTATGATGACATGCCGGGCACTGTAGCTGATCATGCCAAACGATACGGATCTCAGCTCCTTCTCTTGCCGTGGCTATCCCCATCTTCCAACTTCGGCAATACAAATGAAGACCTGCAAGGTCCGAAAACTGAACTGAATCCGTTCGAAGCCCTTTTTGGCGGGTCAAAACACACTGGCAAGTCCGCAGCCGTGATCCATTCACAGTTCGTGCGCAGAGTATTTGCAGAGAGCAAGACGGATGTTGCGTTGTTCATCGATCCGGCCGGTACCGGCACTGGGAGTGCGCGGCACATATTTTGTCCATTTTTCGGCGGTCCGGATGATCGGCTTGCACTCGAGTTCGTGGTGCAGCTTTGTGCTAATCCCAGAATGAGTGCGACGGTTGTGAGGATGACGAAAAGCAGCCCTGAGAGTGCTGCGGTTGAAAGGCCGTCGCTCGCACATCTAGAGGAGAAAGCAAGCATGGATATGCCGGATTTAGGATACCAAATGCCTGTCCCTTCGGTACGTTATGTTGTTTCTCCTTCTTGCCTATTTTCTGATGGCATACTTTGCAGAATACTGTTTTTCCAGACACATTTTACGGCCAGGCCAACACCGAGATGCGCTTCGAATCCGAGACAGCCAATAATATCCTGTGGGCGCGATACGCCAACTCTCAGCTGTCAGAGGACACACCCGCCTCACTGAGCGCTGCCCTCTCCCGAATAAAATTCTCCGAGCATTCATCGCCGTTACCACTACACTCTGCCATCCAGCTTGCGTCTGCGCACAAGCCTGTTTTGGTGGTGGTTGGGCGCTCACGGCGCCTCGCAGTTGAGGATCACACAGCAGAGCTGCGGCAGATTTTTGAGGAGCGGGGTAGTGTGGGGCAGGATGTCATCAGGAAAACTATCGGGGATCCTGCCACTGCGGTTGTTGCTTCGGGGTGTGCGACTGCTGTTGTGGTTCTCCAGGCTTCGAATGTTGATATTGACTGAGCTGGGGGATGTCTGATTTGTATATAGAACTGGAATGTATATATAGCTATCTACTTGTTTAATGGTAGTGATGCGTAACACATCTTATATCGACACTTGTTTAACACTTGTCGTTTGTGTCTACCCAGTAACTGGCTGGAAGACATACTTGGTGTCCCCAAACCTGAATCCGACACCATTCTCAATTTCTTGTTCCACCAGGTCGCCTAGAATGTTGGTTTCCAAGTGCACTTCCGAGTCCACTGGGAACCGAATTCAATTGCGTTCTGGGATAACAGAGTCAGTACTGTTTCTACTCAACGAAGAGCGTAGAGTTTGACCAGATGATATATTGTCACTCGCACCGTATCTTTCGATTTCTGGCCTCATGGCGAGAAACCCGAGTCTGTTGAAGAGTACGAGAGGCTAACGGGAAAAATGGCGAAAGATCGCCAAATTGAGATCTGGAAGGAGCAGGGAATCGAGATTCCGCAATCGAGGAAGGGTCTGTCTCGGGCATGCGGGTACAATGACTGAGATGTTAGTTTGTGCTTTGGTTGCAAAGTATGACAGAAATCCAATATTTGTGGCTTCTAGACAGAGCGGGTGATCAGTCACGTTAGTATGCAGCAGACATCGAATTGTTTGTTTGGGAAAAGCCTTTGGTGACTCGGAGGAGAATTGTAGGTAGCATCATACAGTCCTGGAAGGCATCACTTGGATCGCGTTGGACTCTGTTGGACACTGCACATGAATGTTCTACTTGACGTCCACACAATTGAATAATGCCTAGGGTTTATGAGACTTCTCAACGACGGCTCCATCTTGATGCGACTGGGTCCTTGGAATGCTTTGCTCAATAAAATCCACCCTGCTAAGCACTAGCATGATTGTCCTGTAGAATAAAGTACCGCACGAGATACAAACATCATAACATGCATACTTACACTCATTGGTATTGACAATGGCGAGAAGGACACGATACATGGGTTTTTGAGCGGGCAAGCTGACTGGCAGACAAAGTCCAACCCTGCAACAAATGCAAGCGTGATGAATCGGATAATAGATCAGAGGGTGAGAGAAGAAACAAATTTGCAACAGTCGAATGATTTCATGCATATTCAAGTCACGAGAGCAAGGCAGAAGAGCACTCGGAAATTACCGGTCCTGCCAGTGGACTGCCATACCATACTATCATTAACGTTACTTTGCAAAATGCATTTGAGAAGTGGATTTTGTATTGGAAATTTTCTGCATCGTTTTGATACGATGGCACGGCCCAATGACTCAAGCGTGCGGGGCGACGGATCAAGTGAGTGATATTTGCTCTGCTTCGACTCACCCTGTATCACAGTATCTTGATTCTTGTCTGACTTATCCTGTGTTATGCCGCAGAATGGTCCTTGTTCCACGGGAGGAATTGGAGAAACCGTTATGCCTTGGGCTAATCAAGCATGGCCAAAGAGTGTGCACATTCTTATTTCGTTCGCATCTCGCTTAGAACATCGATGACTACATGATTCAATACAGGACTGCTCATTTTTGCAAGCTTGCAAAAGAACACCCTGAAAATCGCGTTGGAAATAAGCTGCCAACATCGCCAAAGACTGAAACTTTCCTGGTGTTCAAGTAATCGCATGCGTAATAATGGTTTGCAAATTGAAATTAAATCTACTTTGATTCAATGTAGGGCTTCTTCAACTTTTTGCTTGATGTTGCACTGCAGTACTCACTCCACCCAATCAACGGTAGGCTTGAGGCAGGATCAAACATCCATTTGCATCATACCGAGTTTGGCGATACAAGCGCTGGACGGTGGTATATCTAGCACCACAGACACCGTCACTAGATCGCTATACATCTCCAACATCCCCCACACGCTCTTACCAATCCCTCGAATATGACCTTCGTCTCCAATGATCCCAGTATGTGGCTATTTATCAAGAAGGATTTTGTTTACAGCTATTGGACAGGTTCGTCGTCAGTCTGGTGATATCTCGATCTAACCTTAACTTGCATCTTGCAGTTGCCGCCGGCGTCGTGGTCGTATATGACTGGGGTGAGCAGGACATTGTTGTGAAACTGCTGCCATTCTTATGATGTCTCCAGTATTAACAATTGCACAAGAGGTAGGTTGACCTTATTGCTGGAGCAGCCAACTCGCTAAGAATGATTTATAGATTGACCTGATCTGGGTGAGTGACGGAGTCTCATCATAACAACAGGATAATACGATGAATTCGCCACAGAGGCAACGCTGGTCTCTCATGACTGTGCTGTACTTGGTTGTTCGTACCTCATGTGATGCTATAGCATGGTTGGCTGTTGTGCTGACTCCAAAATGATCTAGATACGCTATATTGGAATACCTTATTCTGTGTATGTCTCCAGGCCAAAAATTGGTGTTGTGTTAATAGCTCATCTCTGATTATTAGCGTCAAAGCTCTGTGTATGTCTCATATACACTGTGTTTGATTCTTCTGACCGGCAGCACACAGCAACTATGACATTTGTCTCGCTGACAGATGTAGTGAGTATTCTGCAAACATCTCCCTCCTATCCGATTAATGCACCTATGTAGGGGTGAGTGAAATTCTGACCATTGACCTTGGTTCAACATAATGACTACACAGGTGTGAGTCGAGTGTCTGATTCTAGTATGAGGTGATCACTGATTGAGTGTTTCAGGCATTATTTTGTATTACGGGACAAATGGGATAAATGTGGTCATAGCTGTCATGCTGGGCGGTGAGCTGCAAAATCTCAGTGGTATTGACTCGACTGAAAGATGCTGCAAGTCATCATGATTGCTCGGTTACATGCCATGTATCAAGGATCCGGAACCATGCTTATCTTCCTTGTTATTATCTTCCTGGCTGTTAACATCGCCTGTGCAGTACTCGCGGCAATAGGACTCAAGAATGTTGTAGCGGGTAAGTTTTGCTTGCTAATTTGCAGAACACAGCTCATTGGACAAACACCAGAGGAAGTGATTCTCTCTGACATGCATATGTGCGGTTATCGCTCTGAGGGGGATACCTCGCTTTTGTTTCCAATGACTTGGATACTCAACACTGTTTGGGAGATCCTCGCACTGTGTTTTTCAGTATGGATTGCTATGAAACACTTCCGCGGCTGGCGACGCCTCGGCCCATCGTCAGGATCGACCATCGAGCACTGTTTTCGAGTGCTGATACAATCTCACGTGCTTTATTTTGCGAGGTGAGCTTGTAATTGAGAACATGGTTATCTTTTCCTGCTCAAATTCCGCGCGTGCTAGCTTTGCCGGTGTCTCCTGCTTCGAGCTTATTGGTCTCTCTCCATCGCTCTCGGTGCGCTGACCTGTTGCTGACATTTTCTTATACCAACGGCTCATCATTTCTGTAGAATTCAAATTTTTTTGGATCTTTGATAGTTAAAGGTAGTCTTCAGATTTTATTGGGCGTGCAGATGTTTGTGTTGGGACCACGCCTCATCCTTAGCGTTCGAGAATATCACGCAAAACTCGTTGCCGACTCCGACGCAGACATTGAGATGAATTCGATTGTCTTCCAGGAGCATGTACATATATCAACTAGCGGTACTGTGTAGGGAAATGTTTGCCGAACATTCTACAGGGAGGAGAAATTTGGTCGAGGTTCCGAGGTTCCGTCGTAGTACTTATTAAACATTTGGTACTTCGAAGAATATTTAAGGCGACGTTATGTATACAAACCCATTTCCTGTTGTATTATAATCCCTGCTGGATGTCAGTGAACCGCTCACCCACACTTGAACTGAATTTTCCGCAACGCCTAGCACCTAATGAAGTCTTTCATTTCCGGTACTGAAACATAACGAGACCTAGTATAGATTGCTCAAACAGCTGATTTTACGAATTTGCGGAGTTCCGCTGTCTGAACATACAGATGTCAAGATGAAGTATTCGCGAAGCGTGCAGCCCAGATGGCTGATTGTTCATTGGTCTAAAATATTTTATCCATTTGGGCCACAGCAAAACAAAACGAATAAATCGCGCGATGAGCATGACAAAGAGATGGGTTGTGCTGGGCGATGATTAGAGGGTGAGGAGAATGGGAACTTCAAATCATAAGGCCTCAGGTATACTACCTCTGTCAAACTATTGATGAAGCATCGACCACGATATTCTGAAACATTGTTTATATTTACATTTCAGGGTATAGCGTAACTTATACGCATGCGAATGCAAATTATGTGTCGGGTTTGTGTCCTCGCAATATCTGTTGGAGCCCATCATGCTACTGGTAAGCATGGCTGTCAGTGCAAAGTACAGATTGAGATACGTACGCACGTACATATTCGTTATCGACACTGACCCTAGGCCAGCAAATCGACAGACAATACATCGTTTCACGCGAGGACAATTACGTGAGCCCGTGAACTCATTTGGAACCGTCTGTAGAAGGGGAAGCATAAGCGATTGCACAAGGCCAGATGAACGGCGATCCGTCCAGTCGGAGCCGTGCCATCGTAGGATTGCGAGCATCGTTCGTTAGTATCGATCACTCTTTCCTAGCAGATAATCAGTATCTGATGGAAGGTGGAAAAGTGGGAAAGATGGAGAGATACTTTGCAGGGACATAAACGATGAGTCTGCCACGTGGGCCATGAACCAACCAATGAAAAGACGTGACCGGAGATATATCGAGCGCAGGATCCTAGCTGACCATGAGGGTCAAGTTCCGGAGAGCGGCTACGATTACGATTCGAGGTATCGATGGAGACGCGGGGTGTATCGATGGCGGGAAGATGTCTTTTATCGATGGAAGGCTGAATTGCGAAGCTTGGTTGTTTGATTATGAATATGCCGTGTGCACCGGTGATGCACAAAGTGCTTCCAACCCCGCACTAAATGGAAGCACACGATGGACCAGAAGAATTAAATGATGCCGGGATAGATAAACCTTCCACTAAAGATGTCAGTGATGACAACGTGTAATGATGATTTAGCAGAGGAGATGGACGATGACACGAACGATGGCGGGACAATGAAACAATGTCGAGGATCTGATATTGATATCCCCAATTTTGTTGACACGCTCATCATCTAGATCGAGCGATTCTCAGATCTCAGCGACAACAGAGTTTGTTTTAGAACTTACATGGGCGTGCCTGGGAGGCGTTTGAGTGGCTGATAGTCTCTGACTGGACTCTTTGCTGATGGCCCTTCTCCATGAGGTCTGCCTTCGATAGGTGAGCCCTTTCTGCTAAATGAATGTAAGATCGCGGATATGAGTGGAACAGGAAGTGTTACGTCATTTACTCGAGGACGAACACTTACCCTTGCTTACCCGTGTCTTGCAATGGCTCTTTGGCGCATCGTGAGTATTGGAGGATGTTTCATGTGCACCAATACTCTGAGTCGGTGATGTGGCGCTTCAAAATTCAGTTGCATATAAGAGAGGTCGATTGAAGGCTAGCGCGACCATGACACGTTGCTCTGGAGTAGTAGTAGCGTCCCACCTAGTGACTCACCAGCACACAGCCCAAACCGTGCATCAAGTATACCGAGGATCCTTACAATCTAGACAGCTGATATAAAAAAGTCAACGAATGTTTCTGGCTTCTGCACATCATCTGACGGTGCACATACCAGAAGTGATTTGTGGTGGGCCCTTCTTGTTGCGGAGAGGCATTGTTTGTGAGTGAACCTGAATGTGTCACACTCTTACTTGGCTGACTAACACATCCCACTGGCACATCCCTCGCATAGTCTTCCGAGACCAGGAGCTCAGCGTCCACGAGCAGCTTGACATTGCTAGACACTTTGGACCCCTTCATAAGCATGCAACGACCCTTGTCCCTCGAGAACCGGGACTTGAGGAGGTTCACGGTGAGTCAGATTGTAAAAAAAAACTCTACAATTGTTAATGCCATCCTTCAGTCATTCACAATGACGCTGCACGACGCCCGGATGCCAGCGCGTTTTCGAAGATCGAGTTTTCGCACAGCAACGTGACATATGTGATCCAACCACCAGGTACCACATCTTACTGGTCCAGAGTACGGTGGTGACACGTTCTGGAGCTCTGGCAGAAGATGGCCCGTCGTGCAAAGAAGTTATCCTGATGATCACGTACAGTTATAACGCTCTTTATGCCTCCCTCAGTCAAGAAATGCAGGCATACCTAAAGGGTCTTACAGCTCTGCACAGTGCGGTCGCGCAAGCGGAGGGATTTCTGGTCTCCACGTCCGTGGCGAGCCGATCGAAACTGTAACAGCTGTCCACAATTGGCGGTGTTGGTTCAGATGGTGGGTGCGCTCCGTTTGTCATGATCGCACAGCTTTCTGATCATGGATTGCTATAATTACATACCTTCGTTGCTCACTTCGCTCCCGTACGTTGGAGTGTGAGTTGCACTCAATCCAAGATGATGGACTGAACTTAAATGGTACCGTTTTGAAACCCGGCATCTGCCGAAGTATTTAAATTTATAACTTGTCGCCGTCATGTTTTATACCCGCCGCCTCTGGTGAAATGAGGCCATAAAACCTTGAACTTTATCATGTTCATATCGATCCGGGTGCTTTAGAATTTGGTGGCCTCAACATTCGCTCGTTCGCACACCGCCCACTCGCATATCACTCCACACGCCACTGAATTTAGCCCAGCTGCCATTGCTAAAATGCCTAGGATGACACGATGTCTATTTCAACCCTGTGGAGTCGGGTCCATCTCATTAGAACGTCCGTTCCAAGCCGATGGTATTGTCATGGTACTGTTCTTGTCTCTTTAGTGCATGTGTCACTGGTGGCCCATCATGCATCAGGGTCCCAGCCGCTCATGATGCATGATGCTTTATGCTCCAGGCTGTGAATATGAGCGCTGACCGAAGATGGTACATCCTTTTACTAGCAATAGGTGTACAAACGAGTGATACGTCCAGACCTTGGAGCCATGGATCAATAAGGGACATCATCTCATGCTATGTTGACGAATCGGCTCGACTTTAGTGCTTTGTGACTCCCGGAGTCCTGCCAGTGGCTGCATGAGGACACTTCTGGAATCTCGAGTGTCGAGCGCACCGGGAACCAAGTGCCGGAACGATCCATACTAGCGCTCAGCGCTCATGCACATGACCTAGTAGGATTCAGTACTGCCGACAGATATCGGAGCCCCGATCACTTGCATTCAAACCATCACGGTTGCGGTGAGTTGTAACCCTCATGATCGTGTAAAAAAATAATGAGAGAGAGGCTAGTCTAGGTTTCAATTCTTGCAAGTGTGGTATACCCAACGCAAGTGACACTCTTCTCTCCATCAACAATTACTGGCAGCCGCAATTTTAATCCAAACTTGAGACCGAGCGAGCTGCGGGTTGCTAGTATGCTATTTATGGAACACCCAACAAGATAAACTTTTCTGCTTGTGCAGTACTCCTCGGTATCCGAGTCGATATGTAGTAATGGGTGATTTTCCAGGCGGGATTAGCCTACTGGGTTACACGACGCAAATACCGGCATTGGGACGACAAATTTCCTCCCTCCTCACGAATGGGCGAATGCCGTAGTCATAGTGGTTGCCATTACGAGGCTTTGGCTAGCAGCTGAATCACCGGGCCAGGATGGCTGAGATTTGTGCGAGGACCGGTATTGTCCAACATGCTCAGACATATTAAAGAATTCGAATTCTTTCATTATCGAATATAGCTGCACTGCCTAATATCTCGCAAACTACTGTAAACATGCCCCCCAATTCAAATCCTCGCAATAACACGCGGCATCTTCCCAGCCCGCCGACAGAAGTGATCCTAAGTAATCCACAGGTTCCCCTTTGGCAACCTTACAGGAGATTATGGAGGGAAGTTTGCCACACGCTAGCCAGCATAATGCCGATGTGGCGATGGGCTCCGCTCTTGCGATTGGTATGATAAGTGCAGACCACTCGAGGTGAGATTCTCTCCCATCCGTATTTCTCTTATACCCAAGTTTACGCATACTTTGATTTTTCGAATCTGGAAGAGGGAAGCCATGGGCCAGGTGAGCGTTTTCTCTACGACGCCCCGTCCTTGCACAATTAAAGGGCGCTGCAGGGTAGCTTATTGTCAGGAGTAGATCTCATAGCGTTCATCACCTCCGATCCACTGAGGCTATGGATATTTCAAATGAGTTAGCATCTTCTGTTCCAAGTGCGTCGGCAGCATCAATCTAAATTGACCGCAGGTATGATTGTCATGGTGGGGCAATTGCTGTCAATGGGTTTAGGCAAGATCAGACAGCCAAAAGTCGTCGCTGAAATACTTGGTGGAATCCTCCTCGGTCAGGTCATTTTTTCACATCGTGCCGATAGCTGCTCATTCAACTGTAGGCCCAACTGCCATGGGACGAATCCCCGGTTTCACCAAGCATATTTTCCCCGCTCAATCCCTTCCATCCCTCTCACTATTTGCCAACATTGGCATCTGCCTCTTTCTCTTCAAAGTTGGCCTTGAAATTGACGCAAATACCATCACGCGTAATGCTCGCTCATCTCTGTCACTAATTGCACTCTCCACCGTGGCCTTATCCTTTGGTCTTGGTGCAGCTATTTCTGTGCCACTCTACCACAATTTCATTGGTCCCCCCGTCGAGTTCATGTACTTCATGCTTTTCACCGGCGTGTCGTTTTCTATCACCTCTTTTCCTGTTCTTTGTCGCATCCTCACCACACTGAAGCTCCTGGACACAACGGTCGGCGTCACTGTCCTGTCAGCTGGCGTGTGCAACGGTGTAATCTGTTGGACTCTGCTGGCACTAGCGGTGGCACTCGTCAATGGGACCTCAGGGCTTACAGCTATGTGGATCCTGTTGACATGTGTGGTGTTCATAGCATTTCTCATGTGGCCGGTTAGGATCGCACTACTGCGGCTCGCTAAGTTCACGGGAACTTCGGAGAACGGCCCCACGATATTCTTCATGATTGTTATCATGATCATGCTATGGACATGCGCCTTTTTCACGGATGTTGTGGGGATCAGTGCAATTTTTGGTGAGTGATTTGGGTTACTGTCCTGAAGCCATTCTCATTTTATATCCAGGCGCGTTCCTGACAGGTGTCATTGTTCCCCGCGAAGGAGCCCTTGTGGTCTCGCTGACGGAGAAGCTTGAAGACATGGTGACGATTGTGTTTTTGCCCCTGGTATGGGCGCTATATTTTCTGTGATCGATGTGGCTCACCAATTAACAGTACTTCACGCTCTCCGGGTTGAATACCGATTTTGGATTGCTTAACAATGGTATGTCATACCGATAGTGGCCTACACAGATCATCTTCCGACGCTTCTTGCAGGTATCACTTGGGGATTCACCATCGCAATTATATGTCTGGACTTTGCTGGAAAGATTGGTGTCTGTACGGTCACCACTCGACTTTCCGGAATGAGTTGGCGAGCGTCAAGCACCGTTGGATTGTTGATGTGTTGCAAAGGGCCAGTTGTCTCATTTCCTCTAAGATATTTGATTCTGACAATCTCTTTTAGTCCTGTGGAATTGATCATTCTCAACATTGGGCTTTCTACCGGTATTCTCACCCGAAGGGTGTTCTCGATGTTTG
>JRHT02000344.1:7356-28854 GCA_011800875.2 Suillus brevipes Sb2 | reverse complement strand
GGATCCAGTCCCCAAGGTCAGCGCGCATCTCAAGACCGATAGCAGCAGCTTGTCGGTCAAGTAGCCATAACCGACGTTGTCTCTATAGTAACTCAAATATCAGTAGAAATGATACAAAAATTGAGGGCACTTACTGACGAAGAGCGCTGGATACCTATCAAGCGGATAAACCTCGACCATAGTCTCTCAGTGCCTTCTCCATCTGAAAGGCCAAGACCTTCGCATATTCGTGGGTTATAAATAAGTTGGCACGACCATTCGTGCCCATAGGCATGCATTGCGGTGGTTGCGAATCGCAAGCGCTTTGTTACAGTTTCGGCAAGTATGTCGTACTTGAAGGGATCAGCAATGAGGTTCGAAGAATTACAGAAATGACTCACCTGACTTAAAGATCGTGCAAGAACACATCCCACATCATACAGAGTAACAACTGTTGCGCCTCCAGGTATTAAAGCAAAGAGGTGATCGATTAGGGCGACAGCATATTTTTGCTGCTCACCTGGGGTGTCAATGTTTGCAAAGAAGAGGGGAATGTCGTGTCGACATATCAATGCCATGACTCCCGTGTCGTCGAAGCTGTCCATGGCTGCTTTCTGCTTCTTCCCATCGGCGGCCTCGTACGAATTCTCGCACAGGTCGATAGCCTCATGAGGTACAAGTGGTGCATGCGGCTTTGGAGCAGACTTGCGAGTGCGATCAATGTGTCGACCAATG
Source organism: Suillus brevipes Sb2 (assembly GCA_011800875.2). Taxonomy (NCBI): domain Eukaryota; kingdom Fungi; phylum Basidiomycota; class Agaricomycetes; order Boletales; family Suillaceae; genus Suillus; species Suillus brevipes. The sequence goes on along the minus strand of JRHT02000344.1, from coordinate 28,140 downwards.
GCGTCGACCTGAGCTTTCGGTAAGAAGTAGGAGGGATCATAGAAGTGAGGTGAATCGCCTGCTGAACGCCGATGTCGATGATGGAAGTTGCCATCAGTAGCGACATGAATATCACCGCCTTCTTCCAGCTTCCTGCCAAAGACGACTCCTCCAAAACAGGCAGGGCAACGCTGAAGAAGGATCGCGGCACAGCGCTCGCGTGGAATCACGTCTACAGTGGGAATAAATGGTGCGAGATGCTCTGGAGGTTCTCGAGAGGCCTCTACGAGGTCTCGGCTTGCTTGAACAGCGCGTTCAAGCTGGGATTCAAGCTCCACCTGTAAGACGTCAAACCAAAGAATGGCTTGACCAAGACTTCGCCGGAAAGGCTCTTGAATGAATTCGCCCTAAGTTTTGTAAGAATCGAAGGAACTCAACATAGATTCACTTACTTTGCCATTGGTCATACGAAAACCTCTACGGACGTAATGCGTGTGAAGGGCAGATGCGAGTGCGTTTACAGCATCACAGGAGCGCTCGAAAAGCGCGCGATAGAATGCGAGCAAGTCCGTAGACACTGCCATACGCGGCTGGGAGGGTGAAGTGGGGAACAAACCGTGCAGAATCAGGACTTGAGCTGCAGTAGCGCATCTGCAGCTCAAGACGTCGAGGGAGGTGAAACCTTGGAAATCATTGATGAATTGAAGCATTCAATATCTAGGGACTTACTATCGAAGAATAGTCCAATCAAGGTCGTGCGCCTTTGTGCACATTTCCGGGAGCGACATGCAGACAAGACCGTTGAAGGTCGCTTGAGAATCTTGCCGACGGTCCTCTGAGTATACCCGAGTTGAACATCAACGAGTGTGGGTATCAGTGTTTTCCAGGTATCGTATAAGCGTGCGGCGGCGACATCAGGTAGAATTCGATGACTTTTAATACATTCAGAGGTGTTTAGTGGCGGAACAGATTCGTCAGGTTGAATAAGTGGAAAAACTTCGTTTTCGATGAAGGAATCCTCGTAAGCATCGGCGGGAGTGTTCTCGATATCAGGTGAGGTGGAAGTAGTGGTTGGTTCAGAACTTGAAGTTGATTTTCCTGCGAGGAGGGCTGCTAACTTGGCTTGTAGTTTATCTTGCTTTGCTTTCTGCCCGGGCAGCTCGACTAACGTCTGGGTCTTGAGTTTGTTTCTGGGTTTCCGTGGACTGATGAATTGGGCGCCCAATCCAGATGTTGTGAGCTGGGCAGCACGTGTATTTGAGGGCTGGGGAGCCATAAAAATGAAGGTAGAACGCGAGTTGGATATTTTTATTTCTAAATTAAGGTAATAATACAGGACATTTTCAAGTAAGTATGAGGGCAACGAGGTGGCATCCTAGGTGCATGTGAGGCACGCGAGCAACCCAGTGGGAGGGCAACGAAGTGGTGGGGGAGGGCAACAAGGCGGTGGGGGAGGGCAACGAGTCATGATTTTATTTTTAGAACAGCCCTAAAATTAGATTGGCGAATCCTGGGCCTCTCAGGCCAGTTTCCCATAACATAGAAACCCGGCCTAAGAGGCTACCTTTTACCTCCGAAAACTACTGCCTGAGGTGAGTAGTAGCGAGTGCGCTATGGCGCGGTGCTATCGAGAATATTAATTCCGTTCTCGTTTCATGTGCAACCGCGGTTGTTCTGCGCCCAATTTACCTCTCGCGTTCACTCGTTTGAGCTCAAGCTCCGAAAAGTGCTTACCGCGGTTTCCATCAGTGCCGTTTTGAGCGAGTGCGTGTGTGACGGCAGGTAAGAGTTGTTAACTTAGTAAGACTTTAGATGGCGGCACAAATAGAACGTTCTCGCGCAATGATAACCAGATACCAGCCTAGTTCGATTGGGAGAAATTCTAAGGGGATTTTACAAACGAGTGGGGATTAAATACTCAGTAGGTAGAATGCCCGTGATAATCTAAAGGAAAATAAAAGGAAAATACTGAGACCAGAAAACTTCTAAGACGTTCTGAATTGGTCATGCTTTCGGTTCTAGACCTTCAAGTGCTGACGTGATAGGTTCCTCGCTCCTTGATCAAGGCAACCGTCACACACTCCCCTCCAAGGGTGGCCCACACCCTTCACTTCTTCTTGGGCTTCTTCGACGGGTCGTGGTCAGCGTGCTTATCTTTATTAGCCCGGCCGTCGTCCTCGACATCCATGGCGTGTCCATCCCTGGCAGCGTTAGGGGCAGAGGTGGAAGAGGATGAGGAGGTAGAGGAGCCGGGGGTAGGGGTGCGGTGGTAGGTGGAAGGACCAGCGGGTTGGGTGGTAGGAGCACGATGGTAAGGTTCCCTACCCATAGGCAGGCCACTGACCTCAGCCCTGAGTCTCTTAGCCCGCCTTTCAGCCACAAAGCGGTCGCGCCACTCGCGCTTCTTTTTGGTGGTCTCCATGTTCAACCACAAGGCCTCCTCCATGAGTTCGGCGCGCTGAGGGGTCAAGTAACGCCCTCCCTCAGGCGGACGCAGGATGTTAGAGGTAGGAGGCGCAGGATCCTCTGCACCTAGGAGCTCTGTGACAGGCTATACTGTGATAATCATACATTACTTACCTAGCAATAGTAGTATATATGTAATACATGAATCAGTGCAATGAGGAGCACTGCTATGAGCAGTAATGGTGATGTATCACTGGAGGATCCAGTTTAACCAGCTTCCGGTACGGCTTCTGGCTTCCATCAATCTTGTGCCTAACTTCCTTTGCTTCTGATATTGGTCAGCTACCTATATTTGAGACTACATTATTTTTATCTTGCTGGCTGTGCTTCCTCACCCTATATTTGGATTCGTACATATGGTGATGTATCACTTGATCCAGGCCCTTGGCACGTGCCAGTTTGTGCCTTTGTTTGGCCTACCTTCCAATATTTGTCAGCTGCATGACGCTTCCCAACTCCGCTGGATCTTTCCACTCTACTGCGTGATCTATCGGCCATTTTTCAACTCCCCTAACCCAACGTTGACCATGTACCCACTCCTTAACATAGTGCTGAGTGCCTGACTTTGCGAATTCGAACCTCTAGCCATTTGTGAGGCCTCAATGCTTCAAGTTGACCTTATCATCCAGGTCACCGTCCTCCAGGTAAATTCTTGACAGTGCTGCATTTGTATTTGTCTCATTGTGTATTTACTCAGTTATGTAGCTCATCCATGTGAACTAATCCCTTGCTTCCCACTCTACCCTAGCATTGCGTGCCACATCCAAGAGCATCGAGGCCAACATATTTACGGATCCTCACGTTACGTTTATGAGAATCAACAAACCAGATGGTAAAGTTGTGTTTGTTCACTCCGGCCTTTGTTTGAATTGACCGACCAATAAATTCGGGAGTAATCACGTCTGTGGCTGAACATGACGCGCTTCGGTCTGACCAATTTTTTTTTTTCATTTTGCGACTTACTCTAATTTTGCCTTCATTTTGTGTGTTACTCTCGTGTTCATTTCACGTCTTCTCATCAAAATGTACGTATCTTAATCACCTCACATTGATTCAAGTGCTGACCGTCATGTTATACAATAGATGGCACCTCCCACTTGGGCAACCCAGGAGCAGCAAGACTTCATTCTGACATTCCAGGATGAGTTTCTCGAGTGCAAGAAGAAAGGCAACTTTGCTACGTTCTGGGCACCATTCTTCGAAAAATGGGAAGAACGGTGGCCTCTAGAAGTCTCAAACGATGATCAACAACTTTCCGAGGCACAACTGGCCCAAGAGGTAGCCAAAGAGAGGTTAGCGGTTCAGAAGGTACGCATTAACACACGCACCTTCGAATATTGGTTAATCTTTATGGTTAGCGGTTAACGGTCAAGCTGCATAATGATTTTGGCAATTCAAAGGCAGGACGCCGCGCAAACGCCGCTGGTAACACAATTGTTACCAAACTCATCGGCGGCATCGTGAAGAAAGAGAAGAAGAAATCTCGTCCTCTGAAGGCCACCGAGGTCTATTCAAAAATGTACTACGCGACACGTGTTCAACCTGCAGTCAAGGAAGAACTCAATGCCATGAAGGAGGCATCAGACGCACCTGACTTGAAGAAACGCACCATACAGGTGGTTCGAAGGCAGCTGGCATCCCGGTGGGAGAATGAAACAGTAGAGGTGAAGGAAGAAGTCGCCAACTTAGTAAGAGAAATGAAGGACCAGAGGGAAAAAGACACGAGCGACTGCAAGAAGCTGTCAAAGGACTTGTAAGTGACTCGATATTTTACTGCAAGTGTAATGCTGACGACAAGTAGGGTCATATCTCGGCTCACAGAAATTCTGTCAACATTTTTCAGCGAGCTCCATGATTCAACAGGATGGGCATTTAGTATCTTGCTAGGTGGCCCCGACCCTACAAACGGCGGCAAACTGGATGTCAGTAGCTTGCATATTGGCACGACTGCACTCGGCAATCGGTTCAATCAAGCATGTCCGAAGTTCGAGGAGAGGATAATGGTGCCTTACTTCGAATTTGCATCACACGCATTTCGTAAGTCGTCAAATGATTTTTGTTTATGAGTTGACTTAGGATTGATTGTTTAGCGGAGGCTGCCATCTCGCTATCACAGTCAAAAGCAGGTGAAATTGCCAATGAAAACAGCACCACTCCCTCAGATACGACACCTGACACCACGTCACCTGCCAACGTCACCCATACTTCCTCTCCGTCACACACTTCTGATACATCATTTACATCACTCACAAGTCCATCCTCTCCCTTACACGCACTTGATACATCATTTGTGCTCTCAGGACCGTCACCCACACTTTGGGGACAGGAATTCACACCCTGTGATATATTACTCACTAATTCACCACAGGAAGTTGTCCAAGCTCACAACTTCTTCCAGGATATGCCACCCAATCCCCAAGACGACAATGAGGATCATGCGCTGGATCGGACAATTTTACCTATGCCTCCCAACTATCAACCACCAGCACGACCATCCACGTTTTGGGAACAGGCTCCCGCTGATGTATCACTCCCACCACTCCCTTCTCCTCAGGACGCCTTCCCAACCTACGACTTCTCTTCTACATATAACCATTGCACTCCCACTCCCGTAACAAATCCCACCACTCCTGGTTCTGCGTCTCTCACACCTGCGACACGCATTCTGGCTGATCCGCTTGCGCCCACCACTGCACTTGCATCTACCCCCCACACTCTTGCAGCACCCATCTTAGCCTCCGTGGCACCCACCCCAAACGACTCCGCGCCACCCACGGCACTTGCACTAGACTCTATCTCTCCCAGTCAACCACTACCCACCCCAACCGACTCCGCGCCCCCCACCGCACTTGCACTAGACTCTATCTCTCCCAGTCAACCTGCAGTACCCATTTCAGCTGATCTGGCCATGCCCACCAAGCCGTCAACAGGAACAAAGCCTTCAAAACGTAAGGCCACGAACATCGAAACTTCTGACTCGGATATGGTTCATGCAAATCGGCGTCAGAAGAAGGGTGGGGCTGTGGTTGTCTCCACCGAGAACTTGCAGCCAATTGAGGAAGGTCGGGGCAAACGGCAGCGTTTCCAGTCATCTCGGGCAGCCGCTGCCAATGCCATCGGAACAAATCGGTGACGCTCTTGCATACCTTGACATTTTTGTTTTCTTGTTGCCCATGTTGTCTGCTTGATGCTGTTCATCTCATATCATAATACTGCGCTCTTGCATACCTTAATATTTCTTAGTTTTCCGTTGCCCATGTTGTCCGCTTGGTGCTGCTATCTCGTATCATATACCATGCAAATGCTTATGTCTTGTAACGAAATTTCTTGAGTCAACTCGTATTTGTGTGAAAAAAGCCTACAAGACACAGTTATGATTGTCTCGACCTAATTTTAAGGAGTGATACATTAACGGTACATGTACTTGCGGACTAAAACAGCTGGTCACAGTCTATGCTAAGTAGTGGTGTTGTCTTGAGTGATTTCTATGTTGCCCATCGCCTCGACGAAGTTGTCTTCCCCAAGCATAGCATGAAACAATAGATCTTCCACAGCTGTTAGCACCCGGCGAATTCGAAATACGGAATCTTGTGTACGATTGAGGTCGCAACCTGTCCCGCGTTCCTCGATGACACTCTCTACCTCAGTCTCTGCACGTTGATGAAGGTCTTTCAAACGATCGATAGCTCCCCACATGACGTCCAACGAATCTGGGCTGTTTGGGTTAGAAATAAAGTATGTGCGAAGACCCTCGACAAATTTTGTGCTCGAAGGGCCAATCAACACCTGCAAGCAGGCATCAATCTCATCGCATTTTTTTGTCCTGTTTGATTGAGATTGTGAATACAAAATGTGGTAGAATACTCCCAAAGTGACACACCAGCGGGAGCGTTTCTTGTTGCCGTAACCTTTTTTTTGCTTCACTTGACAATTCTCCTGAGTTTTGGCACGAATGCGTTCACGGTGACTACAAAGTGATCAGCGAAGTACCTGATTAGCGAATTGAAACAACATACCGTTCATAATACAGCCGCCTGTAAGAGTGTGCTGCTTCAATTTTCTCCTCAGGGGTATGGTACATGCGTCGCCTTCCCGGGCCTGCACTGGGCATCGACGGAGCATCACTGGGTAATGTTAGATATCATTTGCATCACACCAAGAGGTATATCTCTGACCTATTGTGTTGTCCTCCTTTCTCTCCTTGTGCCATGTTCAACTTGTCATGGCACTGACTGAAAAGTATCGTTAGTTTGACACCCATCGACACCCAAGCCACGCCAAATGATATGATTGAAACATACCGTGCATAATAAGCACGCCGATGGCCACGCACAGCTTCTGCTCTTTCTTCGTTGGTCTTGTATAGTTGTGGTCGTCCCATGTGCCAAAAAGTGAGTTCAAAGTAAATCACTTGAAGTGCTCTGTATTTGCGTAAGAGTTTTGAACGTATTCATGTAGGAGATCAATTTGGAGATTTACTCAAGTAAAACGGCCTCACTCCACGACGATATAACTTACTGATTTATGATTTTCATAGCATAATAAATGACATGCAAACCAGGCTCGCCTACTAGTACTTCGGTTGCTGCAGGGAGCTCGTGTTGTGGAGGGCAGCACTGGGCGGCATTCACAGGAGAAGGATTCATAGACCAGAATTCATAGACCTTAATTGCAACGGTTCAATGTCTTTCACTGCTCATATAGATTGCTTTGAACAACTAAACAATATTGTGCGCTGCTAAGATCTAGACTACCTGTGCTGCCTCGCCGCGTTCTATCGCGCGCTTCACAATCGCAATACCTTGCTCAACTGTATCTACTTTGTGAAATATGGCACGAGAAACGCCGAGAACCTTGGGGCCAGTGGCATCCCTAAGACTGAAATTTAGTTAACATGATAAATGAAGCACACTTGGCTTACCAGCCCGAGAAAACACCAATGTAACGACCCCTCGTAATATAATACAAGGGCGCCGCCTCGTTGAGGGGCACATTGAAATACTGGCCACAGTATAGAAGTATTTTGGAGGCATCTGCAAGGGAACTGGCTGCATTGGCCGCATCCTCATCATCGGTGGAGTCTTGCTCTTCATCGGAGTCTGCAAAGAGGGTGACACTGACAGGCACATAAACCAATCCTGGAGCTACATCAGGGATAGCGGAAGGGGCGGTAGTGGAGGGAACATTGGTGGAGGGTGTGTCAATGGAAGGAGCGCTGGTGGTTGCAGGGGGGAGATCATGAGGAACAGGCACCAAAACTTCGGCCATAGAAGCAGCCGGAGCAGGTCCTGCAACATCGAGGAAGCAGTGTCAGTCATAAAACGATTAATCAATCAAATATATTGAGAGATTCACCTTCGGTTGTGTCTGGACCAGAACCAGCCAGCAACGCAACTGATATGGCTGTTCTGTCTTCGAGACAGAGACCCTGCAGCATATTTATCAGACCTTCCAGTCGAACAGACACGACAGTGTCAGTCTGACTGGAAGGAGACACACATTGAGTCATGATGAAGGTCGAGGCTGGATGTTGAATAGCACTAGAACAGCTGTCAGAAGTAGATAATGCACCCTGGGATTTATAGGCCAGGAATTCGAGCATGCACCCATGATCCTCGACAGTTTACTAAGGCAAGTTCATGGAGATGGTCCAGCTTGTAGGCCTTCAGTTGGCATTGTTCATCCCACATGGGGCCAGAACCTATGCTGACTCAGCTGTGCGGAGATCAAACTGATCATCCATCGGATCATCCACATACTACTTACAATGATCCTCATCAATTCGTCGGTACCTACTGTGATAGACATCGGCGGAGACAATTAACAGGTAATTGACTTTGCAAAACTAGCTGATATTCGCTGTTTGCATGTACTGACATTCTACATCAACAACCATTTGACAGGTTCCTTTCCTATTTCGTTCTTCTGGCGACGTAGCTTGTATTGTGTTTTGTCCACAACTGGTAGCTGTTTTTCTTCTCTGAGGTCAGTGCAAAGTTCTGGTGCTCATTACGTGCATATTCACTTACCTCATCTTGGTGCCAACAGCTTTGCACGTGTATCGTCGGTCAACAGAGCATCAGTGTCGCATCCTGGCCACAACTCTTGGGATGTCGGCCACAATGTGTCAAACTCGAACTCCGTTAGTATACTTTCAATCAAATGTTGTGTTTGCTCAGACTTTGAGTGATGTATCATGTAGGTTAGTATGCGCTTGCAGGATCCTCCTAAGGTTCTTTGGCCTTTGGATTCAACAAGATCTATCCATGCCTTCAGGACGTCCAGCCAAGAGTGCTCGGATTGAGCGCACACAATTCATACCACCTACGTTAACTGCAGACAACGCCCCACTGTTGCGCCTTCGTACAGCAGGGATTACCTCTGAGGGTCGCACAAACGTCAACACAAGCTATATTCCTGCGAGCACTATTTCTCCCCCCAACTTATCGCACATTGCATCCAATGAACGGATTCTCTTCGGTGGTGATTGGGATGAATGCCCCCCTCCAGAATATGAGGAGGGGTCAGCAGAAATCATTTGCGAACCGTCCTCTGACACGCGGAAACGCACTGCTGCAGTATGTTTATTTGTTTTGTAATATTTTTACTGCAGAACTCAATTTACCCCTCAGGATGCACCGTTACTAGCCTGGATCCCTGAGCGCCAGGCGTTTCTAGATGAAACGCTGCGCCTCGAGGGTCGTGGAAACGCAGGAGATTCGTGTTTTTGTGGTCTTGCCGCACCTGTTTTCAGATGTCGGGATTGCTTTGGGATGCGAATGCTTTGCCACCAGTGTGTGCTTCACAGTCACTCAAGCAATCCCTTACACAGGATTGACGTATGTAATTTTTTTTGCTATATTGATTAAAGACTCAGCACCCTATCAGATGTGGAGTAATTCGTATTTCCAGCGCACCTCTCTGAAACAAATCGGTCTCCGCATGCAGTTAGGTCACAATCCAGGCGAGATCTGCTACAACCCTCATCCCTCTACCGGGGATGACTTCGTTGTAATTGATGTCCATGGCATTCATGAGATCGCACTCGATTTCTGTGGCTGTGCAAGCAGTCAGGTGCGCTACAAACAGTTACTTCGTGCTCGCTGGTATCCAGCTACAACATCTGAGCCTCGTACTGCTGCAACCTTCGGTCTACTTGAGCACTTCCATCTCCACTCATTCGAGAGTAAGGTTTCCGCATACGAATTCTACCACTCCCTAGCAAGACGAAACAATAATGCAGGGTTGTTACCTATAAGGGTATGTAGCTGGTATGTATAAATACTGCGAGTACTGATATATGACTTCTAGGATCGCTACTCTGCCTTTATGCGTATTGTGCGTGAATGGCGTCATCTCACGCAGCTTCGCCGCACAGGACGAGGCCATGATCCCGCTGGTGTCATCGCCACCTCTGCAGGCGAATTAGCTGTACAGTGCCCAGCGTGCCCGCACCCTGGGAAAAATATACCAGAGGACTGGGAAGATGCGCCGTTAACTGTGAGGTAAATACTAACATGCTAAGCAAGGTACTCAAACTGATGGGCCACTTTTCAGGTGGAAATATGCGTTATTTGTTGCAATCGATGCGAACTTTCGGCTCAAACGGAAGGCAGTCTCATTGGACAACGTTGACCCCAACCTCAATTCTGGGTGGGCGTATTTTGTCAAGGAGGCTGCGTACAAGTCGTACCTGGCAGATCAAGCCAGTGTGAAACAAGAGCGCAGCACATGTGTAAGTCACAATGCTGTTAATTTAGCGGATACGAAGTCCTCCTGTGGTCTCGCAGCGACAGGTGTTGGGGCTGTGGACTGCGCTAGACACGACATGAAACTGGCAAACAGTGTCGGAGACTTGCAAAAGGGCGAGAAGTGTGTTTTATTTCGTCGAAACTCGTTATCATTGCTAATACTAGTCGCATATAGATACGTCAATATGGATTACCTCATGTTCTCATCACTGTTGGCCTTCGCGGTCGGCATCATCAATATTTCGTACGACATCGCGTGCCAATGGCACAAGAAGCTTTGGGTGCAAATGGAGGCCATGCCGTCAAGATTACATATTCCTCACCACTCCATGTCCATCCGGTTCTTCGTTCCAAAATTCCACCTCAAAGCACACATAGATGAGTGTCAGCGGAATTTTTCGTTCAATTGGACCAAATACGTCGGACGAACGGACGGGGAAGCCCCCGAGCGTGGATGGTCCAACATAAACCGTGTCGCTTCAAGTACCAAAGAGATGGGTCCAGGGTCTCGTCGGGATACCCTCGATGACCATTTTGGTGACTGGAATTGGAAAAAAATCACGGTGTTAGGTCTGTTCTTTCTTCAGTTCCATTATCCTGTACTGATTCAAAAAAAAAGGCCGAACGCTCCTGCGCAAGATTCGTGAAGCTGTCAAATGGAAAAAGGAACATGGGGAAGCGCTCGCAGAGCTCGAGAATACCATCCAACCTACTCTCATCATTCAATGGAGGAAGGAAGTAGAAGCCTGGGAGGAGGATAATTCTAACTCCAATCCATTTGAAAGTCGTTATGCTCGTGCGTAGTCTTTGTTTGTTTCAATTCATAAATTAATATCTAGCAGGTATTACACAGGCAGCAGTTCGGTTACAACTCGCTGAGCTTGAAACTCACGAGCTTCAGGCTGGGACCAATGTTTCCTTGCACACTGATATATCTCCCAGCGGACTAATCACTACCGGCATGGATCTGCAAGACCAACAGTAAGTCTCCTCTGCAAGAATCAAGTTCATCACGCTAATACACAGACCGGCAGACAGCGCTTGAAGATGGACATCAATAGTGCGTCTCTCCACCCTACAGACAAGCAGAAGAGTAACATGCAGCTGCGCATTACTACTCTGCAATGTCGTCTGGATGCATGGGCCCGTGTCCAGGAGTTGTACATTCCTGTTGTGTCCCAACTGCGTCATCGAACGTCGAATACAGTGGAACTAAAGCCCGACGCCTTCAAGTTATGGCTCCCATCGGAACTCCAACCTATGACAGTGTGCAACGAGAGCCTGGCAGCGCATGAATGGCAGTTACGCCATGCGCAAGCTCTAGATGCTCTCACCGAACTCCGATCACACCTTCGCCTGCGGTCTCATATGTACATTTACAAGGATAGAAACGTACGTGGCCAAGCAGCTTCTACTCGCGCGCAGGCCATCATCAATGGTGTAGAACTGAGGAAGCAGGCTAGCGTCGAAAAGTACCGCTGCGCATGCAATGCACTCCTGACTCTCAGCCATCGACTTCACCAGTCTGGTTGGGAAATTTCCCTTCCACCACTGCTGGATTCAGATGTCCGACCTATGGGTGATATGGAGAGCCAGGGTACTGGGACCATCTCGTGGATTTGGCTGGACTCGCAGGCAGACAATAGCAGCTCGGAGAACGAGCAAGTTCAGGACTGTGAGTTTACGAGGTGTAGTTTTATATGATACTAACTACAATGTCATAGGTGTCCGCGTCGAGTGGTGTAAAGCGCGTGCCCGAGTTAATCGCTGGTCAGAAGAAGTCGAGCTCCTACTAGAGGAGATGCGAAGGGTTGTAGTGTTCTTGAAGTGGCAGGCGGAGTGGTGGAGTGGACGGGCTAGTACTCGAGCCCTCGAGCCGGCTGATGAGGAAGGAGCAGTCGCATACGCATATCGTCAGGCAGCACTGCGTCTCTCGCTTGTCGCCTCTTTTCAGAACCTGTGGAAAGACGTACCGGACCTTGTCAGTGCCGCATTCAACATTCCAGATGATAGCGAAGATGTCACACCTACCATCGATGAACAACCCCAGTTGTAGGACAATTTGTAGCATATCCATTCATGTACTGCCCTCGAAATATTAGTAATCACGCACAAGTCATTGACCGAAAGAACTTAGAAGAACTTAGAAGCCAATCTCATCAAGATCGCAAGGTACCAACGACATACAAGAGGTACCAACAACACACCAGATCTAAGAGATCAAGAAATAACATACCAGATCTGTGTGCCTATACTAGCGAGGGGACAGTACGGCCTGGTGAAGTAATGTATTGCCTACTAGGGGACAGTATGGCCTAGGGAAGTAATGTATTACTGCGCACTATACAACAGACTGATTCGTGTATTACAATTTCGCTATGATAAGAGTAAGTGATACATTACTATCCCAGCTACAGGTGTCTGTGAGGGTAGGGGACGGTCCTCCAACGTTAAGTCCCTCGGTGCCCTTGATAGCGAAACGCGACGGGTCTGCCTCGGCAGCTGGCTGCATGTTGAACGCCAACGCGAAGTCGCCGTAGCCGATGGGGATGGGGTGCTGACTGGCTGTACCCGCCCTGAGGTACCTGTCGTACTCTAAGTACAAGCGGACAGTGTCAGCAAAAACAACGAGGTCGCTGTCCCCAAGAGCGCCCATGGGGCTAGGAATAGTGTAGCAGCGAGGGCCAACGTGTTTGAGTAGGGGTGCCATGATGAGGAACAGATGGGGTGAGAATGGGAGGCCGAAAAGGTTGTCAAGTGGGGCGTTTGGGACAGGGTGAAGATGGGGAGTAGGTGAGCCCGCACCAGGTATTATACCCTCGGCGAGCTGATCGGAAAATAAGTGTCCCAGGAACACTTGGGGGTCGCTTGTTTGCGCCTCCCCGCCGCCATCTCCTAACTCTGAGACGTCCTCGACCCCCAGCAGCTGAAAATACTCTGCCAAGGCATCGAGTTTTTCAACTCGATCGTACGGTAACCAAGTTTTGTCTCCTGTCTTCCACTGAATTTCAAAGACAGCGTCCGCTCGTTGCCCTTTGTGGGACAGGATCCGGTCGATCGCCCACTCAGCCTCAGGCTCCCCGAAGTCGGCTACTTGGGTCTCTGCGCGACCCGGGAATAATCTATCGTCGTTGGGGATGTGTTCCCTAAGGTAGGAGGAGTGGAATACGGGGTGCACTCCCCTTTGCTTAAGTCGGTCTGGCAGGTCCAACTTGAACGAGTTGTTGCCGTAGTCCTCCAGGATCCGGTAGGGTCCAACGAACTTAGGTACGAGTTTCCTCGAGGTTCCCTTGGGGAACGATATGTTTTTTGTTGACACATACACCAGGTCACCCTTGACGAACGGGCACGGGCGCCTCTTCTTATTGGCCTCTCGGGTCTGTTTCACGCGGGCGCCTATCAGCGCGTCATGGGCCGTCATGGCAGCATTCTTCATTCGTTGAAGGAAGGTTCGTACACCTGGGTACTCAGTGGGTTTGGGATCCTCCCACACCATCGCTCGAGGTGTTCGCCCCAAGTTCGCCAGGAAAGGTGAGATTGATGTCGACTCTGACCGGGCCATGTTAATGGCGAACTCTATTGCAGCTAACTTCGACACCCAGTTGCCTTGCCCGGGTCCGATGATCGACCGCAGCATCTGGATGATGGTTCGGTTTGCTCGCTCAGTTGCCCCATCGGTCTGGGGGTGATAGGCACTCGACATCTTCAGCCTTACGCCAAGCAGTTCGTTCAGCCGTGCCCAAAACACGGAGGTGAAGAGAACATCGCGATCGCTCACAATGGCCTTTGGTAAGCCGTGGTGTTTGTACACCTCGCCGAAAACTAATTCTGCTACCTCTCTCGCCGTGTAGGTCGTTCTGCTCGGCACTAGGTGTACCATGCCCGTCAGCAAGTCAATGATGACGGTGATTGAGTCGTATTCGCCGTTCCTATCCTTGGACGGGGGTAACGGCCCTAGGAAGTCTATTCCTATGGCCTCCCATGGCTCAGACGGTGCAGGTAGGGAGTTCAACAGTCCGAATGGCCGTTGGTTGGATGGCTTACTTCTCTGGCAGATGTGGCATGAGGCGCAATAGGCCTGCACATCTCGCGCCATGGACTTCCACCACACGTGTTCGCGGAGGTATGACAATGTTTTGTCGGCGCCCAAGTGCGCTAGGATTGAGTGGGCTTGGTCGATGACGGTCTCGATGAGGTGTCGCCCATCGATTTTCACATCTGGTAAGCATAGCACGGTTCTGTCCTTCAGTTTGAGTCTGATGAGACCATCCTTTACCTCGAAGTTGCGAAACTCCTTAGGTGATTCCAGTACTTTGCTTAGGAGGGTGTCCTTCTCATACTGCCCCAGGAGCTGTTTCAGCAGCTCCGTTTCATTTGGGTATGTCACTGGGATTATGGCTGCAGGTTCCGTGTCTGATTCTCCATCCTGCAGGTTGTTTGTCCCTGACTCCCTCCCCTCCATTCGTGCTGGAGGGGTCCTTGGACCACGCAGGACGAATCGGTCCTTGACTCGACGGGCAAATTCTTTGCTGGTCTCAGGCCGCCCCATCTCCGCAGGCAGCAGGGGTGATTTCCGCGTGCGCGGAAGCGGCAGCCCGGGTAGGGGACCAACGAAGGGTGCCTGTGGTTGGGCAGGGCGACCAGCACTCGGTCGTCCGGTTGATGGTTTGATCACTGACCCTTGTGTAGGTCTAGCTGATGGTTTGATCACTGACCCTTGTGTGGGTCGGGATAGTGTGATCGCTGATCCTTGTGTAGGGCGGGCCGTTGGCCTACTTGGGGTTGCCCGTATAGGCGGACCCGCGGTGCGATCTGCAACCCGTGCGCTACGGCGAGGTGGGCTGGCCAGGGCCTCATCGCCCACCAAGACCGGCATGGATACCAAGCTGGGTGCCCCTTGCGGAGGTGAGTCTTCGTCGTGTTCGACGTACTCGCTCACTGCACGCACAGTGCCAGGAGCATCGAAGTCGTACATGCGCGACAGGGCGTCAGGTAAGATGTTGTGCTCTCCCGGCACATATTCAATGCTGAAGGTGAATTCTCCCAGCTTCTCCATCCAACGAGCCTGGCGTCCAGACAGGCCTTTCTGATCCAGTAAGTGGATGAGACTCTTGTGGTCCGTCAGCCATACGAAGCTCACGCCTTGCAGGATGTCACAGTGCCGCAACATGGTCTCAACGCCGGCCAGCAATTCTTGTTCATGCACCGGGTAGTTCCGTTGTGCGGCACTCAATTTTGTGGAGTAGAAGGCAGCCACTTGGGCTGCCTGCCATGTTCGTCCTTGGGCTATCACGCCCCCAACACCAGTAGGACACGTGTCCGTCATCATCCAGATGGTGGAGTGCCCTGGAGAGTAGTCCAACGGCACTCTGCTGTGTGACGCGCATGCAGCCACGGCGCGTTTGACGGCGTCGAACGCCCGCTGCTCGGTCTGGGTCCAGCGGAAGGACACTGTGTCTCCACAGATCGCAGTGAGTACACCCAAAGGTATGCGCACTTTGTATATGTCGTCCGCTAGATTCCCTACTGACCCAACGAACCCTCGACATAGGTCTCGGTTGGTGGGCACCTTCCAGTTCAGCACGGTGTCCACCTTCGATGGGTCCATGCGGATACCCTCGTCGCTCACCACGCGCCCCAGGATCTTCATCTCAGAACAGAGGAACTGGAGTTTCTTCTCACTCAGGTAGAGCTTTTCACGCGTGAGTATTTTCACGACGATCTCGACGTGTCTAACGTGGTCATCCAGGATATCGGAATATATTATAATATCGTCTAGATATACATCGAGGAAGATTCCTATGTGCTCACTGAACAAATAGTTCATAAGAGCCTGGTACGTCGCTGGTGCGTTGCAATCTCCCTGCTGTAACACGTGGCTCACCATGTTACCGTCAGGCGTCGTCATTGCGGTGCGTTGCACGTGCTTGGGTACGACCCGGATCTGCTCATAGGCGTCTTGCCCGTCCATTAAGGAACGGTACTTCTTCCGGGCCACGCGACGCAAGATCCCCTCCATATCAGGCAAGGGAGACGTCAATTTGCGGGTGTTCTTGTTGCGTTCTCGAAGGTCGACGACGGTTCTCAGCCGGTCCGACCCTGGTTTGCGTATAAAGAGCATGGGAACGGTGTTCCCGGCACTTGTCATCTGCCACCTCCCTGATGCAAGGTAAGACTTGCGTTTCTCAGCCCACTGTGGTCTTAACGGCTCAGGGCACCTAGATGGCCTCCAAGGGTATATTTTCGCCTCATCAATGAGAGGGATAGTGTGGTTTATGGCACGCAGAGGAGGTAAGTCTGTGTCCGACGCTTTCGCGCAAGCTGGTTGGGCTAACTTGATCAAGTATTCTCTAGCGCCATCAATGTGCTCTTGGAACACAGCCGCAGCGCGTGATTCCAATGTGGACACTTCTGCGCCCTTGAGCCTCTGCGGCTCCTGTGCCCCCATTATCACTCTAGGAGGGTTGAACCCTACGCTGACGCTATGTTGGTATAGGAATGGGGTTCCCAGGATTAGATCATAATGCTGTAAGTTGATTACATCGAAATATTGTTTGTATTCGGCGCACTGATACTGAAATCTCACAGTGGTACCAGAGTTCACCTTAGAGCGGGATCCCTGGATGGCCAATTGTATGGTCAACGGTTTTTCAAGTGTGGTAAGTGGCGCCTTCAACTGTTCAGCCGTTGTCAGTGACATAAAGTCTGCCAGGGAGCCTGTGTCTATCAGAGCTCGCGCGGGTTTCCCGTTGATGTGAACCTCTACGACAATTGGCTTGGGAATGGCCCGCCGGAAATCTCTAGTGACGGCCGCGTTTCTTTGCAGCGCGGGGTAAGTTCCTCGGGGTATCTGTACCCCGAAAGCACTAATCTCAGACAGGGCAACAGTATCCTCGCCTCGCTGGGCGAGACAACATTCTTCGATCAGCTCGCCCAACACGTCGTCGAGCAAGTGGGAAACCGTGTCGGGTTCAGCGAAAAGGTGAGAGACTCCTTCATAGTGACCGTCGTCTCTCGTTAACAAGTCGTTGTGTAGCTGCAGCGAGGCCCGTCGCACTTGGCGTTGGTACCATCGGATGGGGTGCCAGTGCCACGTCCTCACTGTCGAGCGGGACGCCAATGCCGAGAAGGCAAGTGCGTTGTCCCGGACTTCGTACAGTTGGTCACTGACGCGAGTGCAGGTGAAGCGTTGTTCAACTGGTGGTCCCCAGCTGTCGTCGGGAGGATCCATGTACTCCTGCAACTACCATTCAAGGCGGTCCTCGATGGGCCTCCCCATGGGACGTTTCTTGTCAGTGCGTTTTTGTTCCTTTTGCTTCAGCCGCTGCTGATGGGCTTTGGGCCAGTGCTTACGCCCGAGGTAGAGCCAGTAAGCTCTGTCAATCCGGAATTCCGGGTTCTCCAAGGTGGAGAGTGGGATGGTCATTGCCTGTTGGGGCCCACATCGTTCGTGGTAATCCTTCACATGGTATAGTCCATTCTTTAGCTGATAGACGTGGAATCGATCTGGGTCGTCCCAGGCTGTCTCATGAGGGCCATCTCCGTCGCCGGGATACCTCACACCACACAGTAAGTCCGCTGCTCGCCGTCCGATAGGGTCTCTGAACTTTCGGCTAGGGATGCGCACGTTCTCATCGTCCTGGGCGTCAAACCCTTCGCTGCGACTCTCCGCAGGCCAGTCCCAATATTCTCTGAGGGCATCCTTGGCGAACCAGGCCCAGGCTTCCTCCATGAAGAGTCCTACTGACCCCAGGAACATTATGTCCTGGGTGTCGGTATCCTCGGCCAACTGCCGCAGTTGCTCAGTGTTGTCCTGGTCCACATGGACCCCAAAACTGGGCAGCCCAGGCGGTTTGTTAGGTACGTCTGACCTCACGTGTGTGTTCTTTGGGCACTGACGAGATATATGTCCCGCTGAAGGATCTTCAACTCAGCTGAGGGTGCAGCTGATATAAATGTTGAAGGGATGAAAATATATGGGTGCGATATGTTCGTCCCTTAGGGGAAGTGGAGAAAGTGAATATCCACTGGTGACAACTCTAGGCGGAATGCGCGAAGCGCGCAATAAGGCGAAAGCGCGGGAACAAAGGCGCTATAGGCGCGCGAAGCGCGGGAAAGTCGCGCGTTGAAAAGCGGAACTGGGCGAAGGCGGTGTGCGAACGATAGTGAGACTTAACGAGGCATAAAGGCGTGAACTGATATGCTGATAGGACGACTGATGCGGATATAACCACTAGAGCTAACTGCTACTAGGGCTTGCGATGATTTATTCAGAACATGATAAAAACTCGGTGATGGTAGTAGTGAGATGGTAAAAGGTAATAGGTAATGTGTCAAGTAAAAATGTGTACCAAGTGAAAATAAATATGGTACGATGTTGAAATAAATGATAAATGGAGAAATGCATACCTGGGAACTTGGTTGGACATGGGAAAACACACTGGGAAGTCAGGCGCCCTATAGCGCTTAGGCGCGGGAAAATTCGCCTAAAGCGCGCGCAAGTCGCGCATGCGTCGCGGTAGTGTCGCCTAAGTTGCGCGCGTCGCGCGAACATCGCGTTTATCGCGCTAGTGTTGCGTTGCATGCGTAGTATAGTAGACTCGACCTACATTGCAATATGTGCCATTGTGAGGCTACTCAGGATCGAGTCTCTACACCGCCTCGCCACAGATATAACACCTTCCCTCAGCCCGGCGACGCTCTCGCTCTTCCGGGCTAAGGTCATTCCTTCGGCGAGGGTTATCCTTAGCCGCTCCCTTTGACGCGCCTTTATCAGGTTGCGTCTTTGTCCCCTTCGATTTGTCAGGCTGTCCTGCACGTCGGTCCCGGCCTCGTCGAGAGGGAGAGTTGCCTCACTTGCCTTGCGAGGTTTTCACCGGAGTCGTCGCATTCGCTGAGACGACTGTGGTGGCCCTTTCCTTCTGGCCAGAGCACTTCTCTCGTCCCATGGGGACTGAGTGTGCTATCTCGATGATCTCAGCAGCCGCTTGTACCTCCTTGAAGGTGGAGATCTCCGGATTCAACTCCTTCTTCCAGAGCTCCCTCTGGATCTCAGAGGACAATCCTGTCCATAGGCGAGTCACTTGGTCGCGCTCGTCGACATCCCCGATCATGTTCCACAGCTCGTTGAGCTCGTAAACATAGTCTCTAACAGGTTTGTCGTTTTGGAAGCATCGCTTCAACTTTTCACGCTGTTTGGTTCTAAAATTGATTGGGAAACAGTAGTTAAACATTTCGGTGAAGAATTCACGCAAACGCCAACGGTACGGGTCCCCAGATATCTCTCTTATGTAGAACTCATGTGCTTTCCCCTTGAGGTAGTGTGATAGTACGAATACTCGTTTCCTGGACGCGACTCGTCCGTCCTTGACATACGCCGTTCCCTCCGTTATAAACCGGTGGAACACTCTGGAGTCGACTGCCCCGTCATATACCGTAGGTGCGATTGGTTTTAGGGTCGTCTTTCGACTCTTGGATCGTTTTTTGGCACAGGACTTATGCTTTCGTCTAGCGCGCTCGCTCTCAGAGCTGGATGAGCTTGTGGAGCTGGCATCCAAGCTCGAATCGGAGGGCGACCCCCAACTGTCGTCACCATCTGCGTCCCGCCCCAGGCGTCCTAGCGCCTGTCCTATATAGGACTTGGGTGCGACTTGCCTGACGGGTTCCATTGCCTGCGGCGTACATCGCTTCTCCCTTCGGGAGGTCTCGGGGTTCACCACCCGGTTCACCATCTGCTCCACCGGGTTGTCTGCAGCGGTTCTGTTTCTGCGGGCTTGTTTCTTGTGCCTTTCGGCTTGGTGAGTCAGCTCCCTCAGCTTCTGGTCATATTCCTGATGCAGGCGTTTCTCAGCCTTCTGAGTAGCCTTGGCCAGCGCTCGCTGGTCGCTGACGGGGTGCCTCCCTGCACTCTTGGTTTCTCGGGCGCTCGGGAGCTCATCACTGGGTGAGTCATCGCCCCCTTCTGATTGGGTGGACTCAGACTCGCCCATTTCCTTGGCGAGTTTGTACGACTCGAACGCAGCGTGCTGCGCTTCGACGTCAATCTCCTCGTCGTCGACCAGGGCGCCCCAATTCTTTGGATCAACGCCCTTGCCCTTGGAAGGACCCTCGCCCCTGGACTCGGGTTCCGTCATGGTAGTGCCTCGTCGGCTGACGCTTGCCTCGCGTCTGCTCAGCCTAAGGCTTTCGTCCTCAGTGAGTCCCTTCTTAGCTTCATTCACAGCCCTAAGCTGTTCGTCGGTGAGCCCTTCAGGTTTCTTAGTCCTGGGGCTCGTCGCATTTCTGCCACGGCGGCTCTTACGCCCCACCGTGATCCAAGGACGATCGTCACCGTCCTCACTCTCACTCGAGTACACACTGCTTTCTTGGGCAGTTCGGAAGGTAGCGCATTCCGCAGCTCCTTCCGCCATTTCATTAACATTGGTAGATACTTCTACAGAGGTTATGGCGTCCAACGCTACATTACTCTCCTGCTCGACTTTCACGTCGGGGGCAGGGCTACACGCACGGATCACATCGCTATAGAAGCGGACGGGTCTTGGTACGGACTGACGAAGGTTTTCGGTCATCGTGGACTGCCCCACCGACG
>JRHT02000343.1:12572-27430 GCA_011800875.2 Suillus brevipes Sb2 | reverse complement strand
GTGCTATTTTTCAACCGAGTATGTCTGACTTTAGATAGGCAGCTTCCGATGACAGAAGCTGCAATCACTGACAGTGTGCCAGGGGATGGTATTGAATTGTTACACCTTATCGAGATGGTGATGTTCTGTCGAGTGTGTCTACTGTTATAAGGGGATATTGTGTTTGTGGAAGCGACAATGTGTCTGGGAATGATATTGAGTTATCATACCCCATCACAATGCTGTTTCCCAACTAAGAGTATCTAGTCTTGGATAGACAGCTTCGGATGACAGAAGCTGCAATCACTGACAGTGTGCCAGGGGATGGTATTGAATTGTTACACCCTATCGAGATGGTGATGTTCTGTCAAGTATGTCTACTGTTATAAGGGGAGATTCTGTTTGTGGAAGCCACAGTCATTGTCAATGTGTCTGGGGGTGATATTGAGTTATCATACCCCATCAAGATGCTCTTGTTTAACTGAGCATGTCTACTATTACATGGGCAGCCTCCTATGGCATAACTTACCTTCAGCAACATGATGTGGAGCTCTGGCACTGAGTTACCAGGTCCTATCAAGGTGGTGGTCTTCAACTAATTGTACCTACTGTTACATGGTTAGCTTCCGATGCCGCAAGCGACCATCAGCGGCACTAGGTTGATGTCTGACATTATATTTTGATCACACTTTGAATATGTTCATATAAATAGATTCATATGAATAGATTTTCGAATCAATCACATTGGGATACACCGGGCCTACAGACAGTACTGTTACGAAAATAAAGAATCAATTGGAAACAGCAACTAATTCTTGCAAGGCAGCGCGTCTTGCCCTAATCTTCGACAACGCACTATCTTTGCTGATGCAGCGCTGCGAAGAAGACGAGTTAGGAAAAACACGACTACGAAAAGTGTTAGCATTGATTTAGAATGCATAAAAGTGAATCAATGCATTACGAACCGTGTCCACCACATTAACAGGTCAGTCACTTCCTCGGTTTCATCAGGATCGTCCAATAAATCAAGAATACTATGGTAAAAATTTTCCGAGTCTGTGACTGTGTCGGTACGGGAAAATACTGATGACGAACTCAACGCAAACCGGACCTGAGGGAACAGTCAGCAGAGGCGGGGGGAAAAGATAAGATTTACGTGCCTGTGTAGCAATATAAGCTAGAGAACCTTTGGTTACAGATTTCATGCCGTGAAGATAAGCATTGCCGGATCGTGTGGCCTTTGGCTCTTTATCTACCGAACTCGGAGACGTAAAGACATGTTTGAAACCCTATGAAGTGGAAGTATTTGAAGTGAGAATTTTGTAGCAACTAGAATGAGCTCACGAAAACGAGAATGTCGCTCCTCAACAAACCCTTCCATGGGTCTTCGACATTATAGTGAGACTCAGCGTATAAAAAAATGGGCCACTGGTCACCCCGAACAGCGAGTTCACCGCTCTTTAGATTCTGCTTAGTTCTGGGCAAACTTGTGGCGGTGAATTAATACGATGATTAGAAAACTTACTCTGGATTTGACCAGTCGAGGCCTGCGGGGCAGAGCAAAGCACCGGTGGCTTCGTGGTTAAACCCACGATCGGACTTGATATTGCGGGAGAGGGGTGGTATGACTGCTTGTCCTCTAGGCACAATCCAATCAAGAACGGCAGATTTAAGGGTCTTTGTATCGTCCCCTCGCGCGCCAGAGGCTCCCTTACCAAGCTGCAAACAGTAAGCATGACGGACTTCAAGAATAAAACAAACTTGCCAATTCTCCTACGTGAATAACATCCTCCTCCTCGCCTTTCGTCAAACGATCTATCAGACCAGGATATGAATCTATTAGTTCGATGAACACCTTATGTTCTCGCCGAACACTACCATTGAAAGTAGTCGTAAGTCATGACAACATGTAAATGTTAAAGTTGTACTCACTCCGCTGGATAATCTTCAATGGGAGAGTCTTGCAGTTCTTCTAGTCGAAGTATGCCGGCAGTCAGGAGAGAAGGATAGTTACATAGGGCAAATACTGTCCGACCAAAGTGTCGGCCATGAAGAACAAGAGGATTGGATGAAGTTCTGATGAGGGCAAGTCAGGTTGACTATGATATATTATTTGAAAATAAAAAAACACTTACGCCTTTTTACGCGGGCCCATACAAAGAGCTGAACCGCTACGCTTGTGCGAAGGATCGCCTTGAGAGCGACTGTTCTCGTCGCTACTCATAGTGGGTTGAACTGGGAATGTGGTACCAGTAAATGAAGCGCTTTATACGTCCAAACAGACAATTACGTAGTG
This sequence comes from Suillus brevipes Sb2, assembly GCA_011800875.2. Taxonomy (NCBI): domain Eukaryota; kingdom Fungi; phylum Basidiomycota; class Agaricomycetes; order Boletales; family Suillaceae; genus Suillus; species Suillus brevipes. The sequence continues at coordinate 25,155 of JRHT02000343.1, read as the reverse complement.
ATGAAAACTGAGTGCCATAGATATTGTATCCGAATCAAAACCTGGCCATCAGGGCGCCATAGACATCGTAATTAAAAAAAAAAAAACCTCGCCATCCTAGCGCCATATCGAATGGCGCATTACCTCACCAGGCAATATCGTCAGCTTCACACGTATATTTAATTCTACAGCGCTGTCACAGTAGCCATCGCACAATTTGGACCCATATGCCCGGGTCGCCCTCTCGAAAGCGGTTTCGACCAAATGTACGCGTTGGAAACAGTGTCACAATAAAGTAAGCTGGTCAGTATGAGCAGGCACTACCAAACTCATAATTACTTCAAGCTTCCAGCTATCCTCTCATGTGGAGGAGCTACGCAGTAGTAATTGCAAGTGAGTAATCAAGCATTGCAGAGAACAACGAAATATATTTACCGTGCAGGCAGAACAAGATATTGGTCCATTCATCAACCCAGACAATGGGTGAGATTTGACGCATCAGCAGATAGGAAATATGATGGGCCTGAAACTAAATCACGTAGGCGCCGAGGAGGAATCCAAAAGCGATTTAGAGTCTGAGCTGCGTCGCATCAAAGAACAGCTAAGGAGCGCGGAAGATAATATTGCTTACCTTTCTGAACGGGTGAAGACATACAGGCACAGGTGGATGGAAGAGTACTACCGCGCCGAGAACCTCGAACTTCATATGCCATATGGCATTTGTGTACCCGACCTTGATCAGATTCCAGAAGGTGCCGCTTCGCCCAAAATTTTGGCGGAGTGGTCATTGGACACTGTAGGACCAGGGGCAGGACATAGCGATGAATTGTGAGTATGGGCGTGTCATTTTGATACAAAAGCAGAGGCACCTGTGAGAAGACCCATGCCTGATGAAGATTCCAAGATAACTTAGAGTACGCCGTAGCCGCGACCGCACAGTTTCTGATGTCAAGTTTGAATTAAAATTGTTGACGATATAGGTCAAACACTTACCATTAGTATGGTGCCGAACTGACTCATTATTCAACGATGATTAAATGGCGACGGCAGTGCTTATGACTCATTACAATTACAATGACATTGTATGATAGAGGTGACGAGGTATAGTACGAGGTATAGTAAAGTATGGCTAAAGTAATGTATCTAACGTACGAAGTCGGAAAGAAATGCATTCAGGGTAAAGAAAGCGCTGTTATAGTGAACGACTGTATATTCGAACTCAGCCGGCATTCACCGGACGCTTAGGGGTTCATGCAAGGCCTTGCCGACGACGGCCTCAAATAGAGTTGCTTGATACCATAGCTGTATGATTAGATTTAGTTAGACATGGCCTGCACGCAGTAGAACATTGCTTACTTCGTTCGGCACCACGGAACGTGTCCTCTCTGACAAGGACGTGAACACCCCTGTCCCATCTCCAGGACCACGTAGAACATGTGGGGTGCGGTGAAGTTAGCAAGCTTTGAAGACAAAGGTAGCATATAGAAAGATGGGAAGCACCGTCCTGATAGAAGAATCGATGATGAAGATCAAAGCCTGAAATATACCGTAAGTCGAGTTCTGTGTGATATAACACGACTTACCTGTAAACCATAGGTGATACCCAACGTGATGATGGAAATGAGCGGCAGAACCGCATAGTTCAACGACACCAAGGGATCGAGCGTCCGCCGCAGGGAGTCCTCGCCCTCCGTGTAGCAAGGGACCTGACAAAGAATGAACTTGTCCTGCATCTCAGGCGACCGCTTGGGAGACAGTTGAAGTGCGGAAAGAGCCAAGGGGGACGATGTCAGTTGAATAGCGATCGACTGACAGAGAGGGACATACACTTGAGTAAGATAGATGCGCACAGTATACTCGTAAACGCCAATAGCAGGTAATTCTGAAGGAGACATCTTAGTGTATTTCCATCGAACAATCGAACACCAGACGGACCATTATTGTAAGCGCTGCCAATATGACGTTGAGGACTGGATCCATACGAGCATGGTTCAATTGCGAGCAAAGGTGAATAAGTTGAAACTGAGGAGGAGACCAGTGTGAGATTTGCACGAAATAATGCAGACGAAACCATATAGCGCGTAAGTACGGTACCTCTCACAGGTTGGGACGAGTGTTGCAAGAGCATAGCGGATCACCACATTTCATGTTAAATAAAATCAAATAAATAATAGAACTGGAGTAAGAGGAATAATATAGAACGAGTTCAAACGTACAACCGATTGATGAGAGACACCAATACAAATGCGAGAGATACGGCAGACCCACGACTGTGACCAGGGTGGGGAAAAGGCTACAAACAGAGGCGGTACAACTAAAAGTGAGAGCATTACCGAATATTAAGAGGTATCGGAAGGAGCGGACGAAGTCGAAAACCAATCATCAAACAAATCATCATGCAAACGTGAATCATACATCGTGACCTTCCCCGAAGAGGTGCCTATGATGATTATATTAGTGTGATAAAATCGACCAAATGCTGCATACTCACCATCATCAGTAAACTCCAATTCAGCATTCAGTATGATAGCTTCAGAGAACATGTCTACCTCGGCCTGTGCCCGCTGCTTCTTCAAATCCAAAACATGGAAAACAGACATAAGTTCATCAAGTGTTTTATCCTCCTTTCGCGTGAATGCGTTGCCGTTATCGGTGGGTAGGAGCTCGTCGGTTTCCGCAAAAGATGCGTTGATATATGTACCAAATTTGACGTTACCGACCAGGGCATTTGTCAAACGAGGCATAGAGAGAAGTTGGTCGTCGTGCTGCACAGTATCAGACAGGACCCTCGGCATACTGCGACTACTCACCCTTAGGGGATATTGATGATGACGGGGAGACTCAGGGGGTGTTTGGCTAGCGTCAGAACCCACTTCCACAGTGTCCTGAAAAGGCGATGATGTGATGAGCCATGCACGGCATTTATCTTGGATATCCTTGGTAGGTTGGAAGCTCTTGCAATGTGGCAGACTAGGAGCTTCGTATGCTCTAGTATACCCGACAGTATTCACTGGAGGCAGTAATTTTGGGACGATTGCTGGGAATATACTTAGCAGCGGACATAAGAATTTTAAGGCTATGGCTTACACGGCTGACCTCTAGTGTTCAACACTTCGCACAAGTTCGCAATAGCTGTACTAAATAACGAGACTTCTGTTTGAGCACGGTACATTCTATCTTCCATGAAATAACGCCCTCGTTGCGGAAGAAATTCCGAGGGATTTGTCTCTGCTTGTTGGAGTTGCGTCTGTTTCGCAACTACCTCGAGACTTACTTCAAGAAGAAGTGTGAGATCACGATAGTCGACCAAACCAAACAACACAGAAGCAGTGGCAAAGAGGGAGTCCGGAAGCTAGAAGTTAAGTTATGAGTGAACATATGAAAATAAATGCGCACTAACGACTTCGAGCCCGTGTGTCCGGAGCCAAGATCCTAGGGCGTCCTCAGTATCCTCAATGCTGAGAAAGAAATCAATTGGGTGCCCAACACATGTAGAGGCAAAAGTCGGACAATTCCTCAACATCTCAAAGCTAGTGGGGTGTTTGAGGCATATTCCCACAACTGGGCCTACATTATTAACAGTTTTTTAAAGTTTGATCGCCATCTCCTCCATCGCCCGCCATAGCTTAGTAATAACCTGTGCCTATCAATGGCGGAAAATGGCAGACAAATATGAAATACAACACCTTAGTCAAACTCAATAAAACACGTTGCATTACGAAACACTTCGGTCAACTGATTGGCTTCGCTAGGTGCGCAATGGCCCAGGCTAGACAGGAACAACGTAATATTGAAAACACAAGTGGGCGCGGGCATGGTATGCAAGACAAATGTACTTCTTATGTGCGAACAACTCGCACAACATCATTCACGCTGGATGCCCCATTTCCTTTGATTAGTATGTGATATTATTAGAATTTTGAAACTTACGCGAGATCACACAATGAGGCCATGCAGGTCATGAACGCCGAGTGTCCTGGATCTGATTTCAGTGGCAAGAGTATGTTGAGTGTCTCAATGGCCTCTGCGTAAACTGTGGCTGCGGATGGATAGCTTAACCGGTCAAAGGTAGCACCAGGAGTTTGGGCCACAACGCTTTCTAGCTCTCGAAGGAGCGCCAAGTAACACTGAGTTAATGAAACAGTTTTCAAAAATGAAAAGCACGCATATTAGATACAACTTACAAAAGACTGGATGAAGGCTAGAGTCTCCACGGGTAAGACAGAAGTATTCCTGAACACATTGGGATCAAGATCGGCCACGATCTGCGGTAAACCGGGGGTTGTCGCAGCGGTAACACCATTCGAAATGGTCACCCTAAACACAACGTGCCATAGGATAGACTTGATACATTTGGTGCGGAAGATCCAAACCAATCTGTTTTGCTGCAAAGCACAATAAGAATTTGACTGCAGAAATTCAGAACACTCACATCGAACGGAAGACGTAAAGAGTGTGGTCGTATGAAGTGGTCTATCAAATGCTCAAGCCTAGCTTTGAGCAGGGTACCGAAGATATCATGGAGCCCAAAGCCTGCTCGAGGATGACTGATTATCTGAGAGGCCATGCGTCTTGTATCGTGGATAAATTGGGATACCCATGGTCCTACCTATTCGATGTGAGAGATAAGTAATAGAAACGAGGGGGAAACATACCATTGCGAGGACCTCATTCTCACTTAGCTTCCTACTATCGCTAGTGGAAGTTACTGGAAATGGATGAGTACGGCGCATTTCATGAATGAGCTTCTGACCTTCTTCCGTGCTACTGATGTTAGCACGAGTGAGACTTTCAGTGTAGAGGCCGTGTATCATGGCAGCTTTTGTCTCGAGTGAAGCTGTGGTGATAAAATGAGGGTTCCCAGTTTCGCCTTTACAAATTGCCACTCTAATAAGAAGCCGCAGATAGGACAGGACCAGTCTCCACTTCGGATATTTTTTCATTATGCCCTTCAAGTGGTCGGCATCTTTGGATTGAGCAATGGTGATGGCGGTATCAGGCACGAGCGCGGACGTGGAGTTGTCATGAGAATCAGAATGAGCAGCCGTGATGACGATATCAGACGCGGGCACAGATTCGGAGTTGTGATGAGACTCAGAATGAGCAGTGGTGATGGCGATGGCGATATCGGGCGCGGGCGTGGACTCGGAGTAGTGATGAGAGTCAGAGTGAGCGGAATAAGGCCCTCCATAGCTGGTGTGGGCGCTGAGACTACCATCGCCTTCCGACCTCACAGGGGCATTAGAGATCAGCCAAGAACCAAAGTTCGAGGCGTCGTTTCCCGTTGCCGATGCAGACGAAAAGACGTCGGATAGGTGACCAGAGAATTGGAATACGGGCATATTGCACCCTGACGGATAGTGGGCCCAATAAATGGTGGTACGATAATTGGCTAAATCAACCTGTGATGTTGTTAAAAGAAATTTTTAAAAAAATAAAGTGAACCTACCCGACTATCATAAACGACATGTATCTTCCTGTCGTGACCCTGCCTGGTACACATAACAGGCAAATCTAACATCGCGGTGGGGGCAGCGTTCTACAAGACCGATCAGTGGATGGCGAGATATAGTAAAGATTCAACGTACCACTAGAATGTACACCGGGACCTCAGTGCCTTCTGTGTTGAGTAAGGGAGTATGAACACGTCCGGTTTCCACATAGGCAGAGAGCTTGATAAGATGCTGTACCTGTAAACGCCAATCAATAGTGTAGAACGCCCAGAAAATATCACGTACGGCGTCAAGACATAACGGTGAACACTGCATGCTATAGTAAGATGTTGAAAAATTCTCAAAAATAATTATACTTACATACAATGCATACGCCGTGGGCTCCAACCCGACCGAAATGTACCCAACGAAGGACAATATGTCGGTTGTGCCCACAAGAGTTCCCTGAAACATCGGGGTTAGCGACGTACGTGTAGCTTGCATGGTAGAAACAAAGTACACTGAAGGGCAAAATCAACAGCATCAACTCGTTGTACACATAGCATGTAACACCTTGGCAAGTTGCAGCGGTTGTAGTTGGATGATATTCTGAAGAGAAAGACATTGTTGTTGATTATTGAGACAAAATGGTAAGCTTTTAAAGGCGGCGACATACCTGCTCTAGACCCATCAAATCTGCCATCGCAGCGCCATCCAGGTTATTACGTGCAACGCGCTTAAATGTGGCACAAAGTGTGCCATCCCGCCATCGCAGCGCCCAAGTGGACTTCGAGGTTATTACATGTATAATGGCGACCCCAAAAGATTTTCCCAGGTAGCAACAAGAGCTAATTCTCGTAATCTAATTCCAATTCGCTATCGTACATATCATTAAAGTAAGTTAATGACTCATAGCTGGTACCAAAGCGCTGCTCGAGAGTGAGTTCCTCACGCTCTTCATCCTCACGCTCTTCATCCTCATGCTCTTCATCCTCATGCTCTTCATCCTCATGCTCTTCGCCTTCGCCTTCGTACTCGACGTATTCTTCTTCGATTCCAGTTTCTGCGTGGTGTTCACCGTCTGAACCGCCTTCTTTCGGCCCGACGTGCGTAAGGCGATAGTGCGAATAGACATGTCCCACGCCAAGACCGAAGTGAAAGCGCATTAGCATGTCGCGATCGACGAACCTAAATCATCAGCTCGGAGGTGAGTAGTTGTAATCGCACGTCGAACTCACCGATTGACATAATATCCACGCCAATCATTCTTATCCCCCGCCTGCCCCGACACCCCCAACCCATCAGGGTGTTTCTTGCCCTTGGCGAAAGCAGGAATGATGTGACAACCCCTGAGTACATCCGCTGGATCCATGAAGCTGAATGCAGATGCGTCATCTATGGGATAAAACCTAAGTTGATCGAGGGTGGAGGAATCCCAGGAGGAGACCTGCTCAATGGGCTCGTACCAACGAACCCATAGGAACTCCATGCGCAGTGGAGTAAAGTCGACCATACCGGCTCCAATGTAGATTACATTTACATGATAAATACCGAGTACCTTACCGTAGATGAATTTATGGCTGTCATTGCGCATATTGCTGTCACCACGGAGAACCATCACATTACAGTGTGAGGTTCGTGGGTTGACGACGTCTTGTGCTCGGCGAACATCGTATGTTGTATAGTTGAACTGGGCGATGTTGTGATGATATATACGATCGTCCTTGATAATGATCGTATTAGTGTCGCACACTTCTTGCGAAGATGGCACATCCGTGGAGTCGTGAAATCGCTGCAATAAATGTTCCTTGAGCTTAGAATGGAAATTCTGTAGGGAAGTGTTAGTTTGCGGTGCGGGTAAGGTCAATTGTGCTAACCCTACCTTGATCGCCGGGTCACCTTGATGGCTGCGTAAGTACGTGCCTAAGTGCACGGGGTTTTTCTGTGTCATGCCAATGTGATGATGAGCGAAAGGGCTTGTCGCTAATTCAGCGATCTCAATGTGCGGACGATGTTTTATTTTGTCGCCAATACGACGGATACGGGCCTGACGGCGTTCGATGCGCGTCAGCTGTTTCACAAACGAGTTGCGGTCCGTGCGACGATACCTAGCCTTGGGAGAGCGGTGTTCGAGTTCACCCTGGATATAGTTAGCAGGTGGATTTTGTAGTTACACCATCTATGAGACTTACCGGTTCCGAACTGTACGAATCGCATGTGCCATACTGGCGTATTGTAGACACATAGTCGCCCAAAGCGTGAAATTTATACGTTTGAAAATTGAATACCTTCTTCTGGTGTATATTCTTGAATGATCCAGCTGACTGCGCCGCCTGCCCTCCCGCTTGTTTTGCCACTCGCTTTGCATGGTTTCGGGCACGAGTCTCGACTTCCTGACGAAGTTCTTGTGTATTGTACGCGGAACAGACTTGAGCTTTGAAGTTGCGAAACTGGTCGCCCACTGCTGACGTGACTTGATCCATGATGTCAACAGTCAATTCAGAGTGCATTCGCAGCTTAGCAAGTCCGTGCCAATGCGCCATAGTAAATAACAACCGTAAAACAGTCGTATTGTGCGGTTCAGGGAGAAGACCGTCGAAGACAGGGATAGTGCACTTAAGATCGCGTCAAGGCACATCTAACTTCAGTAAACAATTCATACCTGAAGGAGGTCTTCGAAGTTTCGGGCTGCCATGCGTGACATGTCCGAAGCGTTAGCCGAAAATTTTCGGATAGTTGCGGGGCCAAACGTAGGTGTTTGCCTGTATCTTGTAGTAGAGAGGTCAGTTGGTGGGTGACGTCAAATAATAAAACGTACCTTTGGTCCAATTTGTTGATCAGACTCTTGTCCTCCGCCATCAGAATCCGTAACAAATGAATAAAAAGCATTTTCCAAACGCCAAGCTCAAACTCGTGCAAGAGATCTACCACCAGCGCGCGGAAAACATTAAAACCAAGAGCAGCGAGGCGATCGGAAAATGCGTTCTGTATATTGGTCAGTTGTAGTCAACGATAAAAGTCAAAGCCTCACTGAGGTAGGAACCCAAGATTGTGATTTGAGAAGGCGTTCCACCGCTGCGCTCCCAACTCCTAGGTCCTTGTCATAGATTAATGACCGCGCAGAGCTTACCATAACTCTTCGTCTATCATCATTGCGTTCCAGCGTCTCGCGCTGTCGCCTATCCAGCGGTCTTCCCATATTGTGTATGAGCTCCTTTGGCATAAGGCAACGTGGACACGGACACCCCCCAAGATTTCGAACGGTGGCAATCAGTACTCTAGTAAAGTTGAGATAAGTGTACGCCTGCAAGATAGGAAATTCACGTACTTCTCAGGATAATCTGCTGAATAGGTAAAGATCCTAGGGTAGAATCTGCGTGTAATGCCATCACAGCAATGAATCACGATTCCATGCTCATATGCTTCCAGGAATTCATCGTCCAATAGAATGTTCCATTGCTCGTGGAACAGTTCCCTGTGACAGTGGGTTGAGCAGTCGCTGTTCATGCCATTGCCGGATGTAAAATCCTTGAACGAGTGTGGGAGCTGGCAAAGAGTGTTAGAGATTCGTTTGCGAAAACTGCGGAAAGACTTACCGTCTCAAAGTACGCGACGTGGTTGCTTAAGTTACACGACGGTTTGCAGCGGCGGTACTTGGACTCATTGCCAAAATACATGTAGGTGGGCCATAGCTTAGCGTTGCCAAATGAAGTCAACTGTGTGGCGTCAGACCAGAACATTAGGCCAGCCACGACTCGGGGAAGATCACAGCCAGGTTCCCCGGCCATGTTTTGCAGTTTGGCGTGTGCATCATGGAACACTGGGGACGTGAACAAATCTCCGTATATCGGAACTTCACCATCAAGGTGAGGAGGATTCCAACATAGTTTGTACGGCTCGTAATGAAATAATTTGTTATCTCGAGCATTGGTTAGTTTTTCCCGTATGATAGCAACCAGGGAGCGGTGGTACAGATTAGCAGCTCGAAAAGCGCGAGGCCCTGGCACTTCAGTTGTGCGAGAGAAGGGCACGTTGATGAAAACTGGTGTCCTTCTCCAACCAGCATCTTCGTCTTCCCATTCTTCTATATCGCCCTGATCGTACTCGTTGGCACCGAGTTTGGAGTTGATTTCGTTCCAATGTGTGGAGCTCACGTCGGAAGTATTGAAGGTCTCGCTACCTATGATCTTCAGCAGGTGTGTGTAGTCCTCTTGCGACTTCTGTACGCCTTGATTCCAGTACCAGTCACCGAGTTGAAAGGAGGAGTGGTTGGGATAGGGGTAGTACTGAGAATCGCTAGCGATAGCAACGGGCGCGTCGTGTTCTTCTTCGCTGACCATGCGGCTGCCAGGAATAAAGGAGAGATCTGCCATAGTGACATACTCTTCCGGATCGTGAGACGGAGGTGCAGAGGAGAAGTATTGGCGAACTAGCCCGAAAACGTTTGGGGGCGTGCGGAACGTAGCGCGTGAGGGCGAGGTCGGGGTTTCATGTGATGCCACGACTTGACCGACGGATGGGGGAGGTAGTTCGCGAACTTCCAACGGTACAGTGGGCGGAGGCTGAGGTAAAATGTCTCTGAATCGTTTGGGCAGCTGACGATTCTGCCGTCTGGGTCGGCGTTGTGCCAAGCTCATATCCTCTCCATCATTTCCCCCTATTTCACAGTCAGGGGGTGTAGCCTCTCTGACAGAGGCTAACGGATTGGGTGGAGGAGTACCAGTAACCCTGGGCTGTTGAGACACCTCCCCTGAAGGCAGGTGGAAGGCGGGCGAATTCGACAACGGAATAGACGAGTCGGTGACTCCCACGGAATCAACGTCGTTGGAGGAAGTGCGCGACTTTTTCCTGCGACTTGCAAACTCCTTAAATGAGGAGATGGCCGACGACAGACGCTTCTTTGTCTGAGTGCATGAGTGCTGGTGCTGACTCAAGTAATTCTGAGCCGTGAAAGTGCGTTTGCACACGCATGTGTAAACGGACGCCGACATGAGATCATAGCCGATGCACGAAGTCTCAACGGAGGTACTAATAGGTAATCGATGAGATGGCGGAATAGCGGCCGAAGAGCGGCGAATCGCGATGGTAGAATGGCGAGGTTTGGCGATGACGGAATGGCAGGATTTGGCGATGACGGAATGGCAGGATTTGGCGATGGCAGGATTTCAGAATGGCAGGATTTGGCGATGGCAGAATGGCAGCCAAAGATGGCATACGGAAATGAAAGCATGGAGTCGCGACCACGTATCTATATAAGGGCTGTCAATATCATTCATTCATTTTATCTGCATACGAAATGTCCTTACCATCATCTCCACGTTCTGAATGTTCGACGCTATCAGAATACGAATTCGTGGCCGATCCTGAGGTCGTGAAGATGCTAGTGAGCATCATAACTAGCCGCCATGGCATACTTCATTACCACAGCCAAACAAGAGAACTGACAACGTTTCAATGGTGAATGACATGTTTATAAAAAGATATCTGCTACTCACATGTAGCCTGCTACAGGCCAACCGACCGATATGGGTCTAAACTCCACCCTTCCCGATTTCAGGCTTATCGCAAGTCGCATGCGTTTCTCTACCCGTGCTGTCTGTGCGCAACGGATGGGAGGTATGTCGAGTCATCCATATATCCGCTCCGTACAGGGAGCTGCAAAGGGGAGTACGTTGCTGAGTGCGCAACAGGAAATTGCGGGTACCTTCGTAAGTGGGCGTATTTGCATTATAAGAATAGAACTTACCTTTGCGATTAGTGAATCTTGAGAGATTCATTGGGAAGGACTATGTACCTTCGGCATATTATCCTGCGAGATATAATCTGAGAGACATGCGCGTCCACCATATGACATATGTTGGACATTAGGGTAGTTGCATGATTGATTTGTAGCTGTAATAAAGCACAGTTCAGACATTGAATGTACACGCGACCAAGTTACGTTACCTCACTGATCTGGCGTGCTTCGCGTGATTTAATCAGTGCAATCAGCACGAGTTTCATTTCACAGTTCATGTAAATAATCTAAAGCAGAAATAGACGCTCGTGAATACACTGATGGCATTCTTAGTTTGGGGAACCTACATACGTTTTATTGATGATGATTTCAATGGGCGGGGGCGCGCAGCGCCCGACACTGTACCCGGCACCAACACAGTGATTTCACCGAAATTCAGGTCAAGTGCTGCGCGCAGCACCCAACGCCATAACTGACGCCAACAGCATCATCTGATTGCGAATTGTATTATTGGCAAAGCTAATACAAAACTACACTATGTACCGTACTCTTCGTATGTGTGACAATGCGATATGAGAGAGAGAGAAAAGGTTAAACGAATGAGGCCCTGGGGTTTATATAGTGATTGACTGTAGAATTCAAACTCAGCCGGCAACACACGAAACAAGCCACAAACGTCCAACTTACGGGCGTTGCCGGCTGGGCCTGAATTCAGTATACTAGAATTTAAACTCAGCCGGCAACACACGAAACAAGCCACAAACGTCCAACTTACGGGCGTTGCCGGCTGAGCCTGAATATGTAGTCATTCAGTATATCAAACGTGGCCCTTCGTATACCTGCTCTTCTTTCCAACTCTTGAGGTCAAAATTTCGCAAGTAAATTATACTGTATGTTTACACTGTATATCTAGCAAATTGTGATTATATAGAGTATTGGTGTTGCTGTATTGAATTAGTGGTGTGAAGCATAGAGTTGTACTTGGAAGCTTCAGCATTGGCTGGCGGTGCGGTGCCGCCTTGCTTAAAAAGATTCTCGGGACAAGGAACTTCTATCTACACCCGCCTCGAATTACTATCTACATTTACTTAGGCAGGACTTGACAATATCTCCAGAAAAATGTACGCTTAGTATGAAATCCTCAAAGTAACGCCATCGGTCCACAGTGTCACCCAGGACACATGATGCTGCGTCCACAGCAGTCCACATTGTGCGTATTAGCTAATCCAAATAGTGATTCACTATAAGTACTGATCTTGCGCATTAGCAGGTCTTCTTTCTCCTACAACCACCTTGATCACCTACTATACAGTAGATAGCACCGACTGTCGAATACCGTAGACTTAGATCTCACAGTACGTATCAGCTTAAGTTTGTCGTCACTATCATTGATCATAATATGCAGAATCATGTCCAAACGCGCCGGATCTAGCGG
>JRHT02000342.1:0-29515 GCA_011800875.2 Suillus brevipes Sb2 | reverse complement strand
TTGCATCTACTCATTTGACAAAACCATCCTACAAGCGTGCGTGATAAAGTTCAAAAAAATCATGGGCGTTTGCTCACCTTACAGGTTCATTTACAGGATGCCACAGAAGAAATGGACGGAGGAACAAGAAGAGTTCCTCAAAGGTTACCTCCCAGAGTTCCGCACACGTACCGTGTCAAAGAAATACAAGGACTTCTGGTCGGAGGTTGGAATCAAGTTCTTTGAGCGGTGGCCAGAGAGAAATACGACCTTTGGCGACTTGCCAGAAAGTGAGTTGACACTGGAACAGAGCACTGCTCTTGCAAAAGCTATTGCAGAACGTAGAAAAGTGAGCGAGCTTCCAACAAATCATGAAGAATACACACTGATTGAATTATAGCAAATTACCAACTGGTTTAGATGGCAAACCAACCCGTCGCGCCTGGGCCGCACAAGCGGCATTAGGGGGGTCCTCAAATTTGACACTGTGTTAGCTGGCGGCGTCCAAATGAAGGGCACTCGAGCGCCTCAGAAAATGGACATCTACTCGAACAAGTTCTACAGCAAGAAGATCAAGCGTGTTGCTGACGAGGCCATTCGAGAACAGAGTGTTACTGAGCGAGGTCCAAAATTGAACAAGCGCCGTGATGTCGTACGTCAGATGTATGTGAAGGAGAGTGAAGAAGTCAAGGCAAAAATTGAGAAGAAGTACGCCAAAAGCAAGGCGAGGTATGCAAAGGCTCGCAGGAACTTGAAAATTGGAAAGTCACCGAAAATTGACGATGCCACCAAAATAAAGTGCGTACCTTTTGGGTTTGTCACTACGTGACTCTCAATGGACGAACTATGTAGGGCAATCCGTGAGCTGGGGCCCATGTTGGACCGCATCCTCCAGTATCTTGCGCATATAACTGGCGGGTGGAAGTTCTCTGTTTTGATGGGAGGGCATGATCCAAGCAGTGGCGAAGTTTCTGTCTTCAAGTAAGTGATAACAATAACCAACGAGTCACGGCACTGACGTTACTTTTACCAAGTTACCACGTTGGGGAATTGGAAAGTGGCGCTCAGTTTGACCAAGTATTCGGTGATTTCAACTCAATGCAGAGCGCTTTCCTGAGTTTTGTCAAGGATGCTGTCGGTGAGTTTTTTTTTCATTTGTTGTTCGACTGCCTATGCTCACCAAGTTCATGTAGCTTATGAATCAATGTTGCCGCAGGAGGCAGATGATGAAAGCGATTCAGATGTCGAGGGCGATTCAGATGGTTTCTCAAGCTCAGAGGATGATAGTGATGGAGGCGAGCCAGAACGTTCTTGGGAGGAATCAGACTTATACACGATGCCTTCTGATGGTTTTCTCACCGATGTGGTATGTGATGCATTGGTGATGGTTAATACTCGTTCAACTGATCTGTTTGCTTCAGGACGCTACTGATAATATTCAGGGCACTGGGATCATCACTGATGCATCTCTAGCCATGCCTGATGCATCACCTACCACTAATGCATCTCTAGCCATGCATGATGCATCACCTACCACTAATGCATCATCTCCACCCATCGCTGACGCGGACGCATCTCTTGCCACTAACACATCTCCATGCATCACTGATGCATCAGCTATCACCAACGCAGTACAGCCACTTGGAAACATTTATTCCGAACTCTCGTATGATCCTCTCATAGAAAATGCGGATCCTTCCGCTTTTGATCCAAATCCTTTCGCCACCAACCTCGACTTGATGCTTGCCCTCAAGGAGTTGGAATCTACGTTCTGTGCAGCTGAACCTTTGACTTGGAGTGCCGATGTGCCTATTGATGCTTCTCCTGACCTTGCACAGTCCACACATTCCGGTACAGACTCAATTATGTGTTTACCGAATCCACCATTTCACGTCCCATTTGACGAGTCTGTCGACACTTCTCCCGACCTTGCACACTCCCTTACCAATGGTGAGACTACTGCCAGCCACCAAGACGAGTCTATCAACACTTCTTCGGACCTTGCCCACTCCAAGACGTCAGTGCCCCTCACGTCTACCAACACTTCCCCAGACCTTGCACACTCCAACACGTCAGTGCCCCTCACGTCTACCAACACTTCCCCGGACCTTGCACACTCCAACACGTCAGTGCCCCTCACGTCTACCAACACTTCCCCGGACCTTGCACACTCCAACACGTCGGCGCCCCTTACCGATGGTGAGACCGCTGCTAACAACCAAGACGAAAGTGTTGTACCTCTGGCTCAAGCTCGCCCAGTTGGTCATCAGCAAAGTTGGACGACTCCGATGGATGCTACTGCACCTGAGGGGTTACGTGTTCGTCGGAACCGTGTTGCATTCAATCCGCGAGAGCGGGACAATGCAATCGGTGACCCGACCCCACGCAGTGACTCATCAAAACGCAAGCACACCGGAGATGCAAGATCCCACAAGTACGTATATTCTGCTTTAGATTCCTGCTGATTATGCTGATGGGTTGCACAGGAAAATACGGCGCTCATGATTGTTTGACAAGATATAGTTAATGTCCTCACCATTTACCTCGCACGTATTATACAACATGTTTACTAGAATAATAAATCTACATGTCTTCTTGATAATATGGCTGCGCGAGTGAAATAAAAAGGTCATTGCAAGACAATCATATGTACGGGGCCTCAGGCCTCATGAGGGACTTTGTGAATGAGGGATCAATCATGACTAATCACTAGGCGCTGTGGACTTGGTGAATGAAAAGTGTGAGACTGACGTCATCTTTGGTTTGACGGCAAGCCACTTACCAAAATAAAATAGGTAGTAGCTAGGTAGTGTTCTGGAATAGCAAGAGGCCTACTGGAACAATGCTGAGTAGCTGGCCAAAGCCAGGCCCCCAGTAAGAAGCCAAATAGAGGTGGAGGTAAGCAAGGTACATGAAAAGGAAGCAAGGTACGGTCAAATGAGAAGGCACGGTGAGCCCAAAAGGGTCGTACCAAGTAATGCATCACGCACCAAAGTGATGCATCAATGATGCATTACATTCCATATCAGGACGGTGGCTAATGCATTTAGCTTCTAACATCACTGTTGCATTAAAAATCTCTGCTTATTGGCATATTCTTGTGCATTATAATGACATTATAGCCTGAGTTTGAACGTGTCCCTGACGCTGAGATTTTGTACCCAACCTCAAAATTCAAGGCAGAGTTCTCCAAACATCTTTAAGGCGAAAACCACAAGCTTAAAAAACGGGAGCCGAACGTCCATGAATAATGACTCATCGATTGGCTGGAGATGTCAATGCTGAGCGCTGAAACCTTACATATCGATAGGTGAGATGACACGTATAGTAATCGGGCAAAGAGGTACTGACCGTGCAGTGAGCGGCTTCAATTGTCCATGTGTGGTTCATGTTCACGAACGACATCAACGTCCAGCTCGATCTCGACCCGCCCTTCCTCGTCGCAAATTTTATCCACTATGTGCATATCACTAACAGGACCCATTGAATATCAGTGCTCAGATCGAGTCGGCGAGGACCTCGTTTGATGTGACTGGGAACAACGCTGAGGCCACGTATTTCGCTGCGAGCCTTCCAGAGCTAGTTCTAGAATTGAAGTGATCTTGCTTAGGGTGCACACTGCAGGACGGTTCGCAACAGGCTGGTATGTTCAACATTGTACATATCACTGATAATGACTTTCGTCGACGTTTAGCTCGATCTCGACGCGCCCTTCCTCTCGCAAATTCTATCTACTGTGTGCATTTCACTAACAGAACTTATCGAATATCAGCGCTCAGACCAAATCGGCCAGGACCTCGTTTTATGTGATTGGGAAGAACATCGAGGCCATGTATTTCGTTGTGAGTCTTCCAGAGCTCGCTCTATTTACTTTCTGGAGTTGAGGTGATCCTGCCTAGGGTGCAAGACGGTGTGCAGCAGGCTGGTGCGTCTAACATTATACATATCACTGATCATGACTTTCATTAATGCTTCAATTGAACGCTGTCATAGATCACTATGAATACCAGTCCTTGAGCGCCAGCAATGATTTTGGACGGGACTTAGTGGTACATGCAGAGTGCTCCTACCTCCGAGCTTCAAGAGCATTCGCATATGCATCTTAAGCACCCATCAGCATCAACCAGACCATTCGCCACGTATACATGCGCCGCTGGTACCTCCTCTGAATAGTCCGACCCCATGAAAAGCGGTACGCACCTACCAGGAAGACTGACCCATTGACTACAATGGCATGCGTGCATGATAAGCTCGCGCTGTCAGCTCTGCAATCTGACCAAGTCGCGATTTCGCCAATTCTTTGCCCAAACATCATGTGGCATCAACATTACTTGTATTCCTCCCTCTTTAATACACTGCTAGTGCTCATGGGTGATACGTACGCATTGTGTTTGTCCAACCGAGTTCCATTGTTCTATCAACTATATATTCGATCGTTAATATATATCGCTAGGCATAGTGAAATTTTTGCGAGGAGTTCATTGATTGCCTGATACAACAAAACGTGTGTGAGAACATCAATGCTAGTGTATACGGTTCATCAAGGGAGAGCCGTCTTTGTGCAAGACCGGCCGAAAAGACGAAGAAACGGTGAATACTGCGTGACTGACGTTTGAAGACAATCAAAGGAGCTAACCATAAAAATACAGGAAACATCAGCTGCGCAACACTAGAAGCAGAAACATGACCGGTCGCCTCCATGCTCTCCGGTGGCAGGCTGTACTGCAGCAGCTGGTTGCTGTGAATCAGGGATTGGCGAGGGAGGGTCAAGATATTCATCTGGTACTATATCCTCATCTTTTTTAGGAGCACCTGCTGCGGCGTTCCGCTGAAAATGATGCATGAGATCAGACAGTAATGAAAGTCAATTGAGTATACCTCTTTAGCCTGAGCAAGAGGAACATCGACGATGCGAGGCTGAGTGTGACCTCCACGAACAGGCCACAATGATGATATGTTGCGTATTCGGGGTGTGAATGGGGAGGGAGACGATGGGGTGGATGCCGATTGCCGAGACTGCAAAATGTGAGTGGGATGTGTTATAAAAGGAAACAAAACTCACGTTCTCGCCGCGATTCATAGCCGAACGTCCCTGAGTCGAGGTGTGTCCCGAGAGAGGGCGGGGTAAGGGCGACGTGGCAGAAAACTGCAGTATGAATATCAGGTCAAGTACGAATATAAATGAAGAATAAACATACATCTAAGGGATCGCGAGGTTGATCGTTTCGACCAGGTCGCACTGCGTTCGTGCTTGGAGAGAAGCGAAGAAAGTTGCTGAGACGAAGAAGCATGGGTTGCTGTTGTCGTTTGTCCACAATATAGGCGCATATGTGATTGGTATTATGGAATTTGTCCCTATCCTGACATCCAATTGCTGGGATTGGACATCCCAGACTTCCAGGCACCGGCCGCTCCATGACATGACCGCCAGTTTCTTCAAATCGGGGGAGAATCGAACTGCACCCACTCGATTGTCCCTCTTGAACGGACCAGCCACGAGTTCGCCGGTCTCCAAATTCCATATTCGCGCTGTTCTATCGGCTGACCCACTCGCCAGCCGCGTGTTGTCCGCGGAGATATCAACGCAGGTGATGAAATTTGAGTGTCCTTTGAATGTTTTCACAATCCCCGTCTCAACCTCACAGACTTTCAGCTCCGCCCTATCAACATCTCCGCCACCACTGACAACCCATCGGCCGTTCCTTGATACCGCCACTGCCAATACACTCTGCTCGCAATCACCCCGCGCTTCCTCAATCTCCTTGCCCGCCTTCACATCCCATTGCCGAGTGGTCTTGTCCTGAGATCCACTGATCATTCGCTGGCCGTCTGGGAAATAGGATATGGATCGAATGACATCTTCGTGACCCTTCAAAGTTATCGATGGTTTCAGAATCGATTTTGTAGAGGCTGCCTTCGTCGACGCGGAAGCCATGGTTGTGTCGTCGTGAGCAACACCCTGAAGTAGTCACGTATCAGCGGAGGATTCTTTGAAGTTTAGATGTGTTTGAAGGGCCAGTGGTGAGCTCTCCTGTGATATCGGTGTCTTGTACGACTGTCGGACCAATGCTGACAGTGAATGAAGGTAGGTCCTCTGGTAAAGCCGAACGTCAGCTCTTTCGCACTGGAAATCCTGATCAGATTTTGGTGTTACCGTTAGCAGCAAAGAACTCGATGAGCGTCAAGTTGAATCCTTCAATGTGAGTACAGATGTTGAACTTAGGCGCCGCATGATATATATACCCACTCTGCATGGTAGCTGTGCATTGCCCCCTGAATCCTTCAATTCAAGTCATATTTGTTTCTCCTCGTTTCTCAGCCCACAGCCTTACAGTCACAGCCATAGCTATTAGCTAAAGCGTCAAAACCCTTTTCTCCCTCCCACCCAACGATACTCCACGTTCATTATCGGTGTCGTTTTGGACCCGTGAACATTTACAAAAACCACCTTTCCTCATCCCATCGTATCAAAATGCTAGGAGGACGCATATATATGACATTACAGGATGTTTCAGTAGTCATTCAGTTGTTACGCCCATCTATAATTGCAAGGTTGAGATTACCATATACATGTCGAAGACCGCAAGTTCCTATGAATAGTAACAAACCTGCGTGAATCAACGTGAGCTATGATCTGAGAGATGAAATCGATGAATGATGCTGACAAGACGCTCACAACTCCGGAGCACACGAAAAGAGTTGGAATACTACTCATCCAGTTTGACCCCAGATTGCCGTACCAGGTTGGCGCAGGAACTGCGTTCCATCGTTGTGAAAATAAACAAGCAGGGGATTCAAAAACAGAATTCTGTCATTGTTATTTTTCAGCATACAGGCGGACGTGTCGTGTGCTTGTCGCAAAACAGTGTTGGAGGGCGGGCACAGAAGTGGTTCTTGCGTGTGCAGAAGCGGGACGATGAATACGATGAATAAGGCTACATGGGGGCGTGCAGTTTCTGCAGCATGAATGTCTAGTCGAATGCGGAAGTCACAAAAGAAATTAATATACGTCTAAGAGATCACGTTGATCGTTCCGACCAGGGTGTACCGGCACTGCGTTCGTGCAAGGAGAGACGTAAAGAAGCTTACTGAAGTGAAGGAACGTGGATTGCTGAGGTTTGACTGTAGGTAGAGGTCGGGGTGCTATAGGTATGATAGATATTGGTGGAGTAGTGGTGGGTCGTAGGCCCGGGCCCGGCAGGACGACGAGACTGTAATATTAATGATGGTGATGAATGAGATGCGTTATGAGTCAAAAATAAAATACACACACCAATCAACCTCATCACGGAGAGCTATCATTCTGCATGCAATGGTCTGTCCGACAATAGACGTTTGCGGGACATGCATACACGGGCCTGAACGAGGACGTCGGATGGAGTATCACAAATGCAGATCTCATAATCGTCTTCAGTGTCTGTCACATAAGCAAGTTGGCGCGAGTCGGGTGAAAGCACAACGATCTGAGGATTCCGAACATCGAAAGAAGCGAGGAGTTGACGAGACTCCCAAGCCCAGAGCTTGATGGTGTCATCTTCGCCAGCACTCGCCAGGAGAGCTCCATCGAATGAAGGTGTTATACCGGTAATAACCTTGGTGTGTCCTTCAAAAGGAACTCCGACAGTTTCGAGCGTCGATGCATCGAACTCGTAGATGGTATGGGCGGGGTCATCCTTGGTGAAGCTGAACGCAGCTAGAATGGCTTTGTTGTTGTTTGTCCAGAACATTGGCGCTCGTGTGCCTTCTGCCACTTCACAATATCCCCCGACCCTCACATCCACTTTCTGTGATTCGATATCCCAGATTTCAATGCTCTTCCCCACATCTGACTTCAGTGCAAGCTTCTTCGAGTCTGTTGAAAATCGAACTGCGCCCACCATACCAATGCTCTCGAACGGACCAGCTACAAGTTTACTGGTGTCCAAGTTCCATATCCGCGCCGTAAAATCGTCTGCCCCACTTGCTAGCAGTGTATTATCCACAGAGATATCAACGCAGTTGATCTTCCGTGAGTGTCCTTCAAATGTTCTCACATTCCCGGTCTCAACCTCACAGGCTTTCAACGCCCCGCGATCGACATCCCCACCAGCAGTGACAACCCATCCACCATCCCTTGACACCGCTACTGCCCATACCTCCTCCTCGCAAACATTCTGCGCTTCCTTATTCTCCTTACCCGTCTTTACATCCCATTGCCGAACGGTCTTGTCTTCAGATCCGCTGATCATTTGCTGGCCGTCTGGAAAGCAGGATATTGATCTAATGCGTTCTCCGTGACCCTTCAAGGTTATCGACGTTGGCAGAATCGATTCAGTGGTGCCTGCCTTCGTCGATGTGGAGGCCATGACTGTGTATCTGCGAGTGAAACCCTGAAGCAGCCCAGTACGATCGAGGGATTCTTTGGAGGTGTTCGCAGGACCCGTGGTGAGTTCTCCTCGTGTGCTGTAGGACTGATACGATAGTCGATTAGATCCCTGACAATTATTTTCTCGCTAGTAGAACTTATTGTCAGTTCATCTGCGCTGGAAGTTCGAATAGGAATTGATAATACCAAGAGGCTGTCAGCGATAGAGGGCGCGAAAGTCTGCAATGTGAGTATAGCTGTCGTTCAAGGTGTGCCTTTTCTTAAATCTATTTCTCCTTGCTTATCAACTGACAGTCTCTCACAGCCATGCGTTCCGCTGCTGGGCGTCAATCTCGGTTCTATTTCCTACCCGTGAGTATTGCTGTGTACTTGTTAGTGGCGTATCAGGATGACCCGGACATGCTGTCCATCCAGCTTTAGCATTCTCTGTTTCACTCTTAATGCAGTTTCTTTGGATTTCAGCGGACGCGTGAACATTTACGGAGTCAACACGAAGACTGTCTCACCTCGTCTCATTGTTGTGACGTTCTCAAGTGCTCAACGCTGGAGCTCCACCAACCTGTCGATTTCGACCATTTTGCCTTGTTCACGCCCTGGTTACTTTTGAATTCGCAATGTCCCGAGCTTCAAATGTCTGATGCTGCAATCAAACGACGGAGCGCCTACACTCAGGATCCGAAAGGCCGAGAACGACACAATGAATATTGTACAACGACCGTCACTCGAGAATCACTCTCTGAGGTCACTGCTGCTACGAGGCCTGACATACGACTAGGACAAATATAACGCTCAAGTGGATCAGAGCAGGCAGACGTTATTTTCCAGTGGTGCGGGTACTGGCAGGGCATTCCATGAATGCCATCAATCGGGGTTTTGGATTGTACAAGTTGGAGTGCACTGACTGCTGACTGTGATTGTTTGCCGTTACATTGGCGTGGGCTTTAGCTGTTTGCGAAAGCACGCAGAAATACTGGTTAGTCGTTCTTATCGTAGTACATGTTCTTTCCAGTCTGCCGAACAAAAATACATGCAGCGCCTTATTCACTGTGTGAAGGCTAGTAGTGATTTGAGTCAAACTGTTCTGAGTACATACATAAACGACATCGGAAGAGATTTTATTGTCGCGCCCTACAAAATTACATTTGAATCATTGAACGTGTTCCCGACGCCAAGATTGAGTGCTCATCCATAAACTCAAGGTTTCCATACACTACGTGCTGAAAAATACGCATAGAATGCGAGACTCGGCAGATACATGATCAATTAATGTCGTTTACGAAGACTGACCGTCTACGTTGTTAGTCACTGCGAGGCGAGATGGTCCTGCTTCTGGCTGTGACTGACTGGCTATAGTTTTCAATTTGATTTCTTCGTGCTGAACCCTGAATGACAATGTTAGTGAACGACTTTGTGAATAAATGGGATCATAATACCCGGGAGGAGGTACAGCAACTGGAACATTTTCCTCCTCGTCATCGTCCTCGAGCTCGTCATCGTAGACTGGCCGTGGTTTCGGCTTCTTCTCCTTTTTCTGGAACCAGCTGAGGCAAAAGAAGACAACATATGGTCGGTATCCGTCGTCGACACCGACAGCATCGGCCTAGTGAATGACGGAGTCAGAACTCATGAGTCCAATGGAATTGCAGATGACATACATATGTAGCTTGTCCGAGAGGAACGTCGACGGATTGTACGGGTTTTCGTTTCGGTTCGAGTGCCTTTTGCTTTCCCTTGCCTGAAGAAGACCGAGTGGGATTGACAAAGGCGCTGCGACCGGGTAAGGAAGTCGATGGAGTGCTTTCTCCATGGGTGCGATTGGAAGGTAAGGGTGATGTAGCAGGGAACTGCAGCGCGAGTGATGAGTGAACTGTGAAATGAGTTAAAAACGGAAAGCATACATCTAGTGGATCACGAGATTGATCCTTTCGACCAGGGCATACTGCATTCGCGCGAGGAGAGAAGCGAAGAAAGTTGCTGAGACGAAGGAGCATGGGTTGCTGGGGTTCGGTTGTAAGCGCAGGTCTGGGTGCCATGGGTGTGACTGATATTGGTGGTCTGCGGCGCCCGGCAGCAGGACGGGTTGCATCAGACTGCAATAACGGTGAAGAATGATTGATGTAATGAGTGAAAGATGAAATGCGTACATTTAGTACATCGCGGAGAGCTGCCTTTTTGCGTGCGCTTGTCTGTAAGAGAATATTGGCACACGAATAGTAGATGTTTGTGGAGAATGCGTACACGGGCCTGAGCGAGGACCTCGGGTGGAGTATCGCAGATGCAGATCTTGCATCCATCTTTGTTGTTTGTCACGTACGCTAGTTGGCGCGAGTTGGGTGAGAGGACAAGGGTCCAAATATTTTGAACGTCAAAGGAAGCGAGGAGCTGGCGGGACTCGCAATCCCAGAGCTTGATGGTATTGTCATGAGAAGCACTGGCCAGGAGAGCTCCACGAAACGAAAGTGCTAGGCCGGTGACAAGGTCGGTGTGTCCTTGAAAGGGAGTTCCGACAGTCTCCAGCGTCGATGCGTCGAATTCGTAGATTGTCTTGGCAGTGACATCCTGGGTGAAGTTAAATGCGGCTAGGATGTTTTTGTTGTCGTTTGTCCAGAATACTGGCAATTGCGTGCCTGGCAGTGGTACATAACCAAATTCCCCAACCCTGACATCCAATTTCTGTGATTGGACATCCCAGACTTCCAGGCACCGGCCTCTCCATGACATGACTGCCAGCTTCTTCGAATCGGGGGAGAATCGAACTGCGCCCACCCAATCTTCGCTCTTGAATGGACCAGCCACGAGTTTGCCAGTGTCTATGTTCCATAACCGCGCTGTTTCATCGGCTGACCCACTCGCCAGTCGCGTGTTGTCCGCGGAGATATCAATGCAGGTGATCGACATCGAGTGTCCTTTAAATGTTTTCACAATCCCCGTCTCAATCTCACAGGCTTTCAGCTCCGCCCTATAAACTTCTCCGCCACCAGTGGCAACCCATCGGCCGTTCCTTGATACCGCCACTGCCCATACACTCCCTTCGCAAACACCCCGCGCTTCCTCAATCTCCTTGCCCATCTTCAAATCCCATTGCCGAGTGGTCTTATCATAAGATCCGCTGATCATTCGCTGGCCATCTGGAAAATAGGAAATGGCTCGAATCCTGTTTCCATGACCCTTCAAAGTGATCGATGGTGTCAGAATCGATTTCGTGCCGGCTGCCTTCATTGATGTAGAGGACATGGTGCGTCTCTGTGAGTGAATACTGGTAATTGAGTTCGGGCAAAGTTCTTTGCAGGTTTTCAAAGGCGATGCGTCTCGTTGTCAGCGTTCTAATGACTGACGCTGCTAGAAATTAAGGTTGGGTTCCCTGGTCAAGCTGATTGTCAGTTCACCCGCGCTGGAGGCACAGACGAGACTTTAGTCTCACCGAGACGTTGGGGCTCAGCAGCGAAGAACTTGAACAAGGGGAAAATCTCGAATGCAATTATTGGCCTTAGGCGCCGCCTTGCATACATATATGCCCTAACACGCTCCCTCTGCATGGAAGCTGTGCATTGCACCCTAAATCCTTCCATGCATCGCATTTGCTTCTTTTCGCTTCTCGCATCACAGCATGTCACTGCCACGACTAAAATGCCATTATGAAAGATGGGCGACAAAACATTTATAGTTGCTCAGTCCTCGGTTTTGGCTTGGAACGCGTGAACGTTTCTCTGACAGTCAGATCTAACGCTCACCCACAGGATTCAAGATCGAGAATACAATTCATCTGCTGGTACCAAACCAGAAGCTCGTGAGTAGATATGCAACATCTCACAACCTACGTCCGAGCCAATCTTGTTTTTCAATGCTCATGTCAGATGTCCTTGGCTTGCCCAACCGAATATTAGACACCAACCTCTGAGACTCGGTCAATATCTTCGACGTTCAAATTTGGACCCTAGGCTGTTTCATCTTATTACTGCTACTCAACTGCTCCTATGACCTTTCATGAGTCATCTTGGTCACCAGCACAAGGCACACGCAAGGTGAGACTCGAAACAATCATCGATACTGAAGTCGACACTCGCCTGCACCAGCGACGACTCTTTGAGATGCGGACACGCTCTCACGCAGTCTGCAGGTCCTCAATTTTCGATGTCAACCTCCAGGGCGTCAATTGTTGTCGTCCGAATTGATGCCTGGACCGGCTGACAGTGTTGTTTGCGTTCACACATCTCGTGCATCGTCCTCATCTTGAACATGATCCTCTTGCTCTTGATTACAAACTGAACGCCTCGTGATCAATTATCGGTGATAATCGTGGGCGGAAGGCAATCATTATCAGCATCTTGGTGGTGAGTCAATCGTCATCGTACCATCGAACGAGCAAGGACTATTAAAACAGGACATGTGAGACATTTGCCTGAAGTTAACGCATCAACAGACTCTGCTGAGTGGGCCCCAAAGCGAAATTGAAGAGGGTGGAGTCCATTTAGAACTCGAAGGGACTGCAAGGTCGTAGATAGCCAGACACCAAAAGAACGACGGGTAAACGAGATTGTCAAGACAGAGACTGTGACAAGAAGCGGTGATCGGACTGCAGATTGATGCAGAGTAGTGTAGTTTGCAGAAGAATCCAAGCGAGGTTGAACCAACGAGGAATACAGGACAATCAGAACATAAATGTTTCTTTGGTCGAGCAAAGTCTCGGTGACTTTGTGAAAGCGAGTTCGGGTAGATCCAAGTCGCATGGCAAATCGTACCAAACCCTTGGGTTTGAACCTTGACATCGAGAACCAGAGAAAATATTGAAGTTCAAGGCCAGGAAAAATGACAAATCGATACATACTATCGCACATAACAGCCTTCAGATGGGCAAGTAGAGGTATTCAGCGAAGGACATGGGGAGAATGCTCGACCAAATCCAAAGTTCGGCCAAATCAACTCGAATGACGTTGAGAAAATAGGCAAATTTCAGGGTAAAACGTCGAGAACTGATCCAGTCGACTCGAGTGTAAGTTTTTTGGTGCGCGACCAAAGCTAGGGTCGTAAGGTTCGTCAAGAAATGTAAGCTAGTTGATGGTCAACGATTGGGCCAGTCGAGCGAGTATCCAAAGGGATTCTTGAGAGAGCAGAACACAATCAGAAGTCAAAGGCACTGCAGGAACATTTCGATGTCGATCCCAAAAAAAACATGAGATCGTCCTTACGAGGGTCTGGAGACCTGGAGATTAATATCGATTGGAAAGATTGTCGGTTATGCGGGACTCGGCATGTCCACTCGATTCCCAAGGCACTGGAGAAAACAGGATTTCACGCCAGTGATTGTGAAGGCCCGTGGTCTGAGAGTGAGAGGTCTCCTCGCTCGAAGAAAATCATGCTGTCTTAAGTCGCATGCTCGAGACTTGTGAAATCGCACAAGATTTGTGTTGCCGATCGCAATGTTATATGCTGTTGGAGATCTGAACGAGTGAAGCAAGTGGGAGAAGGTCAATTTGGACGACAGCCTTATATATTGCGAGAGAGCAATTGTAAGACATCCGAATACTGACGGAAGCAAATGTCTCACCTGTCTATGTTGATGTAAATGATGTCATTTCAATCTCGACCAGATCAGCATCGAACGAGCGCACGTGTAAGGATTACAACACGACTCAATCATATTGTGGTGGGATCTTGAAGAGACACCAAGTATCACAGATGGCGTAGAATTAAATATACAAGTGTAAGACCATCAGTTAGGAGGATACAGTAGAGTGGGATGAATGTATACGAAGTTAACTGCGGCTGTGAGAACCCCCAGAGTTGCTGTTTGCTGTGCCATCCTGGCGAGGAATGTCAACGCGCTCCAAGCGCCATCGAGGAGGCATCCTCAATCTGCCATGCGACCAACAGGAACAAAAGCAGAGGAACGCCTTGCACCAATGTACGTCTGGGAGCGAATCGACGTCAGCTGTGTCGGTTTCCTGCGGCACCGTAGCTTGTTGGCTAGACGGGTGTCGAGTATCGTTTACTTTCTTGTATTCCGGTAGTTTGACAGCAACAAGCCGCTGTGGGACACGAATCAGAAAAAGGCAATGAGAAATAAGAAAATGAACATTACAGTGACTTTGCGGCCTGGTGCGACTTCAACGACTGGAGGCCCATGGATGCGTCTAGGCACGAGGAAAGAAAGATGTTGTCGTAGGGATTGGACGACTCCTCTCGATGGGGGAGGTGGCGAACTTATTTCAAACTGGATATGCACTCAGTCATGCATTGAGAGATTAGTATGGAAATTGAAGACTGACATTAGCAAAGATTTGAATGCGAGGAAACAATCAAAAGCAACGCGCCTATACTCCTGCGTCTCCATCCCTTCGTTGACTCGACGGTTGTGCCCCAAAAAGGTCACGCACCATTGTTTGAGCTTCGGGATATTGGCCAGTCGCAACCGCATTGCTGAGAGTTTTGGTGACAGAGACAAGATAGAAGATGGGTCGAGTGCCAACCATAGTGATGCATGAAGTAAAGTAGCCATGGCGTCAAGAGGGGAGAGGGATCTGAGGAACCGTTTCTCGTTGTTTTGATACGCGGCAATCACTGCTTCGATGACTTGCGGTTTAGGATGTGACGCGTTGAATACTGTTTTGTCCGCTTGCAAAACAAGCAAGATCGTCGACCGCAGATCGAACAGATGCACATCTGTTTGTGCAACTATGGTGTGCGTTGAAGATTGGACCGCGTTCAACGAAGCCGAGTGTATCATGAAGGGTCTCCCGAGCAAATGCGTCCATAAAGCTTTCTTGAGTAGGATTGGTAGCCAGATTAAGTTGGCCGAGATCTTCGAAAATGGCGTCTGAGATATTCTGAACATCAAAATTGGATTCAAGGAGCAACGGATCAACACCCTCCGAGGGTTTTGACGAAGAAACTGTTCAGGAAGCTGACTTGGAGGTGTGACGGTGATGTTGTATGAGATTGTTGAAGGTCCGACGTCCAATCGCTGTCCGACTTTAGAGACCGGTTGAGGTTAGCCATTTGGTTGACGATTCTGCCCTGTAGCTCAATAGCAGAAAGAATAGATAAATGCTTAAACACTGACTCTGGAGGTTAGAGTGTTTGACATTGTTTGGTACCATGCCGCTCGACATACGAGCCCGACCTCCGCTGAGTCCACCTTCCCACTCATCACCCTCACCCACTTCTCTCGCCCATCGCATGTACCATCACACTCCCTTTCAAACACCAAGACGTCGTACCACGTTCCACATGTCGGTGAAAGTCGTTAATCGCGTGGCACATGAGATTCTCTGTGACTGCTGTCGAGGGAGTTTTGAAGGGACAGACGATATGGCTCCTCTTGATAGGTGGTGAGTATCTCTTTACATTTCGAATGCTGATTTTGATAGGTACAAATTTTGGTCAATCGCGCGCGGCGCGCGCGTCCTAGGAGAACCTATGGCATCGCTATCTAGTTTGCTCTCATGGATTTTTTCAGTGTAGAGCACTCGATTATCGATCTTGGACTTGGAAAATACCACACCTTCTATCATGAACATTGGTTTTCAATCAAGTGCGACCTGGGCTGACGCGTATTTGGTGAAGTTTGCATATGAGCAAGGACACCATCCTTCAGGTCTGACACTTCCGTGTCACATGCGTTTCTCCATCAACACCTATCCCCCCGTGCCCTGTCCACTTTTTCTGTGCCAGTTCGCGGAGTATTACCTTCCACTGCATTCTGAAGTCCCACTCACTCGCATAGGTGCAACTTTGAATTCTTGTTTTCGTGTCTTTCAGAACCCAGTCGTCACCTTTCAAGGGACTGCTTGTTTCCGAGTTCGTGCAACTGACAATACTAAATTCGTCTCACCAAGGTTGTGGGCTCCTTTCTCAGCGCTGCCGTCTTCCACCATTTTCAAGTACCAGCCCTGTTATCGACCATTCACTCCATCATGTCTCTACAGTCCTCGAGTCTCCATCATATGTTCTTGTTATCTGACACTCACTATCCGTCCGAGACTGCAAAAAAGTCAATGTCTGCTTGATGACCTTTAACGTCTGACGCTGCAATCAACGACGGAGCGCCTACACTCAAGATCAGAAAGGCCGAGAACGACACAAAAAATATCATACAACAACCGTCAACTCGAGAATCACTCTCTGAAGTCACCGCTGCTGCGAGGACTGACATACGACTAGGGCGAACATAATACTTTAGGGGTGCAGAGCCAGGCAGACATTATTTCGACAACAGCGCGGGCGCTGGCAGCACGTTCTGCATAAATGTCGCCAATTGGGGTTTCAGATTGCACGAGTGGGACTACACCGGCTTTGACTGTTTGAGGTGACGTTGTCCTGGGCTTCCTATGTCGACTCGTTTCTTTGCGAAAGCGCGCGGATGTACTAGTTGGTCGTTAACATCAGACATGTTCTCTCCAGTCTGCCGATTAACTCTGTGTGGAGGCCAGTAGTGACTTCTATCAAATCGTTCTGAGTACAAGCGGAAATGACATTGCAAGATATTATATTGTCGCGCCCTACAAAACTACTTTTGAACCATTGAACGTGTCCCTGACGCTGAGATTAAGTGCCCATCCATTAAATTATGGTTTCGGATCACCATACACTAGGTGCTGAAATGCGAGACTCAGCAGATACATGCTCAATGAATGCTATTCATGAGGACTGATCCTCTACATTGTTAGTTACTGCGAGGCAAGATGGACCTGCTTCTGGCTGTGACTGACCGGCCATAGGTTTCAATTCAATTTCTTCGTGCTGAACCCTGGAAGATTGCGTCAGTGAGTGGATTTGTGAATGAATAGGATTATCATACCTGGGGGGTGTGGTGACCGGGACTGGGGCATTTTCCTCTTCCTCGTCGTCATCGCCGTCGAATTCATCATCATAGACTACTGGCTGTGGTTCCGGCTTCTTCTTCTTTTTCTTTTTCTGGAACCAGCTAAGGCAAAATAAGACAGTATAAGGTCGGTATCCATCGTCGACACCAACAGCATCGGGCTAGTGAAAGATGGGGTCATAAATCATGAGCGCGATGGAATTGCGGATAACATACGTATGTGACTTGTCCGAGAGGAACGTCGACGACTTTGATGGGTTTTCGATTCGGTTCACGCGCCTTTTGCTTCCCCTTGGCTGACGAGGACCGAGTGGGATTGACAAAGGCGCTGCGACTGGGCAAGGAAGTAGATAGAGCGCTTTCTCCATGGATGCGGTTGGAAGGTAAGGGTAATGTAGCGGGGAACTGCAGTGCGAGTGTTAAGTGAAGTGTGAAAGAAACAAGAGAAAGAGACATACGTCTAAGGGATCACGAGATTGATCCTTCCGACCAGGGCGTACTGAATTCGTGCGAGTGGAGAAGCGAAGAAGTGAGCCGAGTCGACGGAAAGCGGGTTGCTGCGAGTCATTTGTAGGCGGAGGTCTCTGCACCGTAGGTATGGTGTATATCGGTGGTTTGCGTTGCCCAGCAAGAGGACGAGTTGCATGAGACTGTAATGATAGTCAATGAGTGAGTGGTATTATGAGAGGATGAAATGCGCACATGGAGTAGACGATCGAGGTTTGCCTTTGTGCGTGCAATTTTCTGTGATGGAATGTTAGCATACGCGTACGGGTACATGTTTGGGGAGAATGCGTACACGGGCCTGAGCAAGGATTTTGGGGGGAGTATCATAGATGCAGATCTTGTGGTCATCTTTGGTGTCTACGACTGTGCAAGCTAGTTGGCGTGAGTCGGGTGAGATGACAAGTCTATTAACATGCTGAACATCGAAGGAAGCGAGAAGTTGGCGGGACTCGAAAACCCACAGCTTGATGGTGTTGTCGTCATAGGAAGCACTAGCGAGGAGAGCATTGTCAAATGAAAGTGCTAGCCCGTTGACACGCTTGGTGTGCCCTTGAAAGGGAGTTCCGACAGTCTCCAGCGTCGATGCATCAAATTCGTAGATGGTTGTGAGGTCGTCCTCGGTGAATCTGAATGCGGCTATGATGGTTTTGTTGTCATTTGTCCAGAATATCGGCGTAACTGTGCCTGCTAGTGATCGATCGAATTCCCCAACCTTGACAACCAATTTCTGTGATTGGACATCCCAGACTTCCAGGCACCGGCCCCAAAATGACATGACTGCAAGTTTCTTCGAATCGGGCGAGAATCGAACTGCGCCCACGTAATCATTGTTCTTGAATGGACCAGCCACGAGTTCGCCGGTGTCCAAGTTCCATATCCGCGCTGTTTTATCAAATGACCCGCTCGCCAGTCGCGTGTTGTCCGCGGAGATATCAATGCAGATGATTTGTTGTGAGTGTCCTTTGAATGTTTTGACAATTCCCGTCTCAACCTCACAGACTTTCAGCTCCGCCCTACCAATATATCCGCCACCAGTGGCAACCCATCGGCCGTTCCTTGATACCGCCACCACAAGTACCCCATGCTCGCAAACATCCCGCGCTTCCTCAATCTCCTTGCCTGCTTTAAGCTTCACATCCCATCGCCGAGTGGTTTTGTCAATAGATCCGCTGATAATTCGCTGGCCATCTGGAAAATAGGATATGGAATTAATGTAATTTCCGTGACCCTTCAAGGTTATCGATGGTGTCAGAATCGATTTCGTGCTGGTTGCCTTCGTCGATGTAGAAGCCATGGTACGTCTCGGTGAGTGAATACTGGTAATCGAGTATGGGCAAGGTTTCTTCGCAAGTTTTCAAAGGTGAGGCGTCTTGTTGTCAGCGTTCTATATGACTGACGCTGGCAGAAATTAAAGATAGGTTCCTGGTCAAGCTGAATGTCAGTTCATCCGCGCTGGACACACAGACGAAACTTTGGTCTTACCGAGACGTTAGGGCTTAGCAGCGAAGACCTTGCAGAGCAATGAGGTTCAGAATGTGAGTGCGGTTATTGGCCTTGTGCGCCGCCTTGTATATATATGCCCTGACACGCCCCCTCTGCATGGCAGCTGTGCATTGCACCCTGCACCCTGCTATTCATCTCATTTGCTTCTCCTCGCTTCTCGCCTCACAGCAAGTCACTGCCACGACTAATGTATCACCCTGAAAGATAAGCGACAAAACATTTATCGTTGCTCGTAAATTTGTTTCGGCTTGGATGCAAGAACGTTTGAACGTTCCTCAGACGCTCAGATCAAGCGCTCGCCCACAGGATTCAAGATCGAAACTGCCATGCATCTGCTGTTACGAAACCAGAAGCTCGTGAGTAGACATCCAACGTCTTACAACCTACGTCAGAGTCAATGATGCTCGTGTCAGATATGTTCTTGGCTTGTCTGAATTGCCCAACTGAATATGAGGCGCCAACTTCGTGATAAACTTGACCAATGTTTTCAACGTTCGAATTCGGACCCTTCGCTATTCCATCTTATTACTGCTGCTCGAAATTATCTTGGTCGCCAGTACAAGGCACATGCAAGACACCAATACTGAAGTCGACACTCACCTGCACCAGCGATGCCAATGATATACCCTTAGCGATGCGGACACTCTCACCCAGTCTGCAGGTTTCCAATTATTGACAACGACTACCAGATCGTCAATTATTGTCGTCCGAGTCGATGCCTAAACTCGCTGATTCAGACATCGCTCTTCGCGTTCACAAATTTAGGTATCATCCTTATCGTGGATTTGATCCTTGGGCTCTCAACCACAAACTTTACGCCTTGCGGTCAGTTTCGGGTAGTGTCCATGGGCGCAAGGCATCTAGTATCAGCATCCTGGTGGTAAGTCAATGGTCCTTGCACCATCGAACGAGCAAGGTCCATCGAAAAAGAAGATGCGAGACGTTTGCCTGAAGATAAGATATTAACGGACTTCACTGAGTGGGCTCCAAAGCGATTATGGGTGAAGACCGTTTATAACTTGACGGGACTGCAAAGTCTTGGATAGACAGACACCACTTGAAGGACGAAGGGCAGACGAGATCGTCGAAACAGAGACTGACAAGAAGCGGTGATCGAATTGGAAATCGGTGGGGCCAAGGTCATAGGGATAGACAGGACAAATCAAAAGCTGTACCAAACCAATGAGGGATAAAAGACAGCAAGAATAAAGGTGTTTCTCATGGTCGAATTCGACCATGAAAAGCCTGACCTTGTGAAAATGAATTCTGGCGGATCTGAATCGCGCACTGGAATATACCAAGTTCACGGATCTGAACCCTGACATCGAGTGCTACAGAAAATGTTGAGTGCGAATGCAGATAAGCCATGAAAATGATGATCCAACGGCTTCAGTTGGGTGCATAGAGGTGGTCATCGGGATTCGGAGGAGTCGATTTGGTGGAAACGTTCAGTCGGATTAACTCGAACGACCCTCAGAGTATAAGCGAACCCGAAGATGAAACATTAAACCATACGATGTGACGAGGCTGATCCAGTAGACTAGAGCACAAGCATTCTAGTGCGCGATTGAAGCCAGCGCAAGGTCCGTCAACAGATGTAAGTTCGTCGACGGTCAATGATCGGGTCGGCGAAGGGAATATCCAAAGCGAAGCTTGAGAGAGCAGAGAACAATCAGAACTCGAAGGTACCGCATGAGCATTTCGAGATAGACCCCAAACAAATGAGATCGTCCTTGAGAGGTTCTGGAGAAATGGAGATCGATATCGATTGGAAGATTATTGGTTGTGCGGGACTCGGTTTCCACTCGATTCCAAGGGCATCGAAAAAGAAAGAATGTTGAGCCAATGGTTGTGAAGGCCCAATGTCTGTCTGAAAAAATCCTTGCTCGAACCCAGGAAATCGTGTAGTCTAAGTCGCATGCTTGATACTTGTGAGATCGCACAAGGCTTGTGTTGCCGATCGCAATGATATAAGCAGTCAAAATGAGTGAAGCCAGTTGAAGTAGAAAGGGGAGAAGGTCAATATGGACGACGGCCTGATATATCTGCGGGAGAGCAACAGCTCTTCAATTATCGATGTCAGCTTCCAGGGCGTCCCATATTGTCATCCGAATTGATGCCTGGACTAGCTGACAATGTTCTTCGCGTTCACACATCTCATGTATCGTCCTCATCTTGAATATGATCATGTTGCTTTCGACTACAAACTGGACGCCTTGTCATCAGTTCTCGGTAGTGTCCGTGGGCGGAAGGCATCCACTATTAGCATCTTGGTGGTGAGTCAATCGTCATCGCACCATCGAACGAGCAAGGTCCACAAAAAAGATATGCGAGATGTTTGCCTGAAGATGACGTAATAACTGACTCGCCTGAGTGGTCCCCAAAGCGAACTTGAGCGAATGCAAGGTTGTAAATAGCCAAACACCCCAAGAACGAAGGGCAAACGAGATCGTCAAGACAGAGACTGTGACAAGAAGCGGTGATCGAACCAGAGATCGATGTAGAATAGCTCGTAGTAGACAGAAGAATCCAAGGGCTGTGCCGAACCAACGAGGGATACAGAATCGTCAGAATATAGATGTTTCTTTGGTCGAAAAAATTCTCGGTGACTTTATATGAGCGAGTTCGGGCGGATGCAAGTCGTATGTCAAATCGTACCAGACCCTTGTATTTGAACCATGACATCGAGATCCATAGAAACTATTGAAGTTCGAGGCCAGGAAAATTGACAAATCGACACAGCCTCCATTTATCGGAGGAAGACATCGGAAGAGTGCTCGACCAAATCCAAAGTTCGGCCAAATCAACTCGAATGACGTTGAGAAAATAGGCGAATTCCAGGGATAAAACGTCGAGGCCTGATCCAGTCGACTCGAGTAAGTTTTTTGGTGCGCGATCGAAGCTAGGGTCGTAAAGTTCGTCGAGAAATGCAAGCTAGTTGATGGTCAACGATCGGGCCAATCGAGCGAGTATTGAAAGCGATGCTTGAGAGAGCAGAACACAATCAGAAGTTAAAGGCACTGCAGGAACATTTCGATGTCGATCCCAAAAAAAAACATGAGATCGTCCTTACGAGGGTCTGGAGACCTGGAGATTAATATCGATTGGAAAGATTGTCGGTTATGCGGGACTCGGTATGTCCACTCGATTCCCAAGGCACTGGAGAAAACAGGATTTCACGCCAGTGATTGTGAAGGCCCATGGTCTGAGAGTGAGAGGTCTCCTCGCTCGAAGAAAATCATGCTGTCTTAAGTCGCATGCTCGAGACTTGTGAAATCGCACAAGGTTTGTGTTGCCGATCGCAATGTTGTATGCTGTTGGAAATCTGAACGAGTGAAGCAAGTGGGAGAACGTCAATTTGGACGATGGCCTTATATATCTGCGAGAGAGCAATTGTGAGACATCCGAATACAGGCGGAGGCAGATATCTCACCTGTCTCACTGCGGTCCATGATGATGTAGATTGATGTCATTTCAATCTCGACCAGATCAACATCGAACGAGCGCACGTGTAAGCATTACAACACGACTCAATCATATTGTGGTGGGATCTTGAAGAGACACCAAGTATCACAGATGGCGTAGAATTAAATATACAAGTGTAAGACCATCAGTTAGGAGGGTACAGTAGAGTGGGATGAATGTATACGAAGTTAACTGCGGCTGTGGGAACCACCAAAGTTGCTATTTGCTGCGGCATCCTCAATCTGCCATGCGACCAACAGGAATAAAAGCAGAGGAACGCCTTGCACCAATGCACGTCTGGGAGCGAATCGATGTCAGCTGTGTCGTTTTCCTGCGGCACAGAACCCTGTTGGCTAGACGGGTGTCGAGTATCGTTTACTTTCTTGTATTCCGGTAGTGTTGCAGCAGCAAGCCGCTATGATGCACAAATCAGTAAAAGACGCTTAGTAATAAGAAAATGATCGTTACAGTGAATTTGTGGCCTGGTGCGACTTCTACGACCGGTGGCCCATGGGTGTGTCTAGGCACGAGGAAAGAAAGATGCTGTCGTAGGGATTGGACGACTTTGCTCGAGGGTGATGAACCTCTATTCAAACTCCGACAGATGTATGGCCGTAATGAAAGTCCCTTTTGTTTCTTGGTTTCCATTATTCTTCCAAGGTATGGCTACGGGAGGCCTTTGTCACGAGTCCTCCCTTTGTTGCTCTACTAGTAGTACCTCCAGAAAATTATTTATAAGGCGAGTGAGATTCAGCGTCACATAACTCAGTCTTGCCATTTTGCCAGTCTCGCTCTCACTCGCTTGCCTTCCTGACGCTTTGATATCACGCGGAAGTACAGAGTGCGTTAGCTACGACGAATCATCCATGACGGATATCGCCGATTATCTTGAGGTTGACCACTGCTGAACATATAGCACGAATCAGACTGTGGGATGCAAGTTGGTCCTGAGTTCAACGACAAATGGACGGACAGACGTCGTTATTGATTTCAGCTAACGAGGGTATAACAAATACAAAACTCGTGAGCACACATTATCACGGGGTACATCATGACTAAGGGTAAAGTAAATCGGTAGCTCAAACTCGAAATACCAATCGTCAACGATTTAAGTCCAGTATTTGCGCTTTGCCGGCGCTCTTATTGTCACCTGCGGCGAAGGCAGGCGATTGGTGCGTTGATCTGCTTGCTCGGCTTCTGCAGCAGGGTCACCAGTCCCATTTTTCTGCGTGCGAGCTTCCTGTCGTGGCTGGAGCTGGTTACGTCTGATCTCCCTATGCGAGTTTCTGATAGTCGTCAGCTGAGTCTTACAACTGAATGCGAGCAAAAACTTACGGTGCGTCTTTTCCATCAAAGGACAATGTGGGTGGGCCAGTCGGGCCTGTTGACGGTAGCCTATTGACGAATCAGTTAACATGAAGTGAGTCAAGGACGGAAGAGCACATACGGTGGTGTCATCTTCCTGAACACTCGCTCCGTCCGTAGCCGGTCCTCTTCGCCTTCTTCGTAGATCCAATCTTTTGGCCAATTAGGCGTAATTTCCCTTCAGTATGTGAAGTAGGCCTCCAATCTCTCACGGCGGCCCCGCTCAGCGCGCACGACGTCGCGCACATTCTTCGCCTGCTCTCTTAGATCGGCCGCCCTCTGGCGAAGAGCGGTGGCATGGGCGAGAATGCGTTGATCGTCGGTCGTGATCTGTTTCATGATACTCACAGCTCGGTTGAGCATATGCGGCTCTTCGGGAGGTGGTGTTCCTGCGCGCGAGCTGACCGGGGACCCGTAGTATTGCTGCTGACTGGGACTTCCATAGGACAGGTAGGAATCACCCGAGTTACTGGAGTTCTCAGCCTTTGCAGCTGGATGTTCGTTGGGACTTTCCAGTAACGGGGAAAGACTTGGCGAGTTTCCCGCTAGATTGTCAGGAGCAACGCCACCAGTATGTTCAGCCGCTTTTGTTGGAGTCTTGTTTTCTGCTGCTAGAATCAGGACGGGTGTAGGGGCGTCTTCCTGGATGATAGGAGGATCGGCTGGTGAAGGGTTAGGATTCTTGCACTGCGACACGGGACGCGATACTCACAACTTGTGTCCACAGGTAAGTCTATGGTCTGTGTTGAAGGACCGGCAGCTGGATGCCTCTCCTCCGTCGTCTTTGCCTTCTTTCTCTGTGGCTCTTCGCTCTCTTCGTCTTGACTGAACGACCTTCAGGATCATTATACCATCGAAAATGAAGCAGGGCACGTACAGTGGGGGAACAGTCTTGCTGAGTTTTACTAACTCTTGAATGATCACCACGCTCTTCATGTTCGCTTTTACTCCATGATCCTGTTCTCGCGTCAGTGGCTGGCATTCAGGACAAAAACCGCGAGACATACCTTAGCTACCTTTTGCAGCTGTGCACGGGACAGTTTGCCAAGTGTGGTTTCATCCATGGCGATATTCACTGGACCTGGAGTTGGGGATTAGGTTGCTGGATGAATGAATACCGTGAGGGAGAAGTGTTTTGTTCGTTTGGCGCGGTGTAGTGTTTGAAGCAAGGGTACTTTGACAAAAGTGCGGTACTGGGTTCTGCTCAAGGAGGTTGGAAATGACAGACGAGGAACTGGAGAGCTTTAAGTTTGCATATCGTGGCTTCTGTGGACACATCCACAACTTGAAACACGATGCATGCTTGTACCCAGAGAACAATCATAGATCCAACATTCAAAAGTCCGCGGTCAAAGCAATGGTCCGGGGAGCAGTAGAGAGCCTAGTGTCGTATTGCTAAACTAGATAATACCGACACGTCTTGCCGCATTCGAATTTCCGCATGACGATGAGAGTGCTGTCGGTGCAGGGTATAAGATGCTGTCAAATGGGTGGTGGTAACGTTATATATTCATACTCAGCAAAAATGCTTTCGCAGTGCACACTGATTCGATCATACGCGAAGATATAATGAATAGTCTCCCCAGGCTAGATCGCTCGCTCAAATCTACGACCCCCGAAACCACTCTGACCAATTCCATCCATCCAAATTCAACGGCGCTTTCCTCGTCATGGTCTATTTATGACGTGACCCCACGCGACGCAGACATTCCTGCATAACCTGATCGCGAATGGCAAACCCAGAAATTCTCTGCAGACAAGAACCACGTGTCTGGAGGCGATGGAGGACCGAGTCCCGCATACTCGAGGGGGGTATGGGGAGATGAGTTGGAGAAGTGGTAGGTTCTACGTTGATTCATGGGGGATATTCTTGACATGCAAGCCTATATATAGGCAGTATTTGCTGCAGCATTGATTCGACACGGGCGAGATCTTGAGGACTCGCGCTTCGACGAAAATAGCTTTCAGATGTCTCCTTTCGAAATTGGCGATCACGACGGCCAACTCCATAACTTGCTCGTGCCGGCGGCTAGGCTTCCCGGGCATCTGCAGGCGTACGTCTGAGTCATCTTGCCAGTGTCATCATTAGATTTTCTGACGGGCAAGGATGCTCCATTTTCCAGGCATCGGGCATCGGACGCTTCACATGCACACACTCGTCCACTTCCGCGTCACTCCACCAACACCTATCCCCTCGTACCCTGACCACTTTTCCCTACGAACCCATGGAGTATATCTTTCCACTGCATTCCGAAGTCCCACTAGCGCACATGGGCGCGACGTTTTGCAATTTCGAATTCTTGCCATCAGCATTCTGTCTTCCGTCGACATTGATAACAGGACTTGTGCATGGTGCATCACATGCAGCTTGTCGATACGAGATCCGTCAGTTTCCAGGAAGGTTGGTATCGAAAGTGAGTAGTATCAAGGTTGGTCTGCATATGAACGGTGTGTCTCGAGCGACTGAAGGATATCATCGGAGGGATAGACTGCCTTATTTCGTTTTTATCGTGTTTTAGACTTATGTTCGTGTTCTCGCTTCACCTTCCAAGGAATTCCTTGTTTCGGCGTGCAACCGAGTATCAAATCCGTCTCATCAAGGTTGTGGACTGTTTTCTCAGTGCTACATCCTCCATTCCCCCCAAGTGCCAGCCCTCTTATCGACCATTCGCTCGATGATCTCTCTGCAGTTCTCAAGCCTCCATCATACGTTGTTATCGTTCGCCATAATCGCTATGCGGTCGCTTTCCGAGACTGCAAAGAAGTCGAGGCCTTGTGTTTCGTTGCGAGCCTTCTAGAGCTCGTTCTGCTTGCAGAACAGTTCTAGAATTGAAGTGATCTGCCTAGGGTGCACACTGCGGGACGGTTCGCAACAGGCTGGTATGTTCAACATTGTCATTGTGCATATCACTGATAATGACTTTCGTTGACGTTTAGCTCGATCTCGACCCGCCCTTCCTCTCGCAAATTCTATCTACTGTGTGCATCTCGCTTACAGAACCTGTCGAATATCAGCGCTCAGATTAAATCGGCCAGGACCTCGTTTTATGTGACTGGGAAGAACATCGAGGCCATGTATTTCGTTGTGAGCCTTCCAGAGCTCGTTCTATTTACTTTCTGGAGTTGAGGTGATCCTGCCTAGGGTGCGAGACGGTGTGCAGCAGGCTGGTGCGTGTAACGTTATACATATCACTGATAATAAATTCCATTATTACTTCAATTGAACGCATTCATAGATCACTATGAATACCAGTCCTTCAGCGCCAGCAATGATTTTGGACGGGACTTAGTGGTACATGCAGAGTGCTCCTACCTCCGAGCTTCAAGAGCATTCGCATATGCATCTTAAGCACCCATCAGCATCAACCAGACCATTCGCCACGTATACATGCGCCGCTGGTACCTCCTCTGAATAGTCCGACCCCATGAAAAGCGGTACGCACCTACCAGGAAGACTGACCCATTGACTACAATGGCATGCGTGCATGATAAGCTCGCGCTGTCAGCTCTGCGATCTGAACAAGTCACAATTTCGCCAATTCTTCGCCCAAACATCATGTCGCATCAACATTACTTATATTCCTTCCTCTTTAATACGCTGCTAGTGCTCATCGGTGATACGTACACATCGTGTTTGTCCCGCCGAGCTCCATCGTTCTATCAACTATATATCGATCGTTAATACATATCACTCAACATAGTGAAATTTTTGCGAGGTAATGTTGCAAGGATCGTTCAATATTGATTGCTTGATACAACAATACGTGTGCGAGAACATTAGTGCTAGTGTATATGATTCGACAAGGGAGAACCGTCAGTTTGTGCAAGACCGGCCGAAAAGACGAAAAAACGATGAATACTGCGTGACTGGCATATGAAGTTAATCAAAGGAGCTAACGATAATAGAACACACGAAATATCAACCGTCCCAATACTAGAAACAGAAGCATGACCGGTCGCCTCCATGCTCTCCGGTGCTGGTCTGCACTGCAGCAGCTGGTTGCTGTGAATCAGGGATTGGCGAGGGAGGGTCAAGATATTCGTCTGGTACTATATCCTCGTCTTTTTTGGGAGCACCTGCCGCGGCGTTTCGCTGAAAATGATGTATGAGATCAGACAGTAATGAAAGTCAATTGAACATACCTCTTTAGCCTGAGCGAGAGGAACATCGACGATGTGAGGCTGAGTATGACTTCCACGAACGGGCCACAAGGATGATACGTTACGTATGCGGGGTGTGAATGGGGAGGGAGACGATGGGGTGGTTGCTGGTTGCCGAGACTACAAAATGTGAGTGGAAAATGTGATCACAGTAAACAAAACTCACGTTCTCGCCGGGATTCATAACTGAACGTCCTTGAGTCGAGGTGTGTCCCGAGAGAGGGTGGGGTAGGGGCGACGTAGCAGAAAACTGTAGTATGGATGTCGGATCAAATACGAAAGCAAGAAAAGAAAGAAACATACATCTAAGGGATCGCGAGGTTGAACGTTTCGACCAGGTCGCACTGCGTTCGTGCTTGGAGAGAAGTGAAGAAAGTTGCTGAGACGAAGGAGCATGGGTTGCTGGGGTTCGACTGTAAGCACAGGTCTGGGCGCCATGGGTGTGACAGATATTGGTGATCTGCGACGCCCGGCAGCAGGACGAGTTGCATCAGACTGCAATGACGGTGAAGAATGAGTGGTATAGTGAATAAAAGATGAAACGCGTACATTTAGTAGATTACGGAGAGCTGCCTTTTTGCGTGCACGTGTCTATAAGAGAATGTCGGTACACGAATAGTAGATGTTTGTGGAGAATGCGTACACGGACCTGAGCAAGGACCTCTGGTGGAGTATCGCAGATGTAGATCTTGTGATCATCTTCGGTGTATACCGTGTAAGCTAGTTGGCGTGTGTTTGGTGAGAGGACAAGGATCCAAGGGTTCTGAACGTCAAAGGAAACGAGGATCTGGCGGGATTCGTAATCCCACAGTTTGATGGTATTGTCTATGGAAGCACTGGCCAGGAGAGCTCCACGAAACGAAAGTGCTAGCCCGGTGACAGTTCCATTGTGCCCTTTGAAGGGAGTTCCGACAGTCTGGAGCGTCGATGAGTCGAATTCGTAGACTGTCTTGGCAGGGACATACAAGTTGGCGAAGCTGAATGCGGCTATGATGTTTTTATTGTCGTTTGTCCAGAATACCGGCACATATGTGAAAGTTGGTGTTATGGAATTTGTCCCTATCCTGACATCCAATTTCTGTGATTGGACATCCCAGACTTCCAGGCACCAGCCCCAACATGACATGACTGCCAGCTTCTTCGAATCGGGGGAGAACCGAACTGCGCCCACTGGATCTTCGCTCATGAATGGACCAGCCACGAGTTTGCCTGTCTCCAAATTCCATATCCGCGCTGTATAATCATCTGACCCACTTGCCAGCCGTGTGTTGTCCGCGGAGATATCAATGCATCTGATCCGATCTGAGTGTCCTTTGAATGTTTTCACAATCCCCGTCTCAACGTCACAG